>PUQB01000016.1:0-387500 GCA_003024785.1 Selaginella tamariscina
AGAAGAAGCATGACTCAGAGTCAGGTTCCTCTGAATCAGATTCTTCGACGGAAGTAGTGGTGGAGGTCCCAGTAAATTCAAACCGGTAAAGCCTTCGAATTTCATGGGTTCAAAGGATTACAAGGTTTTGGATGACTGGTTGTATATGGAAAGCTATTTCGAGGCTGCTTCCGTGAGAAAGACAGAAAAGGTTGCATGTGCCAAGCAATTTCTTAAAGAAGAAGCTAAGACTTGGTGGCGAATTGTTGAAGGTGAACGTGGATACCGAAACAGCTGGAAACACATGAAAAAGGAGATCAAAAAGCAGTATATGCCGGATGATCTCGGTTTGCGATTGCGTGCTGACCTGGCACTTTGTCAACAGGGAGTTCGGGGAAGTCCAATGGACCACGTTTATCGATTCGAAAGTGTACGGCGATTGGTGCCAAATATGAGCGATGATGAAGCTCGAAGTTGCTTCATGGCTAGCTTGAATGAGAAGACGCGAAGGAAATCTTAAGGTACAAGCCAACAAGCTATCGGGAATGTCAAGAGGCAGCTCAAAAGGTTGCTTATGGCATGTCGTTAGAAGACTTGTACAAAGGGGAGGAAGCAAAACCTAAATCCAAGGAGGTTTCCTCCAAAGTCTGGGTTCAGAAGGTTTGATAGGCGACCAGATCAATCGCCATCAATTCGAAGTGCAAGTCCCTTTGTGGCAGTTCCAAGTTTTCGGACACATCAAGACCCACCGGATTTCGGAAACCATTGGCGTTACCACCTCAGCAGGCCAAAGGATCGGCTCCAAAGTCTGCTCCCCCGTTCCGCAGGCGGGGTCGTGAAATGTTATAATTGTAATGGTCATTTTGCTAAAGAGTGTCGGCACCCTCACAACAATCAGGACATTTCAAGGCGATGGTAGAAGAGGAAGTTGCTGAACCAGAAACGCTTGAAGATCCGGAAGATGAGTCAGAAGAGGTAATGTTGTGCCAGACACAACCTGCCTTATTCGCTATTCAAGACAAAACTGACCCTTTGCTATATTTGACAGGAAGGATACGAGGGGACCGAGTCCGAATGATGATCGATACTGGAGCAACATACAACTTCATATCGACTAGTCTAGCTCCGATTGAATTTGGATGTAATAAAGATGTGTGAAATAAAGATCAATTTTGGCAAAGGTTCTCAAAATACTAATAATATAGCAAGGGCAGTTCCTGTCCAAATCAAAGATTGGAAGGCTAAGCTAGACTTAGTTGTCTTGAATATGACGGGGTTTGACTTTGTTTTGGGTATGGAATGGTTCCATAAACATGTAATCGAAATGAGGGGTTCCGGAGATAATCGAATCACGCTTGCAGCAATAAAGAGGACATTAGAAAAACAACGCTCAGATGGAAACGCTAACTGATAAGGATTGGAATCTTGTTTTCTTACCTTAACTCAGTTGCGTAAGTAGTTAGGCATTGGAAACGTGTGTTTCTTACAATGGTTTTAGATACTGGTGAAGTCAAAATAGGAGATGGTCAAGATTTGTTCCCGAACCTATTTTGGAAGTCTTGAACATGTTTAAGGATGTGTTGCCGGACTTGCCGCCCGAGTTACCTCCACGTCGAGTTGTGGACCACAGATAGAGATTTTGCCAGGTTCGTCTCCACCGGCAAGAGCCCCATATCGGTTGAATCCTCAAGAGTTAGTAGAATTGAAGAGACAGCTGACAGAATTGATTGGTCGAGGACACATTCGACCTAGTCGATCGCCGTATGGTGCACCTATCTTGTTTGTAATGAAAAAGGATGGTACGATGCGAATGTGTGTGGACTATCGAGCACTGAACGCGATAACTATCAAAAATAAGTATCCTCTTCCACGAGTGGACGACTTATTTGATAGGCTATCGAAAGCAAAGTATTTTTCAAGAATAGACTTGAGATCTGGGTACCATCAGATTCGGGTAGCAGAGAATGACATTGAGAAGACCGCTTTTCGAACGCGTTATGGATCATTTGAGTTTCTAGTCTTACCATTCGGGTTGTGCAATGCTCCAGCAACTTTTTGCACAATGATGGATGATGTGTTTAGAGACTATCTAACGAGTTCGTAGTGGTGTATATTGATGACATTCTGATTTTCAGTTCGACAATTGAGGAACATGTGGAACACTTAGAAAAGTGTTTCAGAGGTTGAGAGAGAACCAGTTGTATGCTAAAGAAAGCAAGTGCGCATTTGGTCAAACCAAGATAGATTTCTTGGGACACTTGATCTCAGGTGGGGAGGTTGCCATGGACCAAAGAAAATTCAAGCTATTACCGAGTGGATGACTTTAAAAGACGTGCATGAAGTTAGATCATTTCTTGGTCTGACAGGGTATTACGAAGATTCATAAAGGGTTACTCGGAAATAGCGGCCCCATTGACAGATCTTACGAAAGAACATTCCATGGCATTGGACTCCAGAGTGCCAACGTGCGTTCGTCAAACTCAAAGAGGCTATCTCTTCTGAGCCAGTTTTGCAGTTGCCCATCTTTGAAGATCCCTTTGAAGTAGAATGTGACGCTTCCGACTTTGCAATTGGTGGTGTATTGCAACAAAAAGGACATCCAGTGTCCTTTTTTAAAAGTTAGATGCCGCGCAAACTCGATGGCCTACTCACGAAAAGGAGATGTATGTATGCTTCCTTGGAGTATTGGCGTCATTATCTTCCAAGTCATGGCACTGTGGTTTGGACAGATAGTGTAACTCTAAGGTATTTTGAAACGCAGCCGAAGCTATCGCCGAAGTATGCTAGATGGCAGCAGAAGTTGGCACGATTTCAGCCTGAAATCAGACATAAGGCGGGAAAGGACAATGTGGTAGCTGATGCACTCAGTAGGAAGGGTCATCTTCGTATTATGTCAGCACCCGTGTCAACTTTGGTGGATGAATTTGTGACGGCGTATCCTCAGGACAAGTTTGCTAAGGAGGCTTTGAGCCTGGTGGCAAAGAGGAAACAAGTTCATCAATTACGAAGAGATGGTAATATTCCAGCAGGAATAGAAAGTCGAATGGATGCACTCAAACAGGCGCATTTTGGTACGAGATGGAGTTCTTTATTATAAAGAAAAGAGACTCTATGTTCCAGAAGGGACATGGAGGGAGAGGCTGTTAAGAGAGCATCACGACGTTCCTTTGGCAGGACATGGTGGAAGGCATAAGACATTGGCTTTGTTGAAACAGGGATTCTATTGGCCGGGTATGATAAGATGTTGCCAAGTATGTCAAGACATGCCCCACATGTCAACAAGTGAAGAGCCGATTGCAAAAACGAGCTGGGAAGTTGCAGTGTATACCGATTCCAGAGCGGCCATTTCAAAGTGTTACTTTGGACTTTATCATGGGATTGCCAAAATCTTGTGGTTTTAACGCGCTCATGGTGGTAGTCGATCGGTTTTCAAAGGTTGCTCATTTCATTCCAACTGTAGAGACAGTGAATGCAAAAAGCGAAGTTGTTCTTCCACGAAGTCATAAGAGTGTGCGGGCTACCGGAAACGATGATCTCAGATCGGGATCCTTTACGGGAAGTTTTGGGGAACATTGTAAAGCAGTTTGGTACAATGCTGAAGTTCAGTACAGCCTACCATCCGCAAACTGATGGTCAAACGGAGAGGGTGAATCGACAAGTCGAGGACTATCTCAGAATGTTCAAGGTGATCAACTTGATTGGGCTGAACACTTGGATATGGCTGAGATATGTTACAATAACTCGACACACACTGCAATCGGATGTAGCCCGATGGAAGTGTTAACTGGGAATAAGGGTGGTATTCCTTAGAGTATGGTGTTACCGAAAGACGATAGCAATCGAGTTCCATCTGTAGCAGAGTTCACTGGACAATTGTATCGACATGGGAAGCTGCTCGTCAAGCGATGACTGCAGCACAGGAAAGGTATCGTCAGCAGTACGATAAACATCGGCAGGGATGTAGAGTATCAGGTTGGAGATATGGTATTGTAAGTACTAAAAACCTAAAGGTTCCAACGACTCTTTCGAGGAAGTTTCTATCGCACTACATAGGTCCATACAAGGTGGTGAAGCAAGTAGGAAAGTGACTTATGGGTTAGATCTTCCTCCGAGTTGGGACAATACACAATGTGTTTCATGTCAATTTACTCGAGCCATTCCAAAGGATGAGAAACATCCGCAGAGATATGAAAACTTACGTCCGCTTCCTGAACTAGTCAACATATGAAGGAGTTCAAGTTGAGTCGATTTTGGATGCAAAGGATATTAAACGCCGAGGGTGCGAAATAAACGGAATATCTTGTTAAGTGGAAGGATTACCTGGCATGCGAGTCGACATGGGAACCATTGGATAATCTACAGAACGCGATGGAGGTAGTGAAGGAGTTTAAGGCAAGGTCTCAAACTGTTAGTAATGATGATGAGAAATAAAGTGAACTTATTTCTTATTAACCTAGGGGCCGACAGACAACCTTAACTAGAGGCCTCCAATATAAATTCTAGTTAACTTAAAGAAATTAACTAACTTGTTGTCTGTGTCGGTGACAGACTTTGCAGACGTGCAAAAGGTCTCCAAGTGACTTCTTGTCGCAGGTGGTGCCTCCGAGCTGAGTTGTCACAGTGAACGACGATTCTGAAGTACTTGACTTCGTGTAATGCAAGGGGGGTAATAAAACTTGTGAACTTTTTGTGACTCCGCATAGAGTGATTAGCGTTATTTTTAGTTAATTTTTCCTAACCTAGTCTAGTCTTGGAGTTAGACGTCAATGAGGACATTGACATTTTCAAAGGCGGGGAGTGTGTCATAGTTTTTACTATGACTCGACCCTTTACTTTGGGGTTTGACTGTTGTTACCTACCGAGTTGTGTGACGAACCCTAGTTAGTGAGAAACAGCCCCGCTTAGTGCACTTAGTGTTTAGGGGTAGTCCGGCCGGCTATCATAGGTACTTGAGAAACTCTAGGCAAAGGTAGTACTTACCTTCTAGACATCCCTAGGGTTGCCCTAACCCCACACCCTAAACCCCCCCTGGGGTTAGGTTTAGGGTTAGGTTAGGACAACCATTTTCTCTAAGGGCTGGCATTTCCATGCCAGCCCACTTACTCACTTAGGAAAACAGAGGGAGGGGGGGGGCGTTACATAAATAAGGTAGAGTATATGTAGTGAGGCTTCTGGGTTCAAAAGAGAGCTCGTTAACCTCCTACCGGTGCAAGCTAAGCTTGTGTCGTCAAGGCGCAACCCTTTGTTGTGCCGCCCTAACTACCATACGACAAGGGTACGTCCCACCTTTGGATTAAACTATCTTATCGTTGGCAGGATCACGCCTTTGTGATGGGAGTACGTTACTTCCAAGGAGTTAGTTAGATTCCTTGGCCCGAAAACATGCTCACAAGCTCGAAGGCGTTGCCCGAGTTCACGTTCCGCAAAATTAGTGGTTGAGGCCTTGCTCCGGCCGCCTCAACCACGCCAAGTTAGGAACAATACCCGTAGCTCGGCTAGTTCGTGTGTCCTGATTCACAAGGTGAGCCTCGTTCGTGGACTTGGTCAACTAGGGACTTAAGTTCCTAAGAGTCGGTTCCTAATACGGGTTACTTACCAGATTCAGTGGGGTTTCCAAGAGGGGATTCCAAGTTTGGCACCTGGCAAGCCGCCTTTGTGGCACCAGGTAAAAACTCTGACAATGTCTATAATGATGTTGTCATAGCTAACCTATATGATCACTTGCTGCTGAAGGCCATGACCAGAACAATGTTACAAAAGTAACTCGCTACCATTTTAAATGGGCCTCAATAAAACACATATTGTATCTATGTCATGCAAGTACCAAGGACATACAATTCTAAAGGTAGAGTTTCAAATGGGCCTCAAGGTGAATTTTAAGTAAGACATATATTGTAGTCTTAGGGACACTCCTAGATATGATATGCAACTGTCAAGGACGTACAATTCTAGAGGAAGAGTTTCAAATGGGCTTTTAGGTGAACTTGACTAAGACACATATTGTAGTCTTAGGGACATTGGTGGATATGACATGCAAGTACCAAGAATAGACAATTCTAAATGTAGAGTTTCAAATGGGTCTCGAGGTGAACTTCTAAAAGTAGAGTTTTAAATGGGCCTTAAGGTGAACTTGATTAAGACACATATTGTAGTCTTTAAGGACACTCGTGAATATGACATGCAAATACTAAGGTCAGATAATTCTAGAGGTAGAAAGGTACAAATAACTAGGGTATATCATACACAAGAAAACATATGGCATGCATGAGTAAGAAAGGAGAAAAGCAACACAATGTGTATATTATGGAATACACAAGGAGTTAATAATAAAACATGTAAATGCTTAGAATGTTAAAAGAAATAATATGGTGCAAAGCTCAGTTCAATATGGAAATTTAAATTAAGTGAAACAAATGGGAACAACTTAATAAAAACTTCATTTAATATGCAACAATGACATAATATGTTATAATGGTAATGAAAATTCAAATGTACTTAATGAAAGTTAAGTTTGAAAATATGCACTGCAGTATGTAATGAAGATGAATATACAAACATCCAAGTTGGTTATGATGAAATGCTTGAAGGAGCTTGTTTTAACACACCAAATTGGATGGAGGTTTGACTTAACAAAATAAACCATGAAGATAAGAATGGATTTGAACACCTTATTTGCGAGGGTAAACGGATGTATAACTCTCACACACTAGTTATATCAGAGAGATGGAGTAAGATTCAAGATATACAGGATGTTTATGAACATGGAGATGATATATAGATAGAAAGTATATGGAATGGCAACACCTAAAGTGATAAAGACATTTGCAAAGTTGAGATTTAGATCGCACATGTTACATACAAAAGTAGAAAATGGACAAAACCTAAAATATAGGTTATGTCTCATCTGTATCATCTGTAAGCATGGAACATTTCATTATAAAATGTCATGCATATAATTGGATACAAAAATACTTGGTTTCTCTTGCGGCATTTGAATATTGTAAAATTTTGAGGGAAAATAGGGCAAAAGAGAATGTAATAAGAAGAAAATATAATAAGATACATATAAATTATTATAGTTATAAAGGCATTTCCCACTGTAGAAAGGCGTTCGAGCGAGCTGAAGTAGCGTCTCCAGTCCAGATCTTCTTCTTCTTGTTCTTCGACGAAAGAAGGTGGTATATTGATCTGTAGGAGATCATGTAAGGTTATTAACCTCTCATGCATTGGGAATGGCAAAGATTGATCGGATGGGGATAGGTGATCGCCCTCCACAGATGTATGGGTTTGCAACAGATGTTGAATTCCCCTTTGTATGAGCATCCTGCGACATTAGCCAACTCTTTTTATATATATGTGTGTGTGTGTGTCATGGCCTGTTATTGGGTTAGAATGAAGTTCAACAATTCAATAATAAATTTTATTATTGTTATATTATTTTTATTAATTTAGGTCTCTACATATTAAAATGACATACACCCACATTACACATTGTACACATGATATTATTGAATATATTACACAATTATATTAATATATATATATCCATGGATAAATGCTTCAATATAATAATATAGCTTAACATTGATTGGGGTTTTAGATATATACATTTGTCAATTCATTTAAATGATTAAGATTGACAAAGTGTATTCATAAATGTCACATTATTAATTATTTTTTATGTAATGATTTTGGAATTTCTTTATATACGAGCCTAGATTCTATGTTACAATAATGAAATTTACTTCTTAGCTTATAAAAATGGTTGAACATAAGTTAATACCATTTTAAACACATGCACATTTATATTTAAAGATAATACATCCATATAATAAAGTACATATATATTAATAATTTATGTTTAAATATTTGTATTATTATCAAACATACATGTGCATACTATGACAAACACACTAATATTAAATTGACATGTTAATTCCATGTATATAATTGTCATAATGTAAATTAAATACAAATATTTTATCAATCAATGTGAATATGTAATGTATAAACATAGTTTGAAATTAAATATTATGATATCTTTATATTAAACACACATGTCCACACCATAAATATTATGCATTAATATGTTCTATAGCATGTGCACGTGTACACACATGTGTACATATTCATAACTTGTATATACATTTTGTATGTTATTCTAATGTAAGACTAGAGGGCCAAACACATTATTGGTTAATTTTGCTAATTTCATAAAAAAATATAGTTAATTTCATTAGTTGAATTAACATAATTTATTATGCAATGTTATGGTTAATTTACAATTGCTGTTTTGTAGTAGTTAATTTTGTTAAATATTAATAAATTGCATTAACATATAAGAAATTTACATTTTACATGGGTATGTAGTTTTTAGATGCACCGAAGGGTTATTTTTATTATTTAATTTGTATCACATGCGTATGGTAGGTTATGGTTAGGGTCATAGTTACGAACACGAACACAAAACACGAACACGAGCCTCAGATTCCAAGAACCCGACCACGAAACACGATCACGGCTCACGATGCTCACGAATATTCTAGTGAATATTAATGAATATTCTAACTCGCACACAATCACTTTTATATTAAATTAATAAATATAAACTCAAAGAAATAATATGTATTTAAAGAAACGTATACATGTCAAATTATGTATACATTAACCTTAAAAATGTGTTTTTTATCATATGTAAGCTGGTTGCCAAAACCTCTCTTATAAATATGCTGCATTCTTCAAAAATAAAATAAAAAAATAAATACATCATATACATGTCTAGCTTATATAAAAATATAATATTTGGATATGTTGTACATATTATCTAAAACTCCACGTTTTTACATGTTGTAGTTTAAATTTTATATAAATATATATGTGTGTGTGTGTGTTTATAAGTATTCTCATACATATATTATATATATATATATATATATATATATATGCAAATGTCATGATTATATATACAAAATTACCACTGTCGCGAAGAAGGATGCTTTCACAGTGTTGAATTGCTGTGCCATGCTTTGTGCCTTGGATTGCTGTTGCCATTCCTGTGTGATGCCGTGCGCCCTAAAGTATATTCAATTAAGAATATTCTAAACAGTGTTTATGTTACGAACCGAGCCGTGATCTCGGCCGTGGTCGCCGAGATCACGGCTCGTGTTCGTAACATGACACACTGTTCACGAACACGGCCGTAGGAACACGACCCATGGCCGTGTTCGTGAAACACGGTGAACACGGCCGGGATCCCGGCCGTGTTCGTAACTATGGTTAGGGTAAATGAGACTTTTAACCTTCCTTGTGTAAGAAGTATAATATTTAAGTAGTTATATTAATATATATATATATATATATATTATATATATATATATATATAATATATATATATATATATATATATATATATATATATAGTGTTATAAGAGGGGGGAAAATTGATGTTAATAATCTAAAATATTATAACTTTTAGTATCATATAATGTACATAATCATATTATACATAGTTATTAATTTATATAAATTATTTAAATTAGTATTTACAAAAGAAAAACATGTTAAAAAGAAGTAAATATGATAATCAAATGAATTTTCAATATGGTGTGTATGTATACTTTTTGCATTTGTTTAATTTAATAAAATTTCGCAATATAAAGATATTATAAAAATTTGTATACTTGGGATTTTTAATTACTTGTCATTCGCAAAGAGCATACATATATTAATCTTATAAATTAACATATATATGGTTTTGGGTTTGAATTATAAATTTAAATATAAAGGAATTCAAACTTAAAAAAGTTTAAGTAAAAGCACTAATATAGTAAGACTAAAGGTCTTCCATGGACATGTTAGGGTTTGACATTTCCTCGAACGCAGTTTGCTGAGCGTACGGATTTCCGTCATACCGGAATATTCCATTCTGTATAGAATATTCATTTTCGTATAAAGAATATTCTGGTGCGGCGGGCGGGCAATCATGGCGACATGGTAATGGTGTCAAAGTTTCACAAATTTGGGGGTTAATCTGACATATATATTTATATATTTATATTATATTTATGTTTTAATTCTTTTAATATTATATTTATAACTATAATTATATTTTTTATATAAATACCGCATCAAACTAAATAAAAATTACAATAAAAACATAACTCAATCATGAAGACTCGTTTCCACCAGCCAGTGCCTCGTCGTTAATGAATGCATTGTTACGGTGTCGTGAACGTTTCTCCAAATCTGTATGTCGTAAACTTCAAACTCTTCAACCATTTTCTTGCCATCTGATTAGCGTAGTCTGGTAGAACAATACTGAAAACATATTAAAGTTTAAAACCAAAGAAATGATAAAAAAATCTCACTCATCATCTAATGACTTGTATGATCTCTCTTCTGCTGACTCATCTGATGACTCGTCATTGTGCTCCACGGACTTCTCTGTAGCAACATCCTCATCGTTTCGAGAAGGCGGATCCTGGTCTCCATCGTTGTCGCTAGCCAAAGGCAAATCCTGTGCTTCTGTTTCCATGGCCCTCTTCCACTCATCAAAAGGAGTAATCATGGAAACGACTTGATCATCCCCACCACCTTCAGCTTCTGTAACACTTGGAATGACCTTCCTGAAAACATCTCTGGCTGCTAAAACCAGATCCTTGTTGATGTCGATTCCATAACCATGTCTCCCTGTGTGAAAAGCTGCAAGAATACTAGCACCGGTAGATCCACGCAGTTCCACCAAGCTTTGTGAGCTTCTCCACTAGCATCGCAAACAACTTGGGAGATTTCGGGCCAATTGAAATCCTGAAAGTTACAATATTAGAACATGAAAATAACAAACAACATTATACCATGGGAGCTGGAAATCTTCTGGCTCATCAAAAAGAAGGTGTAGCGAGTGTCCAGGATCTCCTTGTTCTTGGCGACCTTAGAGTAGGGGGAACTAAAAATACACATGGCAATGATGCTTTCCTGAAAAACAAACATTAAAAAATGACATTCTCAAAAAGAAGAATTACCTTTCTAGAGAAACGGTATCCCCATGACCTTGTCGTGTGCACATAACTCATCTGCAGAAACTTTAGCTTGCAAGTTTCTGCAGTGTTCTTCAAAATTGGACATCATTCGGTAGCACAAACACCACCACATGGCCAGCTCTGTCTAATACCCGAAAGCAAGGTTCACCAAGTTCTTCAGCAAAGCATCCAAGAACTTCGTGTATTGATCCACCATCCCGCCTGCCTCAGCAATGCATCCGGTAGGCGGTCGATGACAACGAGATCAATAGCTCCCTGGATGCATTTTGGTGGAGGCTTCGCACCAAACACATGAATAGTCCAACTTGATTTGTGACTCACGATCCAATCCTCAAGCTCCTTCAATCCCGACGAAAAAGGCCTTCCAGCTTTGAAGTACTGGACTGCAAGGTTCTCTGAATCTGCATGAATGATTTCCCAGCTTCCATTTCCCTTCTCAGGCATCACCATCCTCAACATATCATCTTTTTCCAATCCAGCCGAGATGAAGGATGGGGATGAAGAAGAAGCCTGTCCCTTGCTGACCTTGCTCGCCGATCTAGCATACCTGATATCCATCTTCACATGGAACTTCCTTGCAGCACTGTCGTTCTTCCATAATAGCTCTCGCCGATCATCCTTGTGTATCTTATAGCTGGCCATCTCCCATTTGGGACAGTCACCAAGAAGGAAATCCAGCCAAAAAGGACAGTGTTCCACTTTGTAATCACTAATATCACTTAACAATCGGCTCCACATGCTAGAATCCTTGGCAACATCCATCCACTCTTTGAAATCTTTAGAGAGTGCATCGTTTTTCCATTTTAAAACCTGTAAAAATAGATAAAAATCTATAAAGAAACAAAAAAAAAGACTTGCCTGAATGCCATTCTTTTTACAGATTTTTCCAGCTCAAATAGTCGAGAAGGTGGAATTGTTGCACCAAACTCCTTGTTCTCGAGCATGTTCTGGTACATATCCAACTTAATTTCATTGTGCATCTTCATATACCAAGCCATGAACTCCTTTACATGCTCGACCAAAAGCTCTTTAGCTGCCTCCCCGACCTGGCACGATAAAACAAATAAAAATGAAAAATATAAATACTAAATTACCTGGAACCAATAAGTAAAGATGTGCAAAAACTTGATGAAGTCCTTGTTAGGCCAGCCGGTGACACCTTCCTTCTTGTCTTTCTTCGTCATGTTCACCAGCTTCTCAAGAACGCCACGTTCTTGAATGTGCACAAGCTTCCCAAGGATATTAACCTTGACGTTGGAAGGAAGCTAGGACTTCGCGAGCATTTGAAGCTTCTCCAGAGTTATTTGCTTCGTTGATGGTTTGATAGTGATATCTGTGATCGCCTTGAACCAATCTTCGCCGACCGCCGGATCAGCAATGGTGAGGAATTTGTTCATCCGAATTGTGAATATCTTGTAAACGCTGGAGAGGATATGAGATTTTGTCTAGTTTGATTTCCTATTCGCAAGTTTTGTAGCGATTTGTCGCTTCAGTTGATTCTGCAAAAGAAACCGAAAATCAAAAAATAATCAAAAGAAGAAGAAAAGATTACCTCCCAAAAATGTCATCTTTGGATACTCGTACTAAACATCTTCTTTTTTGTTCGATCTCCACACTTCCACAGCTTTTCTATCTTCCTCCGGCATCCCGCGAAGAACATGATCGGTAGAAAGATTTGCAGACTTTACACAACAATTCCACAAGAACTGCAAGGTGTGAATGATTGTTGTAGGAACCACACGAGCAGTTGCTCTGCAAAACAAAACAACATTTTATTTAGTATTTAAATAATGAAACAACAAGTCACCTACTCATTCAAACCAATTGCAAGCAGCGATTAGTCTCTTCTCCTCTTGCGCTGTGGATGCTATAAGTGTTGCATGTACACGCAAAGTCCATTTCAAACCTGGCTCTTCAGCAAGCAAAGTTTCAAAGCAACCCGACGATGATTCCTATCCCACACCAGAAACTTTGCATCTTTCAAAAACCGATACCATGCAGAAAATGCTGGCTTATGCAAATCCGCTTCAAACTCTCTATCGACATGTGCTTCTGACTCATTCCAGCTTCGGCGTTCGTCTGCACTCAGCTGTGGTTCGAAAGATAAGGTGAACACTGACGTCTCCTGGAAATCCTTCAGCTCTAATCCATCCAACAAGGTCTTTCACGCTGTCCTTAGTGACATTCCTCAAACGTTGGTGTGGGAGCAACTTGTGAACCGGGATACGCGGAGGCTCACTAAGCTCAACTGGAAAGTGGTCTCGTCCTTGTAGCGATGTGTCAATATCCGTGTCATACCGAATAACAACATCCCGAAGAAGCTTGGATGGAGCCTTAAGTGTCAGCCGTTCCGGAATTGCATATGATTCGGCAACATCCTCAGGAGCATCCAGTTTCCTCTTCTTATTGAACGCTTTACTACCAAGATCAATGTCCGGTACTTCCTTTGCATTACCGTGTTTTATAGAGCTTCCTGCGATCTCCCTATTCTAGGCATCCATTCACTCACCACAGCATGTTCATCAATGACTTGCAAACTATCCACAAGTTCATTGTTCGTCGGCATCATCTCTTCGCGTTGCAGTTGTTGCTTGGCACCTCCTCAGCCTCCTTTCTTGCCACGAGTTTTGGAGCCATATCTGCAAGAACTTCTTGGACGATATGTTCCTTGTGTATGTGTGTAATGTTGCTTGTGTGTGTGTGTGTAATGTTGTTTGTTTTGTGATGTGTCTGTGTGAAAGAGAAAGATTCCGAATATGGGTATATTCATATCTCTTCACATGTATATACAGACGAAAGAGCATCATCTCATATATACAAGTCTTAGATTCATATACTTATAATATATATATATATATATATATATATATATATATATATATATATATATATATAAGTTTTTTATGTATTATATATATATATATATACACACACATGTATACAAGTCTAATGTTGTATAATCATAATGTGGTACGTGTAAAATGTTATTTGTGTGTGTGCGCAAACACACACACACACACACACATACGGATTTTCTTGCCAAATTGGGCAGGAAATCCTGTCGCCAGGATGGTGCGGCCGCCGCACCATTCCAATGGCAGGATTTCCTGCCCAATTCGGCAGGAAAATCCTGCCGCCCAATGGTGCGGCTGTCGCACCATCCTGCGGCAGAATTCCTGCCAAATTGGGTAGGAAATCCTGCTGCCCAGATGTGGCCGCCGCACCATTCCGACGGCAAGATTTCCTGCCCAATTCGGTAGGAAAATCCTGCCGCCCAGATGGTGCGGCCACCACACCATCCAGGCGGCAGAAATTCCTGCCGAATTTGGGAGGGAATGTGTGTGTGTGTGAGTGTGTTCACCGAAATCGGCAAGAACTCATGTCGTCGGAGGTGTGTGTGTGTGCACGCGCGCGCGTTTGTGAATAGAGAGAAATCCTACTGAATTTGCATTATAGCTATTAAATTTGCACACACATATATAAGATTTTACCTAGCCATGTCGCCGTGATGCTCACACTAGCCTCATGTTGCCGCAAATGGAGAACAAGAGCGCCAAAAAAAAGAACAAAAGTGCCCTCTCTCGACAATGGAGAATGGAGAAGAAGAATGGGCGCCCTAAACCTTTACCCTAAAATATAACACTTAACCCTTTGACCCTTAACTATAAAACTGTGTTTAATCAAACCATGCAAGTATATACAATACTTGCGATAAATAACGTACTATATAAAGGATAATACAAACACATATTTAAGTAAAAATTTGTATGTTAAAAAAATATTTATTATATAATTAAATAAATATTCATGTAAAAATATGTATTTATAATGTCTACATTAGATAAAATACTGGATCAAATAACTATATAATTATAGTAAAGAAAGTAACAGAATATAAACAAGTCATAAATAAATATGTCAGATGAATGTAGATTAGACACACATTTATTTAAAAGATAATAAAGATTGCTCTATCTCTACGTGAAGTGCTATACTATATTAGCATCTAAGATCTATACGTTTCCTTGAATTAAATATTGCCCACGTTGAGTCATGATTATGAATTTTTGAAACGGTAATATCCGATATTTACCAAAAGATGATTAAGTAATGCTGTTGTTTTTTTGTCACGTTTGTGGTAACTGCTTGCAAAATGGCCAGGATTGTTTACGGCAATTTGGATCACGATGTTCCTGTGATAGATGGTGTTGGAATCATTCTTACTAATCAGATCAGAACATTCTTTGGCATTTTTGATTGGCAAAGTGTTCGCCTTTTTTAAACTTCTTCATGGGCAATCTGCTTTAGAGATCGAAATAAACGAGGACCAAGATGCTGGAGGGAAGGATAATCCAGGATATGTTTTGTTACCGGATGAAGGACCATTGTTTAAGCTTGTCGTTTGCTTCTGACTCTGAATACTCAACGTTGAAGGACCTTTTCACTTCTAATACCTGCAAAAGGGAAGAATTCTTATCGAGGGTTCCACGATCATTCATACAAATGAATTGCCTGTTGCGTATGATGGGGATGTCATTTTTGAGCTCCCTCCTTCCGAATACAAATACAAAGGAATGAATCGGAAAGAGGATGGACATACCTGGACAGCAGGAACGACCAGCAACTGGAATTTTCAAGCGAGGGTGTCCAGGAGCAAATGTGTTGGGAGCCTTTGCTGTATCAACCCGGACTGCCCTGCTTCTAAGGCAGGATTTCCGAACTGCACTAAATGGAAAGGATGTATTGTTTCCCCACCTTCAATCGACAAACTGGCAAAAGGATTGACATGTTTTTTCTGTAAAGAAAATCCATTGTGCCTTGAAGTTTGTCATGCTGTGGCGTTTTGCGTTTTCCCAGACGACATAACCAAGACTAGATTGTTTATCCACCAGGGAAAACATTCACATCCAGTGGGTGATGGTGTTTCTGCATCGAACAAAGAAGAAATGCATATGGCGGTCCAGAATGCAACAGAAAGAACTCCCAGAGCTAGTCCAAGAGTCATCGAAATGGCAGCATGTAAAGATGCTATCTTTGGTTTCCTATTAGATAATTCTGAGCCTGGAAGTTGGGATAAGCTCATGGATCATTTGCAGCCATTATCAAACAATCGAAGGTACAATTAGAGTTTTACTTTGTGCTGAGCATTCTTTGATAATACCTTTGATGCAGAGTTCGTCAATGGGTAGCGTCCGCAAAGAGAACTGCTGCTGAAATGCCAGAGAATATTGATGGATTATTGGAGCTGAAACGAAGGTTGTCTATCCCATTCATCCACGTGATTCACTATCCTGGGATGAATTTCCGTGGTTCAGACGACCAGGCATTAGTTTTTAAGATGACGGTTTCAGGGCCAGGTTCTGGAATCGATTATGTAAGGATGTGCCAACCTCCTCTTGGCCCTTTGCAGAAGAGTTGGGTTCTACTTGATCACACACACCGTGTTGTTGATAAGTGGATCACTCTGGCATTGCATGTTTACGACCCAAAGTAAGATGTTATCTTTTTGTTGTTTGCTTAACTCTTTGATTATTTTATAGTGTGCGTCGATTATCCACCATTGCTTATGGTGACATGAAGAGACAAACGGCTGGAGCTGTGGAGAAGTTTTTTCGTGCTATGTTGGATGTCTGTTCCGAGAAGGGAATCTACAATGTGCAGTTCGCTGGGTTTATGTCCGATGAAGCAGGAGCGATCTGGCAAGCAATCAGGAATGTGTTCTTTAATGGCCAAGAAATTCCTGGACGTGAACGGAGCTGTATCTTTCACTATGAACAAGCCATACAACGTGTGACAAGGAAGTGGGTCCCTCTTGAACATCAACAACAACATCTTCAACTTTTGAGATCATGGCCAACAGCCACATCAACAACTGATCGTGAAGAAATTGAAAATAATCTTTTCCGCTTTTGGAATGAAAATGTGAAGGATGTTGGAGTTATGCAGACGTGGTTTTCATGGTGGGAAAGACAGAAGAATCATATTTCAAATGTTGTTCTTGAAAGCATGCCGGAGAATGCTGCAAGGGTTGTGCCCATGACAAACCAGTCGGAGTCTGTTCACGGAAGATGGAGGAGGGCTAGAGATTCAAAATACATTTCATTGTACCAAGCTACAATCCACGACCTGACTGAATCAGTGCGACAATGTGCTCTTGTGAAGGCTTTTAGAGATGGAAGGTATAGTGGTTCCGGGCCGACTTCAGAGGAGCTCTCAGCAAGGTTCGAGAGAAGAATGTCAAATGCTAACTCAACAACACCTACAGCAAAGGTTATCATCGACTTAGTTGAAGATGTTGCTCCATCAAGCATGCAGGATACTGCTTTTGTGGCTGCCACGAATGTTGAACATCGCACTGTGCAAAGAAATATGGGGTCAGAGGCTGAACGATCCCACCGACCGGACATCTTCTATAGTGAACAGGTTATTCCAACACAGTGTAGACGGAAGCGACGGTTGGATTTTCCTGTTGCAGAAGAACATGAAGAATATGTTCTGGTTGAAGAACAAGATGTTACACCTGGACAATGGGCGATTAGAAGATGTGGTGAAAGAAGTTCTGTGAAATGTCTGGCAGGCTTTCCCTCTTCAGGAGGTCAGTGGAGTGCTTGTGACAAAAAGATAGTCCTAGTGGTAATCGAGTGGCTGCTCCTTGTTTTTTGGAAGGATCAGTACAATGACAAAGAAACTGGTGAAGAATGCTTTCGCTCACAAATGATGTATTTTTGTCCAACAAACATGCTTTGCAGCAGACATCCAAGACCAACTATTGTTTCTCCGCCAGCTTCTACCTCGGTTTGGAAAGTTCAAGTGGGCACGAAGCTGATAGAGTGGAGATCAATGATCTGGCAAGATCGGTTTTATGCTAGCTGGGCTTCCTTCAGCTCATGCAAGAGTGCCAGGTTTTTCAACACCTCATGTTCCTTCAGTTCCTGTTGGAGTCACTGGATTTTCAACACCCCTGCACAATTTCGTGGACCTCCTGTTCCTGCAAGTGGTCGTGCAACAAGAACACCTTTAGGATGTCTAAGAAACAACAGGTAAGTTTTGAAGCATGTTTGACGTTGGGAGCATATGTCGCAGAAGTTGACGTGGTTGATCCTCCAACATGCATTCGCTTCAGAGTATGTGACAACGACCATACATCTGCTTGGGTTGTCATTTGCAGCGCACCATCTTGTTCATGCTCGGAGTTCTGCAATGGTCGTCAGTGGGTGCCTTGCAAACATATGTATTTTGTTTACAAGCGTGTACTGGGAGCTGATCCTCGAGTTGTCAAGCATTTGCAACGTCGTACACTTGCACCCCGTGAACTAAGTTTTTATTGATGCTACCAAGGAACCTCCATCCTCCACCATCTATTTAGTGTGTTTGGTTTGTTTTCAAACAGCTTCGGTTGTTATAATTTTCAATATAAATTTTAATAGTAATTTTATGCTTAGCATATTTTTAAGTAATTTAACGTATATTTCCTTTAAATATAACAAAAATATACTACCATATTTTGTACGCGGCCGCACTAGAATATTCTTGAAAATTTGGAAGGTCAATTGTGTGTACACTTGGCAGTACGAAAAATTTCCGTACAGAATTTAAGGATATCTAGACGGAAATCGTATGGAACAACAGAATAGTCAAGAATATTCACAAATCTTAGTCAAGCTCGTTAACCTGCGCTCAAATTTCGCCGTGCCCCGACATGTTATACCTCTCTTGCTTGAAAATGGGCATATATAGGAGCATCGCCATTTTTCTCGCCATCATATGGTTCTTAAGAATAATCTAAATTATCTATTTTTCCCATAGCATACTGCATAAACCACGTCTATGTTAAACCACGTCACTGCCTACCATGTCACCTCTTTAATTGATTGGCAGGTAGGTGGCACCCGTATTATTGTAGTCATTTGCTAAAACTCAATGAAGTAGCATAAACATTTAGTTGTGTAGTTGCATTAACATATATATATATGAATTTGTTTAAGTCTCTGGCACACACACATATATATATATATGCTAAACTATTTGATTAGATGAAAATACAGGTCTTTTATTTAACTGGAGGAGTCTCTTATCCTAGAGAACTAACAGAGGATTTATTAGCTGGTAATTGATTAAGCTAAATACGATGTGTGTATGTTATTTACTCTCTCAGTCAATCACACAACACACAAAAGGTGAGGAATTGGTAACAAACTTCATAACAGTATACTCCTTGGACTTAAGTTTTATAAAACATTTAATTATTATACTTTTAATCAATTATCATTAGTAATGTCTTTCTAAAGCATAATACTAGTAATTTAGAATTCAAATAAGAAATGAATAATCGTTTATATTTATAGAAGTTTTTCTAAGAAATTGCTTTCCATGAGATACACTTATAAAACATTACTCAGTTCTGCGCTCCAATACAGCAAATAAATATTAAGTTTTTAAGTGTGCATGAAGCTTGAAATATAATTTTTTTTTATTTAATGCAAAAAGTAATTAGAAAATTGTTTTATGCAATGATGTAAGACATGAAAGATACATATGTCTATAAAAACTATGACATTTCATTTAAATATATAATAAGGGCAATCTTTCTCTAGGCAAATTGTGTAAAATAAGCACCGTACTTAATCTTTTTGGAGCTAAATAGCGTTAACATAAGTACCACATCAGCACAGTAGTATCAATCTTAAAAATGAAAGGTTACAGTGTATATAATCCATAAAACTGCCTACTACTTATGCCACACACGACAGAGGCAAACCAGGTCAATACAAGATTGTTTGTTTGTACACGCATCATGTAATATTTAAGAATAAAGACAAACGGATGAAAGAATATAATTTTCAATATATGTTTGGTCAATGCAAGTGCGTAAACGGGCACAAGACATCTCCGTCGTGTCGAGGCCCAAGCTTCCCGTGTTTAAGTGCGCCAAGCTCGGAGAGCTTATACCCCTTCTGGAATGCAGGAGGCGCATAAACATTGCCATTTAATTGCCTGAGTAGGTCTGGATTTGCAGCAGGATTGGGGCACCAGTCCACCTGAATACTCCCTTGTGCATTCTGCACGCTCCTGGGAGCATGAATAAGGAAACAAAGGTCCCGGCCACCAGCTTGAGGGATCCCATAATCATCCACTCCACAAGCATGGGTGGCTTGTGTAAGACCCACGGCGTGTCTCATCCTGAGTCAATCATGGAGCACACACCAGCCTCCACGACGGGTTGAATGAAGTTTGGAAAGCTGTCCAGCACCAAGTGCTTGAGCTCTTGCACAATCTCTCTTGTTCTGCTCGGTGAACACTGCATTTTTGGCCTCGAATCCTGAATGAAATCCCTTCATAGCTGAATGTTGTGGGATGTCCTTCATCCCCATTCTCACACCCACATCGTGCCACACTGTGTAAGCGGCCAGCTGCTCGCTCTGGGTCAACGCCTGAAACCCAAACTTACTACAAAAGTCGATGGTGTGCACCACATTCAAGCACAGTACATACACAAACTCGTGGTTGGGTATCTTGAACTTGGCATGGATCCCATTCAGCCTGCGCACGGCATAGGAGCCACGCTCGCTATCCACGTGGTGGCTGATCATCTCCGCCACCAGAATGTTGGTCTCGGCAGCCCGTTTCTCGGGCTCCTTGAGACCGTACTTGGTCTTGAACAGCAAGTTGGTGATGTGGGGTATACCCAGTGTGCGTATGGTTCCCAGCTCTAGTGCCTTCTGGGACAGGAATGGGAACTCTACCGAGTGCAAGTACCAAAGGATCTTGCGAGCGTCTTTCACAGGATCCAGAGACGCTATGTACCTGGCCCTCTGCTTCCTCTTCACAATGCAAAACACTTTCCATGCGAGTGCAAGTGCAGTGCGACAATGGCTATGTAATAAGACATTCTTCTTTCTTTCTTTCTTGCTAGAGGAGACGATGAGATGAAGTTGATGCGAGAGCCTTAACCATGTAGCTATATACGTCACTTATCAATGCCATGTGAACATGTTTGGACTGTAGCCACCGTACGTAACGCTAGTTTGACACGGCGTTGTTAATTATGCTTACATCTAACAAAGTTATACATAACACTGGAGTTTTGTGTAGCTATAAGTTATTGATTGTGATAGGCTTTGGCTTCAATATGTGTACCGCCGCTGATGCCATTCTGCATGTTTTCCTTATTACCACTGTTTATGAAAAAGATCTATCCACCCCAAGGCTTGACAAAGTTCACGTGTTCATTTGTACCCAATAACTTCAGGTGGCCACACACGTACTCCTAGATGAGGGCCCCAATTGAGGGGAACTGCTTTTTGATCAGAATCGTCAATTGAATGTAGACTTAAGCGTTTGATCGTTCCAAGTTGCCTAGAAGGAAGACGTTTTGTATGTTATTCTGCCACTTCATCATTTTCTTGTATGGCTTGTAATCTCATTTATTTATATATTTAGAGTTCTATAAAATAACATTTAATAATTAAGTTTACTGTAACTAAACTAATCAAGGAACAAACACCACAAAAAAGAGTCTTACTTATTTGATAATAAATTATTTATTTCACTTCAAATTTGTAAAAATAAGCTGTCAAATGTTTCACACATAATTTAAACTAAATATTTATTTAGAATTATTATTAGAATGTTCTCATTTTAATTTTAGTACTTTTAATTCATGTGTACAAGCGATGATCATTTAATTCGATCTCCAAAACTTTGGCACACATAATTAAAAAAAATAAACACATTTGCCCTTAATAAAATACAAGACATATTTTAATTTTAATATTTTAAATTGCTTCAATGAAATATCTCAGTTCCCTTTAGTTAAAATTCAAAACATATTAATATAATTTATTGCTATGTTTAAAGAAATTTAAATTTTTCAATATACATCACTGCATTAGTGTATGGAAACACTACTGGTTTTTGATGGGGCATAATTAACTCTGCTCCGTTGCAACCATTGAAGTGGAGCTCTTTACACAGGACGTGAAATTGTGTGGAAAATCTACGTGTTGTATAGCAGAAGAAAAATTAAAATTAGTGTGAAACATAAATAATAAATATGATTAAGGTTTTATTAACAACTATTTGAAGGCAAATTTAAGTCGCTGTGATATCAAAGTTTGACATATCAATATTTAACAACAAGTACAAAATTTCTGAGTTAAATAATTAATATAACGTCTTAAAAGTTTATTTTGAAACATATGATCCTTGCATTCAAATTGAATTAAACAATATTATTTTTTAAAAGTTTTATTAATCAGTTATAATATAAATTATAAGAAAAAAATTTAGTAATCATTTAACACAATTTTATTATATATAACAAAGCGTATCATTTGTAAAGTTAATAAACTAAAATTGAATGAACAAATCTTTTATTTTAAATTATATAAGAAGGTCAATTATCTTCCTTTAGCCAAATAATGTAAAATAACACAAAGCATGCGCATGTTAATTAAAACGAGAATGTGTCAACATTAAAGTATAATGGATCCATCTTACAACATATACAATTCGAGAAAACAACATTGTAACATGCACATTTAATATTTAATACACTTATTTGGCCTAACCATTTTAGTAAAAAAACAACCTCAAAGACATTTATAATAGCACTTTAATTAGCTCTTTAATTTTTAAATATTATATGCATTATCATGGATATGTGTGTACACCTTTTGTTCGTAACAACATTTAATTAAATTATAAATTACTTAAATTGTATTTAAAAGAATATATATTTAGACTTATAATATATTTTAATATGTTATAATCATTTCTCTAAATTAAATTTATGGTTGAAATAATTTAAATATATTCTAGTATGTGCTTACAATTAATACATATTTACTCAATAAAGAGAGTTGTAGAAACACATGGATTTTGCCACCACATAAATGAATTCTTATTATATTACACATATTGCACATGACTTAAAACAAATATTTATATTGCCTGATTACACTTACATAAGAAAAAACTAATCTAGTGTGTCATCAAATACACGTGCTAGTAGGGTTTGATTAACATTATTAAATTTTAACAAATAAAAATAAATTAATATCTAAATAAATTAGTACATAACCAGTTTCATATTATAATTTAAAGAAAGAAAATCAAACTAATGAAGCAAAAAAAGATTTTAAAAAGTTATTAACTAAAAAGAAAAATGAATATACATTATGGTTTAATAAAAGGGTAGGTCATGACATATTATTTAATTCGACCAATGATTCAGAAAAGAAGAGCACCAATGTTATTAAATGACGTGGAAAATAAAAAAAATTATTTACAAAAGTTTTATTTACATAATGTGGAATTCAAATTAGAGAATGACAAATGGAATACATTGTAAATAAGAGGGTTAGAGCAATTGAGAAACTCTCAAGGAAAAGAGTTATTGATATGTATGAAATAACTAACACATTATCGTTGCGACCATGCTCCACCCTATCTTCAGCAACATCATTGCATAGACAATAAATAACATAATACTCATTTTTAGTCGGATATTTGTAAATTATAAGATAATTATGCTATCACCCGTATTATCTAAGTTGTTTTCTCAAGTGATTAAGACGAAGCTAATTAATTGGGTAAAGAGAGTTGGAATAAAATTTCACTTGAGATACTCATGCACAAAACAACTATTTACTTTTAGAATGCTTGTTGAGAGCTTTTTAAAGGCTTGAAGTACTAATGGACATTTATATACTCAAAATCTTTGTACATGACCATCAAAAAGATGTTATACACTTTTGAGTCGGATAAGTGTGTCCATTATCAAAGACATTATTTGGGTTATACATAAAAGCTCTTCAAGGGATCATATTGTTAAGTATGTAAATAGTTGGCCTATATGTATATGTACTCTTGTATGTTGATCACTTGTTATTGAAGACCATGACCATAATGATGTTGTCAAATATGTAAGTAACTGGCCTATATATATATTTATTCTTATATGTTAATCACTTGCTGTTGAAAGCCATGACTAGAACAATGTTATAAAAGTAATTTGCTACCCTCACTAAGTTTTACATTCAAACGTGCCTTAAGGTGAACTTACTTACATATTAGTGTCTTAGAAACACCCGTGGATATGACATGCAAGTACCAAGGACAAACAATTCTATAGGTAGAAAGATAAATAACTACATAAGAGAAACATATGGCGTGCATGAATGAGAAAGAAGGGAAAAGTAGCACAATGTGTATATTATGGAATACATGTAAAGTTGATAATAAAACACATGAATGTTAGGATGTTAAGAGAAATAATATGGTGTAAAGTTCACTTTGGTGTATGTTCAATGTGGAAACTTAAATTAAGTAAAATAAAATGGGAAAGAATGGAACAACTTAATACGAATTTTATTTAATATGCGACAACGACATAATATATTATAATGATAATGAAAATCAGAATGTATTAATGAAATTGAAGGTTGAAAATATGCACTACAGTATGTAATAAAGTTGAATGTACAAATATTTGAATTGGCTTATGATGCAATGATAAATTTAAAGAAGCTTTGTTTGACACACTAAATTGGATAGTGGTTTGGCTTAATAAAATAAACCATGGAAATAAAAATGAATTTGAACACCTTACTTACCAAGATAAATGGATGTATAGTTCTCACACAAGTTATATTAGAGAGATAGAATAAGATTTAAAATATATCAGGTGTTAATGAACATGGAAATGATATATAAATAGAAAGTGTATAAAATTGCAACACTTAAAAGTGAGAAACATATTTGCAAAATTGAGATTCAAATCGCACATGTTATATAAAAAAATAGGATAAAACCTAAAATATAAGTTCTGCCTCATGCGTGTGCATGAAAAATTTCATTAATAATATTGCATATTTGAATATAAAGAATCCTTGGTTTTCTTTTATGGCATTTGAATATTGCAAAATTTTTTGCAAAGAATAGGGCAAGAAGATAATGTAATAAAAGAAATATAATGTGATAGATACAAATCACTAGAGCTAAAGAAGAATGTGTTATGCAACAGATGTCGAATTTCCCCTTGTGAGCATCATGCGACATTAGCTAACTATTTTTATATATATAAGTGTGTGTGCGCACGCACATGTTATTGGATTAAAACAAAGTTCAACAATTCAATAATAATTATTTTTATTTAATTCACATCTCTACATATTAAAACTACATACACCCACATTACACATTGTAGACATGATATTATTGAATATTTACATAATTATATTATATATATTCATAGATAAATGCTTTGATATAATTAATATAATTAGCTTAACATTGGTTGGGGCTTTATATATATACACTTGTCAATTCATTTAAATGATTAAGATTGACAAAGTGTATTCATAAATGTCATATTACTAATTATTATTTTCATGTAGTGATTTTGGAATTTCTTTTATATAAGTAAAATTTATTTCTTAGTTTATAAAATGGTTGAACATAAGTTAATACCATTTTAACACATGTACATTTTATATTTAAAGATAATACATACATATAATAAAGTACACAATATAATTATATAGTTTATTTAAAATATTTTGTATTACTATCAAACATATTTGTGCATACTATGGCACACACACTAATATTAAATTGACATGTTAATTCAATACATATTATTATCATAATGTAAATAAAATGCAAATATTTTATCAATTGACGTGATTATGTAATGTATAAACATAGTTTCAAATTACATATTATGATCTTTGTATTAAAGACACATGTCCAACCCATAACATTGAATATGTTCTCTTAAGCTTATAACATGTGTATACACGTGTACATATTCATAACTTGCATATACATTTTGTAGGTTATTCTAATGTAAGATTATAGGGTTTAGTTTCATAAAAATATATTAATCTAATTAGTTGAATTTACATAATTTATTATGCATTGTTATGGTTAATTTATAATTGTTGTTCCACACTATAACTGTAATTAATTTTATTTAACAAATTGCATTAACATCATAAAGAGTTCACATTTTATATGGGTATATAATAGCTGGGTGCACCCTAAGGATTATTGAATTAGCATGACATAGGAAGGTTTTTTTTTTTGTATATAAATAGGATATCTAAGTAGTTTTTATTAAACTAATAAAGATATATATAGTGTTGTAAGATGGGGAGATAATTGGTCTTATTAGTGTTCAAAATGTTATATTTTATATATTATATAATCTATATAATCATATTATATAATTATTAATTTATATAAATTTATCTAATTTATGTATTTACAAAAGAAAACATATTAAAGAGAAGTAAATATGGTAGCGAAAGGGGTTTTCACTATGGACTATGGTGTGTATGTATATGTTTTACACTTATTTAATTTAATAAAATTTTGTGATATAAAATCATTTTTTATTGTATATTGGGTTTTTTAATTATTGGTCATCCGCAAATAGCATATGTATATCTTAAGTGGTCAATTAGTCTTAAGTGAACTTCCCCATATTAACATGTATATGGTTTAAGGTTTGGATTATAATTTAAGTATAAAGAATTTAAAAACATAAATTCAAATTTAAAAAAGTTTAAGTAAAAAATTAATATGGTAAGACTAAAAGTCTTTCACAAACCTACTATACCTCTCTTGCTTAAAAAAGGGCATATAGGAGCATCCTCGTTCATGTGGTTTTTGAAAATAATCTAAATTATTTCCTTTTTCTATAACAGCTTGCATAAACTTTTCAATATTATGATTAACATTACCGTTTCCAACGTCAAATAAAAGATCGAAAGTACAAATAAGGACCACCTATATACAAACATATAAATTCAAAACATAACTTGACCAATTTATTTCTTTACCTTTTTTCTTAGAAGCGGCCTGCATTTCGGTTAATGTAAGCACGCGTACCATAAAGCTTGTCTTTGTATGCAGGTAACAGGCCAAGTGCTAAAGAGTGCACTTGCCCAGGAGGAAGGGTGAAAGATGTTTTACTGCAAGGACCAAGCTAATGGCCGTCGAGACATCCTTGGACAGATAGCACTGCAGCTGTTACGCCTGTATGTGTATCTTAGCGCTTTTACAGAGGATTTCGAGGCCGAAACTGCAGTCCTCACTGAGCAGAACAAGAAATTGTGCGGTGAAGAGTAAATTCAAAAAAAATCATATGTTTTATTACATATATGTGTCCGTTTTAAATGATTATGGTGACTTTCTCATAAATATACCTGAATCTAAAAAGGTGCAATGCAGAAATTCTCTAAAGTTAAGTTTTAATCTTTTAATAAACTTTATGATTTTTTTTACTTTAAAAAGAATATAGATATTCTTTTGTTGCATGTGTTACTGTGGTTTAAAAATATAAAGAATTAGAGTAAAAATAAAAATAAAAATGATGTGTAAAGTATTTTTATATACAAATTCAAGTGGAATTAAAATGTGTACTTTAGTATTCAAATTCAAGTGGAATTAAAATGCAAATGTAAATTTATTAATTTATTTTTAAATTTCTTTTTATCTTATTTCGAATTATGCTAATTTTTAAATTATAAAAAATATTAAATGTGTATATTCAAGTGTGCAAGCGTGTGTGTTGTATTTGTATATATGTTTTTTAATTATATGTTAATTATTTATAAATAATAATTAAAATATATGTTGGTATATTGAAATTTTGAGATTATAAATTAAACTCTTTCTTTAAAAATGGCATCGCTTAGGAATATTATTTATGTATAATTAATCTTTACCGTTTGATAGACCCTGTATGTTGTGAAGTTAACGTTATTCAATTTACATTGTCAATTAACTATTTATAAAAAGAACTGATCAAACTTTAAACTGTTTATACTGTTAACTTAATTTTGATGTAAGGATGGTGCCTCCTTTTATATTAAAATAAAATAACTTCAATATGTCAAATTAATTATTTAATTTAGAACTTTAATTGTTGTTAATGAAACTTTGATATCACAATAAATATATGCCTTTTAAATGATTACAATTACTTTCTTCTAATTTCTTTAAACGTCATTCTAAGTTCGTACAATGGTCACTTATATTATAAATATCGAAAATGTATGTTGGTTCACCCTAGTTTTAATTTTTTTACTACACAGTTGCATATAATATATATTTTCCATGCAAACATGTCTCTATGTTTATTTACTTCATATAATTGTGTTAAGGTAAGCAATATATCTTTATTAATTAGTATTACGTCATAAATCGAATTGGATTTATTAACAGGACCACAGCATTGTCATTTCACATTTACATAGAAGTTTCACATCACTGGAGATATTCGAGTGTAGATATATTGAGTATATACCTTTTTAATGGTTAGGATTGCTCTCCTTAAACATGATGTGAAACTAAGAACTAATCTTACAAATTTGAAGTGAAATAAAGTCATTTTATTAAGAGAGTATTATATATTATATGATAAGAAGGTCAATTAAGATTCTTTAGACCAATAGTTTTTTTTTCTTGATTTGAGATATTTACAATATTAAGGCATATTAATTGCTTCAACAAATTAAATTTTAATAAATTATTTATTCTACAGACATTTAGGTTTTCGATGTATTGGTTATTTAAAATTCAAGATTTACATAACACTTACA
Organism: Selaginella tamariscina; assembly: GCA_003024785.1. Lineage (NCBI taxonomy): Eukaryota > Viridiplantae > Streptophyta > Lycopodiopsida > Selaginellales > Selaginellaceae > Selaginella > Selaginella tamariscina. The sequence continues at coordinate 28,631 of PUQB01000016.1, forward strand.
TAACACTTATGTGGTGCTTACGTGAGTGGGTTTTATGTGGGTTTTACGGTGGTATGGACAATTTTGCTTAGTTATATGATAAAGTGATAACATGTGTAAAATTTAACATGTTAGTTATTATTAAGCTTTTCTTTTTTTCTTTTTAATTATTTTAAAATGGATGTAACATTTGTGGAAGTGGATGAATCAGTGAAAACCCAACCAAGGTTAGAGATGGTACTACCATTTAAAGTGCCATGGCATGGGTTGTCAACCGATTTACCACTTTCTTGCATTGCCTCACCTCCCTTGCGATGGATTTTTTTGCTAGTTAGGATTATTGATGAATCCGATATGCAAGATATGTGTTGTTTATATAACATTTTACACACATACACACACATATATATGCATATATATAATATATATATCTATACATGTATAATATGCATATATAAACACACATGTATATGTATATGTGTGTGTATCTATATGTTTTATGTATGTAGATGCATTTGTTTAATATGTATATACAAGTCTTAGAAATAATAACTTAGATATTACATGTGTGAGAAAGATCCAACAGACAAAGGAAGTAACAAATATAATTAGTAGCACACCATAAAAAGTACTCTTAACTAGTAATTTAATGAGACATCCCAAATTATTAAATGATAAAGTTCCTAATTATGATAACGTTACACTTTCGGTAATGTGTGTGTGCACATGTGTAATACAAAAAGTATAAGATATGAGGTATACATGTAGATGTAAATATAGTAAAAGATATATGTTAAGTGCACCATGGATCTCAATTGGAAATACCTAGAAAAACATAAATGTGTTTTTATGTACATAAAGGTGTGATGTATTCTGTATGTTTATATATAAACTAGAGTACACACAAAGACTTTCATTAAATAAAATGTGTATGTGCTAGTACTTAGATTTTCATTCAATCTAATCTTTAAAACTAATTTGATTAGAATTCACAACTATGGAATGAGAAATTTATTCAAGTGAAATCACCATATTTTTATGCCAGCTCTAACAAGTGTTTGAATGCACATAGGCATGTCTTTTTACAATTTATCTTTGATAACCATGGTTGTAATAAGCACAAGCTCTTTCTCAATAAGCTTAACCACCTAAAAATATCAAAAATAAATAATTTTACATATTCATATTTACATTAAGGTTAATTATGCAGCTATACATGTATACATAATTTAGAGTATATCATTTAAGTATATTTTATAATCTTAAACTTATTATTAACTTATTCAGAAATAATATTCTATTAACACATACATGAAAAAACCCATTAACCACATTTAAATAGAAATGGATCACTGGTAGTTTAATTTATAATTTAATTAACCACTCAAGTGGAAAACTCAAGTAATTTTTATTAATGATGTGGCTTTTTTAAATTTACTATGATCAAATAATCACCCTTTAATGGAAAGTGGGCCAAATAAAATAATTTAATGTTATTTTAAATAGCTTCTAACTAATAAATCTATCAAAAAATTAGATTAAATCAGAAATGTTATTATTTACCCATGTCTATATACAGCATACTAAAACATCAGTATATTCTAGAATTTTATGGGCTCACATTCCGCTAATACATAGATCAAACTGAGTTACAGTGGATTTATTACCAGGATTACGCGTTCATGGCCTGGTTAAATGCTGCAGATGTTTTTTACCTACTTAAACGTGCCAACCGGTTAAAAACAATGTCATAGGGACCATGCTACTTGGTGATTGCAGTAGCCCAGTTGCATTTGTATTGTGAACGATGGCTACTAGCAAGAGTTAGGTAACTATTACCCCAAGATAAAAGGGAGTAAATGAGATTGTGTGTGTATACATGTACAAAATAAACAGCAGAAATTTAATCCAATTGTATACGCGTGTATATTGTGCATGATGAAGTGGCACACAAGCGGTTGAGATTCATTGTTTGAACGATCCAACGGTTAATCTTACAAAGAAAGAGAATATACCATAAACATTCATGCGTGTACTTAAGGTTAAATGACATGAATGTTACTGTAAAAATATGTACATGCTTTTCCTTCGTATAGTAAGTAAAGACTCCACCATTCACCTCAGCTGCATTTCCTTGCTTTATACTTTATCAAGTCATGAGCTTCCACTCCATAGATGTTAGCCATGAGAACATAAGCCATTGGATGATCCTCATCCAGCCTCAACAGAGACTCATGCAGCTCTTTCCCAGTTCCACATTCTTCCATTTACAGCAAGCACCAAGGAGGGTGGTCCACGTCGTGGTCTGGTTTGAAAAGGCATTCCATGTACAAGTTTCATAGCCTTCTTCTAAGCGATTGGCCCGTCCAAGGAGATCTATCATGCAGTGGTAGTGCTCAATCCCTGCCACAACATTGTACTTGGGGTGTATCTTATCGAACAACTTCTTTCCTTCTCAACCAGTCCGGCGTGGCTACAACCCGACAAGACAGACAACATCGTAATACCATTGGGTTGAAAAACCATGTTCCTGCATCTGTGAAAGAGCCCTGAAGACGTTTGCGGTGTCACCCTGTTGGGCATACCCACCAACTAAGGCACTGTAACTCACCAAAGTACTGGAGCTGCCGAAAACAGCCTCCGCTTCTTCCATGCTACCACATCGAGCATAGAAATCGACCATGGTGTGGCTAAGAAATGGTCAGTTTCCAGTCCACGTACCACAATCTCCATATGTACAGCTTTCCCAGTTTTAAGTGCTGCAAACACCCACAGGCAACAAGAACAGCAGCGTAAGTTCTTGCGTCTGGTTTACATGTAGGTGTGTCTGTTTTCATACGCAAACAGGCACAGAGCCATCTCAGGCCTCTCCATTCTCCGCATGTCCAAGGATGAGGGCCGTCCAAGAAACTGTGTCTTTGTTGGAAATGTTTTTGAACACGGCTCTTGCTTCGATAAGGCTCCCACACTTCACATACATGTCAATTGTGGCGCTCTGGATATGTACATTCTCAAAGTAACCTCTGTTGATCGCTTGAGTGTGCAGACTTCTCCCAAGTCTCAGTAGCGAAGACTTTGTAAGCGTCCCTCCTTCTCCTTTCATAGCCAGTGATGAACAGGCCATGAGTGTTGCAACATAAGTCAGAGCGTTTGGTGGACAAACCTGGACTTCGAACATCTCCAGAGCCAAGCTTTCCTCCCCATTATCCACATATCCACGTATCAATGCGGTGCACAAAACCACATCGTGGAGCTCCATATTGTCAAACACAATGCGGGAGTCCCTCAAACTTCCGCATTTGGAATACATGTTCACCAGAGCTCCGGACACGAACACGTCGTTATCAAAGCAGCTGTTCATGGCCCAGGAATGTATTCTCATCCCTCTTTCAACCCTGGCAAGTTTAACTACAGTACCATTGATGTCTGTGCCGTCTTCATTCTCAGCAAGGTTGGTACACGCCATCAGTGCAGCTACGAAAGTGCGAGCATTAGGCCGACAACACCCTTGATCGCGGTACATTCTCTCAAAGATATCTAGAGCTTGTTCGGACTCCCCATTCTCCACGTACCCCATTATAATTGCTGTCCAAGAGACAACTGTCGGAGACTGCAAGTGCTCAAAGACAGCCTGAGCCTCTGTCATACTCCCAAACTTTGAGTAGATATCAATGAGGATGTTTGCAACGAATACAGTGACCTCAGCTTGGGAGTGTACGTACCTTGCCATCTCCAAGTGGTTTCCGTCCCTTTCAGAAGCGAGGTTCGTACATGCCATCAAAGCTGCAACAGAAGTGCGGGAGTCAGTTTCCCAGCCTTGAGACTTCAAGGTAGCATACAACTCCAGGGAAAGATGTTCTTCCCCATTCTCCGCGTATCCAAGCATCAAGGAGTTCCACATGACAATGTCAAGTAGTTCCGCTCGGTCGAAGACCGCTCTCGAGTCCAACATGCTCCCACATTTTGCGTACATATCCACCAGGGAGGCAGCAACAAAGCTATCTGATACAGAACTGTTTGCAACGACTTCGGAGTGAATACTCATCCCTGTAACAAGTCACTAATCACACCCACACACACGCGATCTATACACATATCATATACCTTTACAAAGAGAGACGAGCTTGAAACCTTGTTCCTTCTCTGCTAAGTCTGTGCAAGCCATGAGAGCTGCAATATATGTTCTTGAGTTCGGTATACAGCTTCCCTTCATGTGTACAAATTCATGTAATGCTTCTTCTGGATGAGAGTTTTTCTACAAGGGCCATGAGGAGGGCGTTCCACGAGACGACATCTGGTGTACAATGGATTGAAATGCTCTGCGTGCGTAGTTGAGGCTACCACATTTGGAGTACATGGTGATGAGGGAGTTTGCAATGAATATGTTTGTGTTGTGGCCTGATAATATGGAGTCTGAGTGGAGTTTAATGCATTGTATGTCTCTAGTGATTCCACATGCCTTGATTGCAACTATAAGGATTTGTACGCTTGGGCTCCTCATATCTACTCATATACACAACCATGACGACCGAATAATGCCCGTTCTCCGACAGTCTAGTTATCAGTTATAAAACAATTAAATTATAATTTTAACGAAAACATAATTTCTGGATTTCCTAGGAAGGAATATGCTAGAATATATGATTACGGTTTAAGGCCAAGAAAAGAGCGGAAAAGAAGATCTTGGAGATGGACGAGTTTGATCCACGAGCAGCATTCGAGAGCATAACAGTCACCACTACAGCCAGCGTACGATCTCAAGACACTTATGCTCTTCTTGAAAACCCAAGACCCTCTCCTCGTCCTCTGTATTACTACACAAGCACAAAGAAAGAATCCAGGTAATACATCTACACACACACACACACGCTAGTGTTCATAAAATGACCGATAAGCTTGCCAGCATATCATAAACTATTCCATATTACCTCTATGCATGCATATATATATATATATGTATGTATGTATCCATCAGATTATGCAATGTGTGTATATGTATCATGCGATGGATACATACACAAGAAGCTGAGACACGTATTGTGAGTGTTTCATAAACTACTTTACTAAATACAGTGTCTGTATGTATATACATCTGTATCATATCCATCATATAACTTCATGTACATATGTGACAATATAACAATGTGTGAGTGAGTGCTAGCGAGTGTGTGTATATATACATATCTAGTTGGTATGTGTGTGCGTTAGGGACGTTTATACATACACACACATATGTGTATAGATACACACACACATATTGCATATATTTTACTATTGTGTGCGTGTGCGTGTGCGTGTGTGTGTGAGAGAGAGGTTTTGATACAAAATCATTTTCTAGCATAATTATTTAAGTAACTGAGATTATAAATCATTTACCAGGTACGTGAAGAAGTAGAAGCAATCCGTGCCGCTACTTACTCCGAGGCATTCAATCTCCACCCTCGATTTGATGATGATGGTGAGTTAGGAGTCAAGGAGAAGAGCTTCACCATTAGTGGCGTAGAAGAGCTTCAGGATCTCCTCAAGAATGAAGAAAACAAGGATTCTGAGAACATCCTTACGGACGATTCTGACACTATCCTTGGTGAGGATTCTCAGAATATTCTCGAGTGAATTGCAAGGTGGAAAATGGCGCTCCTAATATGCATTTGCCACAGCATGAAGCACTATACCCAGGTTTCGAGCTACTGGAATGGAAGAGGTTAGTATAAGAATATATTGCATGAATATGTGTGTGTAGCCATATATATATATATATATGTGTGTGTGGTGTGTGTGTGTGTGGTGTAGAATAAACTGGGTAAGTATGGAAGTACCAGACAACATAAAATGTATAAAGTGTGTGTGTGAGAGAGAGATCCTTATTATCATTGTTAAAACAACTATATGATTATGCCCATTGATTGTATTCTTATTTAAACGGTTGAGATTGACAAAAAATAGTAGTATTGTTCATGTAAGTTAATCATGGATGATCACGTTATAAATTAGCCGGTGAATATATGTTATACTGGTAATTATATATAGACTTGATATATATGACACTATATGTTATATATATATATATATAGTTATATGACATTTAGATAAACAAACACGCACACACACAAGAATGTCATTACCTGTTCCAATCAGGCAAAATGCACGCTCATTAAAAGAAAAAAAAGAAAGGGATAAGGAAAAAATTTCCCAAGTCATTGCTACTGCCGAGGAACGTAAACGGGATTTCTTTAACAAAAGACATAAGCATCTGCAAACAGTAAAAAAGACCAACCGTGAGCAAAAAAGGTATATATATATATATATATGTGTGTGTGTGTGTGTGTGTTTGTGTGTGTGGGTACCGGGCATATCACATACTCGTGTTATTTGTCATACTCATTTAACCCTTATCTGTTGTGTATGTGTGTGCGAGTGTACCTTTACTTGTATATATGTATGAGCTATCTGTATATAGCTATTGTATATGTATATGTCTATATATAAAGTACCTGATGAGCAGAGCATGTTAAAAAGTCGAGAAGAGTTCCATGAAAAGGCACATCTCAACTACTGGAAGGCAGTCTCGGAACTCACATTATTAAGTCCACAAGGGAATAAGAAACCTGCAGTGGCTGTGAACGCCGGTCCAAAGCCTGGTAAACCGACTGATCTCTCAAGGATGCGGCAAATCATTCTTAAGCTTAAGCAGAAGCACAAAACACCAGTGAACCAGGTGCTACTGTTGCTGCTACAGCTTGAGTTAGTTCTCCTGTATCTGTTTGTATTCATAAATCTCTCTCATCCGAAGAGAGGACTTACCACTACATATTATTGTATAAATGTGTGTGAGTCGTATCTCTCTCTAGATAAAAAAGATCGATGTATATATATTGTATCTTTAAAGCCGACTTTTTATTTATTGTTATTGCTCATGTGTGCAAGCATGTGAGTTTGCGAGTCCGTGCGTACCTGCAAACTTTGATTCCCTGGACTGCACCAAAGGCTGCACTAATTGCAGTTTCCAAATGAAAGAGCTGCTTCAGTGGTTTTTCCTTCAGTATTCCTGTAGAAAAGTTGGTTAATGTGCATCACACACGCACCACGTTTATGGTTGATATATGTATGTAGATATGTACCTTAGCAGCTCTCATAATTTTACTAACGTCTGAATAACTCAGCTGTCTGTTGATTCCTTCCTGCTTACAAATCTCAGTCGTCAATACACCAACCGCATATACATGGTCAATTCCATCTGCAAAGAAAATAGATACGTTGTGCGTGTGCGCAATCGCATATATGCACCCAATGTTTCTAGAATGTCTAATATCTATAATACTGCATAACAAAGAATACGACGCTTTTTATATAATTAAATTTGAACGTTTACATGTAATACAGGAATCTCTAGATATTATGCTTAAAACGCTGCTAGTCAGAAACAAATACACATACACTATGCATGATCCATTATCTATTAGACAAGAAGAGATATATAAGAACTTGGGGTATGCAACTTTTGGTATGTGCCACTATATATACTCCATATACATTTTGCATATATATGTAATGAACCTGGTAGCTTGAGAGTCAACTCTTTCATCAAGATTTCCCAAACAGCTTGTTTCTAAGAATCACCATTATTGCAGTGCGGAGTATAGACATTGTTATGTGGTCTTTGGCCTGTAAAAACAATATACACAGCTAATAACAATTTTATGTATTTTTACAATAGTAACAAGTATGTGTATGCATAGAGAGAGAGAGAGAGAGAGAGAGAGAGCATAAAAAGCACATACCAGGAACAATGAGACCACTACAGTTGCTGTTTTGCTGGGAAGCACATTTTGCAAGGATTCTGGCATCTCAAAAGATTCTAACCCTTGAGTGAGTCTCTCAATTATTCTAAGAAAGCTTGCTATTAGCATAGGTGAATGTTGATTGCTCTATATAAAAAATGTATGATTAGAGGGTTTATCTACTAATTAATCAAGAGTATACATTTATCAATTAAAAAATGAGTTCCAACATGTTCAAACTATACACACACCACACACAGCACATATACACGCACACACACGTGGACACATACACACGGCCGCACGTCATCTGTCAAATATAAACACATAAAAAAGCATATAGGAGCTTACCAAATGTTCACACATTGATCTTTCAAGCAATTTCAAAACTGTTTCTCCATCACCAATGTGTAGAAGGCTCCGTGAAACTACATCAACTGTTATAGCTTGCTTCCTTCGCGTCTCTTGCACAGACATATCTAGAATTGTGCCAAAATACATAATCAATATTTGTGTACCGTAAGTGGGTTACTACCATAAACAGGTATGCATTTCTATCTTATGTATTCATCTACATGTAGCCATCAGTATGCCTCGATACACTGCAGATGTATGTATATACGATCATCGTAACATATCTAGCGTTGTCATGTATATTTGTGTAGGCATGTGTAAATGTCTATGGCATATAATTGTGTTCAAAGCCTGTGTGTGTAGAACATGTACAGATGTATATGTGTGTACATATCTTTACACTCACGCATATATACCTTTTGTGAGAAGTTCTGAACAACGAGAGTCACAAGAAAGCTCAGATAAGTTACCACCTTACTTGGCCTTTACTGTATGATAACTGTATCACCTCCAAAATACGAACCAACACTTCGACGTCATCAATACCTGGTTAACGATTAGTAATTATGTAATTATTGAGAATTAAGACGAGAGAGAGTTTAATTTAACTAATAAAACTTTTCTATTGGTTAATGTGATTAAACGTATTTATACTTACTTAGACAGCAAGCTGATATCGCTTTTAATAATGCGGGTTGTAAATTGGTGAAATAGTATAATACATCAATTGCAGTTTCTTGACAATCTCTAGGAAGCTTGAGGAAAGGACCATACATATACTTTCCTGTAAAATAAACAAGAAACGTAAGATATATGCAATATAGTCATTACACACGCACCTTGTCCTTGCTTTGATGGAAAATGTGTGCAGAAAAATGGTATCATAGGCGACTGTAGATTGGCATATTCAGTATCTAGAGCAGAACCAGCTACAGCAAATCTCCCTAAGCGCAAAATGGTGTCAAAATGCTCTGAAAAATGGAAAGTTTTATTTCGAATAATACTGACAGATAGCTTATAATGATATTGTATAGTAAATATATTTATACACACTATAACTATTATGAACCTTTGACGAGGAAGGATTGCTGTGTTTAATTCCCAAAGTAATCTCGGAAAAGACTGTAACCATTTTCCGCTGAACTCTTCACTTACAGATGCTTCACCACGGTTGTCACTTTCCTGGAGACAGTTCGAAAAGATGGTTACCAAACACACACACACACTCATACATGTATATATATAGCTCTCAAGATAGTAACATTAGAAGAAATATATGTGTAGACACAGGATAAGCTACATATATAGGCTCGGAAAAAGCACATACCAACAAAAGAATATTCGACATTGCTGAAACACATGCGAGTTTTATGCTCGACTGTGGCCTACTGTGGTTGAAAACTTCAGTGAAAACCTGCAGAGAAAAGAGATATAGGCAAACATACGCATATCTATACATAAATGGTTCTATAAAGGTTTATCCTTACTTGAAGAACTCTGAATCTCCATTCCTCTCCAACACACTCATAGACAGAAGGAATAAAAGATATCAATTGCTTCACATAAGGCTCCATTGCTTTACATTCGCTAACACTAAATGATAATACTGAAGATGGTAACAGCTACAAATATTGCCCGTCAATAAACATTCGTGTGTGTGTGTGTGTGTTTGTGTCAATAAATATGTATATCTCCGTATGTGTGTCAATCATGTACTCACCTGTCCGCATAAAGCGTTCATATAGTAGTTTAAAATAATGTCAAAGTTAAAACGATCCTCCTGTAGAGATAATGGCACAAGGAAGTGCAGCATTAATTCACATATGCCCGCGTTGAGGGCACCTAAAAATTCTTCCACCTGTAATTCTTAAGTATATATGCCATCAGGGAAGTGTCATACATATATACATAGGTTCAAAGCATACTGGAAGACACAAACACACATGCATGTATTACACTCACCTTAGAGACAGTCTGAACAGAGGGAGTTTCAACTGGAAAACCGTTAAGCAACCGAGTGTAGCATGACGGGAGATACGCTTTACGTAGCTGGAGTCTAACTTGATAAACTTCCCCTAGACTCTCTAGCCACTCGAAAACCAGGCATATGCATTTGGTCGCATATGCTATACACTCCAGGCAAACCTGGTCTGGTACTGGGGACGAGAAAACTGCAGGCGCACACTGAGACCAGCAGTTTAATAGTGCTTCATTTAATAAAGTAGCCAAAGTGAACGATTTTCTTAACAAGCCTGAAAATAAATACACAAAAAAAACATTAACATACACCGATATATACATAGTACATTAAATCACTAAGACAGCTTAAGTTGTGGGTGCGTGTGTGTCTGTGTTAATATTATATTATATATATATATATATATATAATATATATATATATATATAATATATATATATATATATAAAGTTTGTACCTAACTAGTACCACAAGCTATACTACCACTGTAAATTTTAATAAAAGGCTTACTACCAAGACAAAACAGCTGTTCAATGTATGACAACGCGCGCACGCACACACACACACAGTTTTACCCTCCGCACTAGTAGAGCTTGTTGAAATATCTTCTCGAGACTCCGCAACAACCGTTTTATATCCGTGCAATGCAGATATTCCTCCCTGGAAACATAAAGATGACGCTAAGCAGGCAAACACAATAGGCACGCACAGAGAGAGTGAGGGGGGAGAGAGAGAGCAGCAGCAGCAGCACCTGAGTATCTATCTTTTCCGACCACTTTTGCATAAAACCAACTGTGCTAGGAGAATCTGAGCCGCTAGATGATCTTAGCACAGAAAGGAAGCGCGATAAACTGCTCACTACAGCAAGCATTGCACTAGCATTCAAATTATTCGAGCCACCGTTTTCAAGAAAATGATGGTAATGATCAATTATCTGCAAATTAAAGGTAAACATCACTTATGTACTCCATATAAATATTTATGCGTATATACAATATATATATATATATATATATGTGTGTGTGTGTGTGTGTGTGTGTGTGTGTTGCGTTAAGTACCTGAGTTGTGAAAAGAGGAACTAGCAGCGACGGATAATATTCCAAAAGCACGTCTATTATAAAATGCGCTCAGACGAACATCCGCTGTCATGTGTGTCATAGCAGTTGCTAGATGAGCCATCACAAAGGGAATAATTGGCTTCATAACATTCTGTAAAGAACATCATTTTAACAACGCTGCATGCCTAGTACATGATATGCTCAGCCGTTCATATGTACATAGTCAGGTCTATGCATGCATTTCTATATATATGGGTAACGCATGGATAATAAGCCTGCCATAATAATTAAAATGAATGAATACAATCAATAGCAGTAGTCATTACCTTAGAAATGTTGGGAAAGATTGATCGTAACACAAGCAATAATGAATGTCTCACAGCCTTATCAACATCAGTGAAGCGAGAAGATAACTTCTGAATTGTTGTTACTACATTGACTTCGAGCTCCTTTGGGTGACGCAAAAATAAGTCTCTTATACCAACGAAGGCATCTGTAAATAATATAACACATTATACAGAGAGATATATGTGTGTGTGTGTATACATGTGTGTGAATGTGTGTGTGTGCATTTGGAGAAGGATAAAGCATGCCTTTCCGGACACGCTCGTTATAATGAGAAAGCTGGTTAAAGAGCTCCTTCAAAGTTTTGTTCCGCTGGTTTACTGCTACACCATCCTTGTCTTGTCCCACACTCTGACCCGGCAAAACAATTGCTATTCCACAAAAGAAACCACAAATTAAAAATGCAAGCTTTATTATGTTAGTCAAATAAAATTGTTGATAGTATCACAGACATGTAAGTCTCCTTCCAATATATAATATTTAAAAAGCAAGCATGCACACACAAATAAAAGCACATATAGTTCTCCCGGCAAGACCTTTTATCTAACAAAAATGTAAGTTTCTCTAAATAATAATGTTGGTATAAGGCAATCACACACACACATAATAGATACCACACAAATAACATATATCCTACATATTATTTAGTCATCGCAAACACGCATACACTACATATCGTTAGTATCTGTGTGTTAACATCTAATATTTGTTTACCAATGCATACTATAAGAAATCAGCGACAATAGCACACCTTTGGACTTGAATTCTACTCTTGTGGCATTCTGAGCCGCTGGAAGCTTACGACCCACCTTATGCTTCACTTTCTGCATAAATTTATCAATAAAAAGAAGCTCTATGTGTATGTGAAGTATTTCCAACGAACCTTGAAGTCGATTCCTACGCCTTTGCGCTTGCTCTTCGTTTTGGCGGCCGGCGGCGCCATAGCCAGAAGCTTAAGACCCTAAAACAGAGCCCCTGTTTGAGGTTTTAGTGTTTTATAGTTAGCGGACATCTATATGATTTTTTTATGGGTTTTGGGACGATGGCTAGGGTCTGAGAAATTAGGGCTTCGGATTGGCCGATGGCGCTGGTGCGAGCCGCTGTTCGAGCAGGGCGGAGGAGGATCCTTGCTTCGCATTGCAGCTGTCTCGCCAGCGGATCCTTTGGCAAGGGCGTGTTTCAATCTCCGGATCGGTGCTTTTCCTACTTCGCTGTTAATCACAATGAGCAGCAGTACGTCCTCAGGTGAGATCAAAGTGTGCGCTAATCCAATCAAAATGAAGTTAAAATCGTGAAAAAAACCTGTTCGCGCATTGAAATTCATCAGATGAGATGTTTGTTTTAAATTTTCCAGGTCAACTCTGGATTTCAGAACTCAGAGTCAGTGCGTTCCAGTCCGTTTTTATGCTGCTGCCGATTGTAAGTTTGAGATAATGGGTTATTAGATGCAATCGTACATGCATAATATACGTTCTGCAGTGCCATCTCATCAGCCACTTGGAATGCCATCGCTCTCGCCAACTATGACTCAGGTTATATATCACACATTAAGTTTATGTATGGAATAGTATTGTATGCTTATCTACATGTTTGCAGGGGAATATAGTCAGATGGAAAAAGAAGGAAGGGGACAAAGTTACGGCTGGTGATGTACTTTGCGAAATTGAAACGGTAAACTTATCATTTATGCGTTATTTATTGTTTTTAATGCGTGTATTCGTTTTAATCAGGACAAAGCGACAGTTGACATGGAATGCATGGAGGATGGCTACTTGGCTAAGATTATTTATCCTGAGGGTTCAAAGGACATTAAAGTTGGACAGGTATTCTTTAAAAACTATTATACACTGAATGATTCGCATGTCTATATGCATATGTATCCAAGATTTCTTCATGGTTTTATACTTACCTTCATATAGTTAAATGCGAATGACTATTAGGTAGCTGATATATTTGTATTTTAAGCTATGTATTTGTCATGTGCAGACAATTGCGATAACGGTGGAAGAACAAGGTGATATTGATAAGTTCAAGGATTACAAGCCTTCGGAGGCACCTTCTGCTAAATCTGCTCCAAAGAAAGAAGAACCGAAACCGGCACCTAAAGAGGAGGCGCCCCCGAAACAAGCGGAACCATCTCCTGCTCCAAAGCCTGCTTCATCTGGGGACAGAATATTCGCCAGTCCAAATGCAAGAAAATACGCAGAGGATAACCAGGTATATATTTATGTTTTAGTTCACACACACACACACACGTGTGTGTGGTGATACATCTGGAGTAAACATTGTATCCATAACTCTCAGTGGCAATTCTTCAGATTTCACTTTCTGGTGTGAAAGGCACTGGTCCAGGAGGTCGCATCATAAGAGCAGACGTGGAAGGCCTGAAGGGTAATACATACTACATATACACACAGATATGCTTTAATTGCACGTCAATATAATTTTATTCACAAAGAAACAATAGATATTTAACGGGCTTCTTCATCTACTCTCACTCTCAATACAGATATTATATGTAATTATTCTTGTCATTTTTACAGGACAACAGCAACAACCATCTAAACCTGCAGAGCAACCTGCACAAGTTGGAGTTTCTACCGTACTCGACTTTACAGATGTTCCGAACGCACAAATCAGAAGGTGAGCCACTAGTATATACTTGCTGTGGAATATTATACACTGTAATACATAGCATATATTGAGATGCATTTACTACTAATAGTGATATTAGTTTTGATGTAGCCTCCTTTGGGACTGGATTGACTTTTACCACTCTTATGCAGGTTATTGCACAACGACTTCTTCAGTCTAAGCAGACGATACCACATTACTATTTAACTGTTGATGTCCGTGTTGACAAGCTTATTGCGTAAGAATCTATGTGTTACATATAGTAATTGTATACACTTTATGATACTCCTTTATGTCAATGGTATCTATGCTAGTATCGCGATATATTATAAAATACACCAATAATATATATGCAGGCTGAGAACACAATTGAATGCAAAAACTTGAGAAGGACAAGAGGAAGAAGCTATCTGTGAATGACTTCGTTTTGAAGGTAGACACACACACTCTCTCTCTCTCTCTCAGTGACACTGACGCTTTGCCACTTAAATATCTCTTAGGCTGCAGCCCTAGCTTTGAAAAAGGTTCCAGAGTGCAACAGTTCATGGACTGAACGAATTCATCCGGCAGTAAGCGCTATAATACGTTTGTTATAAATGTTTCTATAGTGTGCTAATATGTATTGTTTTTTTACTTTGTGTAATATCCGTGTTGTAATCTATTTTTATTCTATATTTTCGTAACTTAATTTGTATTACAGGTACCACAATGTAAACATCAGTGTTGCAGTACAGACAGATCGTGGCTTGATGGTACCCGTTATTAAGGTAGAGTGTGTGTGTGTGTGTGTGTGTGTGTGAGAGAGAGAGAGAGAGAGAGAGCGGGAGGTCACGTTGTTGTTAATGTAGGATGCTGATAAGAAAGGCTTGGGAACCATCTCTGATGATGTAAGAACTGTGGCTGAGAAAGCTAGAGAGAATACCTTGAAGCCCAACGATTTCGAGGTATTGACATATTTATCTATATGCACATACACACACATTTATATACATATGTATGCATATAATTGCTGTATAATATATGTATATCATATTTGTCTTACAGGGCGGAACGTTCACGGTGTCCAACCTCGGTGGTCCTTTTGGCATAAAGCAATTTTGTGCCGTCATCAATCCGCCGCAGTCGTGCATTCTCGCCGTTGGCACAAGTGAGTAAAACTCTCATTCATCTTAATAAAACGGATGGATATTGACATCTCTCATCAAATGTACAAGGTGTCGTTGTGTGTGTATTCAAAAGTGATTTCTTGCATAATACATTAGCATACCATCTAATACCTCCATTAGGATGTGTGTGTAAGTGATTAACCAGAATCTGTGTGCAGCGGAGAAGCGGGTGATTCCGGGTGAAGTTGATGGGGAATATTTGGCAGGCACATTCATGTCTGCCACTTTGAGTTGTGATCACAGGGTTGTCGATGGTAAGATAAATAAAAATAATGGCGATATCTTATTTAGGATGGATATTTATATATAGTTATATGTTATTATTGTACTAAATCACACACCACACACACCACACTTCAACGTGTGATTTGTGAACAGGTGCAATTGGAGCGCATTGGCTAGGTGCGTTTAAGGGGTACATTGAGGACCCGATGACATTGCTACTATAGTTTGTCGAGTTGTGATAGATACACAATAAAACTATATGCACACGGTGAAATAATGTAATACTTGGTGAACTGGGCTTTTTGGATTTTGAGACTTGGCTCAGGTATATAATGGTTTTTATTTATTATTTCATTGGTATATGCTCTAAAGAAAAATGAATATGTACATTTAGCAGTTATTCTTGATTAATGATATATTCTAATTAAACACTTAACAAATTCATGAACCCTAAAGAAAGTATAATACAATCATTAGAAAATTATTATTTATGTTATGGGCTACTAGTATTGTATACTATATGTATTATTATTATTTTATGTTATGGGCTACTAGTATTGTATACTATATGTATTATTATTATTATGTTATGGGCTACTAGTATTGTATACTATATTAAAAGTAATTAGCAATATAAGTTATAATACATTAAAATATTATTTCATAAGTAAACTTTTAGTTTATATATACCATGATACAAATACGAGTGAGCTGATAAACTACAAAGTTAACTTAAAAACGTTTATAATTTATGTCTACTACATTATAAATATCTTATATAATAAATTTATTCCATGTGTTTATTCAACGCCATATACATCACAAACGTGGGTTCAAATTATGGATAAATTAATCAAATTAAAAATAATAATTAAGTTAAGGAAATTCACAAGGTTAAGAATAATTAGAAAATAATAAATGAATTAAAAATTCATCTTAGAGATAAACTTATTAAGTTAAGAATGATAATTATGTTAAAGGTCCAATTTAAGGATAAATTTAAATTATAATTGAGAATAATTAAGTTGTCAATATATAAATTTAAAGATAAACTTACTAAGTTAAAAATAATAATTAAATTAAAAAATTCGTATACACGACGTTATATATAGATAGATGACTTTACAATATACATGACTTCACGTATACTTGACTCTACAATAGATAGATAGATCTGTTCGAAGTCTTTTACAGGAACTTTGATATATAGTTTATGGAAAGTCAGATGTTATTAACCACAAGTTTTATCCGCTGGAAAATGTTCCACGGTATTATTGAGCAGAGAGTACGATGGTGATTGGCAGGCCACAAGCGCATGGACTGAATTTAACAACTCTGTTTAAAGGCTGTTCTTTCGCCACGCGGCTATAGTTAATTTAAATTAAAAGTAGATTAAGAATTAGAAAATATAATATCACGTATAATTTATAACACACTAGAGAAGGACGGAGCAGCCACAATGGAGATCAACTCAAGGATCTGTATCGGACATGGAGCCTTACCAACCCCGCCTGTGGTGCTCTTGTCACCCATGGATGTAATCCATGTAAGTCAGATGCCTATTCTCATATTCTACTCGACTGCGTGCGAGGGAGCAGAGTCTATGATCGAAAAGGGCCTCGCAAAAGTTCTTGGTCATTACCCCGAGCTCTCCGGTCGCATAGGAAAAGATGATTCCGATCGACACTGCATTCACCTCAACAATGCCGGCGCTTTCTTTGTGGAGGCAAAATGCAAAGAAGAAATGACTCCTTACCTGGAAAAGCATGGCAACGATCATGAGGAGCTCGTGGGATCTAGCACCTTGAAGCTTGGAGAGCTAGCTAACGAGATACCACTGATTATCCAGGTTACCAGGTTTGCATGTAATGGTTTAGCCATCAGCTGGGAAGGCCATCACCGAGTTTCTGACGGTGTTGCACACGCGCAATTCCTCCTAGACTGGGCATCCTGCTCAAAATCTGGAGCTCCAACCAGTACCTTTGTTCCGCTCGTCCATGATAGATCTTTCCTCATGCCTCGGAATCCTCCCGTGATTGAAGATACCCACGCTCCATTCGTGTATGAAGCTCTGAACACCAATAGCGTCGCAAAGAACGTGACTACAATATCTGTGTGCTTCAGCGCAAAGCAGATTGCAGATCTTAAGTCACTCTGCAGCAATAAATTCACGACATATGAGACACTGGCTGCGCATCTCTGGAGGTGCATGACTGCAGCTCGTTCCATCGACAAAGATGCACTGGTCGGGATGTTTCTGCCCGGCTAATGGCAGGAGCATTCTCAATATACCTCCAGGATTCTATGGGAACGCTGCATTTCATTGTTTTGTGCAGACCACGGCTAAAGAGCTCCTGGATAATTCCCTGCAGTATGCTGCAAATCTAATCAAGCAGTCTGTCAAGCGCTGCAGTAACCAAGCATTCATAAAGTCTGTAGTGGATTATCTCTCGGTGAAACAAGAAGAATCCCATAATGCTAGCCAGCCCGCAGATGCAAGCTGGGAGCCGAAACCTTATGGTTGCAAGCTGGTCGAGGTTCCCTTTCTACGAAGTGGATTTTGGATTTGGAAATCCGACACGTCTTTCAACTGCAAATGTAGGGACAGAAGGTACCGTAACAATTGGTCCTCCACGGAAGGAGGATGGAAGCATTGAGGTATTTGTTAATGTGAGGAAGAACCAGGTGTCCGGTCTGCTTGGTTTAATTGGAAAGTGATATGAACGAGAATCAACTAGCACTTAATATTATTACTTTGTTTAACGTGCAAGACTTACATCCTCGTGGTTATTGCCAAAGGAAAGGGAACTCCATGCATTTGTTAAGAAGAATACATGTCCTCGAGATACACGCCTTGTTGTCCATACATATCGTTATATCAATATCCTTTATTTTGCAAGCACAGCTTGATCTTTAATCAGCAACTTCCACATATAGTTTGTGTATTTGATCAATGTCCTCACTCAGTTGGATGCCCTTGAAGTCCAATGACTCCTGAATTATGGAGGTAAACCTGTTATGTATTTCAGCCATATATTGCTTGCACATAGATTAGCGGAGCCAGATATTGCTTGCACATGGCACTGCCATGATAAGATCCTTCACATATAAATTTTCTAAGCACTGCAAAGGCTGTACACCAATTAATATTGATCGGCTTTGGACGAATGCGTATATTTAACATTCATGTCGTCAAGCGAAAATATCATCTAATAATGTATGCCAGCGTTATATAATGTCGTTCCAGAGGTGGACCCACTCCTACAGTTACGTTACGCCCTCTTCAGAACGTGCCAATCCTCCTCAACGAATATATCTCATTAAATATCTTCTCAATGAGGTTATCTTTTCACAAAACTCCTAGTTACTGTTGCATCTTCTCATTTCACAGTCTCAAAAAGTAGTTGGAAGTCATCTTTTGCATACACGTACACCTCAGTTACTTTCAGATGGAGAAACTCCTATCTCTTTGCCTCGTCTAGTGTGTTGATGTAGATCCAAAATGGGACAGAAATGATGGCATCTTTGCATGTTACTAGTGGTCCTTTCATTGAATTGAGTTGTAAAATGTACATGCCGCCTTGTGTTTGGGTATTGCTTTACAAAAAGTAAAGAAACAGCAGTACATTGACCTACTTGTCTTGGTGGAGACAAATGTGGCACAGGAGAAGTGTGGTTACCTCCGTTACACATTTAATCAGCTCATGGACGCAAACATTTTATTAATTCTTTATTTCATATGATACACATATGCAAAATTTACTTGAATAAGTCCCAAATACAATTGATTAATGCATCTTATACTCCAAAATGCTCCATCCAATCTTCATCTCGCCGTCTATTATTTAATCCAATGGCTGAAAATATTTATCACGACTTAATCAACTCACTTCCACTATTTAGCTTTTTTCAAAGGGCTGTATCATTTGAGACAAAAAACACTTTAGAGAAAATGCTCTCTTGTAGTCAGAAGGTAACATATGTTTAGTACCACCTTGTGCACTGACTAAGCAACCCTAACGATGTTGTTGATAACGGAAACACTGTTCTATCTAACTGTGAAATCGTACGCATATACTAGTTTATCTACTAACATTTTGGTAATAGTTTATTCCACTTGTTCCACAAGAAAGTCAATTTCTCCTTCCACTGAATCTCCAGAAGATAAAGAGATTAGTAAACTTGTTCTCATTTTCTTAAATATTGTATATGCTTTCTTTGGGTTCTATTGTACTGACCTATCTTGTATACCAGTCACATTGCGAAACTGGCTCCTCAGATAATTGAATGCACGATATTCCTTCTCCGCTTGGCTTTTACTGCACATGTAACAGTTCCTGGGATGTGCAACATGCTCCTTTGACTTTACCATATACAAGTGGAGGATGAGTTCCGCCTAATCCCTAACAAATAGGGCAGACAAAAAAAATTGGTAGAAGAAGTTCCTTGTACCACCGTGGGCGTGGGTTCTTTTCAGAATGCAGTAGCGGATAACTTGCACACACGCGTGTGAGAAACATGAAGCATCATGCAGTTGTTGTACCTCCAACCGTTGGATTCGGCCACATGAATCCAGCACTGGAGCTCCCTCGATTGCAGCTCTGGAAATAGAGGTGACTTTTATCATATTTCATGAATATCTTCCTATGATGAAGAAGAGGCTAGGATCCGACTGCAACGGTATTCGCTTTGGTCCCATTCTTTGAAACAATACGCTTCGATGCAATCGCCCAGCCCATTAAAGCTCTAACACTATTGATTAAAGATCTCCAGCCGAAAGCAACTTGCATAATCTCGGATATCTTTGTTAAATGTCAAGACACTGCAGATGAACTTGGAATCCCCAGGATTGCCCTCTGGACGGGCCCCTTTCTGTGGAGAACATAGTCATCAATATCCCATTGCTGATCTCAAAAGGCTACATTCCAGTGCGAGGTAAAGAGTCCTGAATTAGAGTGAGCGAGCTGATCCTCGTGTGATGTGCAGGCAGCGGACATGAATGTGACATCATTACATTTCTGCAGGGAATCCCTCCTCTACCACTGCCTCTATGCTTACACGATGATTATTTTCCACCTTATGGGAAAGCCTGCTTTGAAAACGCACAGGGCTTTCTGGTAAACACTATTGAGGAGCAGAGATATTTCCCTGTTGGGCAATCTTACTTCCAGCAGTTGATCAAGACATAGACGACCTCATCTTTAAGTGGCTCAACAGTCAGTCCCTTCAACGGTGATATACATTGCATTTGGGAGCGAAACGAATCTTCCACAACGCCAGGTAACCAAGCTGGCGCATGGACTCAAGGCTAGCAAGCAGCCTTTTCTTTGGAGCTTAAGGAAGGACTTGGTTCCTGATGCAAGTGAGGATTTGTACAGTGATGTGGAGAAGAAACTGGCTGGCCAAGGGATGATTCTCGAATGGGCACCACAAAGGCAGTGTTAAACCACGCCTCGGTGGGTGGGTTTATTACACACTGCGGTTGGAACTCAATTCTGGAGACTATGTGCGCAGGCGTTCCGACTTTGTGGTGGCCATGCAATGCCGAACAGAACCTGAACAGCTGGCTAATGTCCGAGTACTGGAAAATCGGTCTCGAGGTGGGTGATGGAGAATGCTCTACCACCCAGGAAGACATAGAGAGGCTTATCAAGAGTCTGATGCAAGCAGAGCTGGGGAAACAACTGAGGCAAAATGCTCTAGCAATGAAGGAAATAGCAATAAAGACTGTCAAGCCAGGAGGTTCTTCTTACAAAAACTTTAGTGACTTTGTCAAGTTCTTTTGTCCTTGACAAAAACGCATTAATACACGATGCGTTATATTGTATAAATCTCTACGAGTGTTTTTAGTGTTATTTTTACATTTATTTTAAAGATTCTCTCGAAGGTTCATATATATACTGTACTATACATTACATTATTGTGTTACTTTCGTCCTTCTATTCTTTCTTCTGTATACTTACATCTAGTCATATTCTCTCTCTTTTGTAACCCTCTGTGGACCTGTCCCAATTTTCCACACTCAATAGGAAGGGCTGAGCTATATACATATGTATATATTTAAACACTGCATACATATAAATGTTATCAAATATTTAATAATATTTATCTATATACATCAATATATCTTACTATATACTATTAATAAACACGTGTAACTAGAATACGTTGACTCTAGAGATTATATATAACCCATTAAAATGGAACTCCATCGTCATTATCTTCCGCATCGTCATGAGGTACATCATCATCATCATCGTGGCTCCCAAGCAAATCCACTACTCACGCATCATCATCGTCATCATCATCATCCCTTACGAAACCACTACTACATCATCATCTTCGTCATCGTTGCTCGAAGGGACTGCTGTAGCAGTTCTCCGTCAGTTGCTATCAAGTTGTGCCCGATGCCGAATGGCGAATGCCACGAACACCCTGTTGCAAGCAAACATAATATATATTGAACGAGTAGCAAAAGAATACTGTAAACTCCAATATATATATATAACCTAGAGCCGTGCTACAGAACATATACTAACACAAATAATCTCTTTATTTGTGTTCACATACAAGGTAGATCAACAGCTTCAAAACTCCCTCAGACAAGGATAATTCTTTACCCTTCTTTGAACAGTTCCAGAGAATCGCTGCTCCTTGTGGTCTCTCCCCCTTGAAGACCTTTGTTGTTTGTGTTCATGAAAAATAAAATGTTAATGCTGAAAATAAAATAAAATTCAAACAATACTTTCCTGCTTGCACACCTGAAGAAACTCATATGGAGCTTGTCTTCTAAGTTAATAGTCTAAAAACTACTCTCACTATCACGGCGTGTTTGGTAGGGTTACTTAATACAAACATCCCATTAACATAGAACATCCCACTTTGTTTAATAGGGACTCTCCATAAAATGTAAGTGTGGTATGAGATTTCTTCCCACAAGCATAATAAACTCAACTTGTGTATAAACTCAAGTTGTGTATTTAATTAAAGGTTAATTTACCCTTAAACACATATGCTCAGTTTTTTTAGGTTAACATATCTTTGATGCCAGATGCTTACTCTCCTATAAATCTTTAGACGACTCAAGAGTCTTAGTTGTTGGTTACTTACACCTCACTCACAAGCAATAGCAAGTTGAATAGTAAAAATGTGGGAATAGCTACATTATGTGGAGAGAACATAGGAGCAACTTTATTAATAAAGGGATTGCCCCCTTGAGAGAGAGAGAGAGAAATAGTGCTAACCCTGGAACGGGTACCTTATATAGTTTGATGGCTCCTTCCACGTGAACCATCTCAAAGTGATTGCCAAAGTTCCCATCGGACCGTTCCTCACACTCTCCATATCCAACAAATACATATGCCTTTTAAATTTTATCTTTCATCTTGCATGCCGCCCTATGTAACCTCCAATGTGCCAGTCTATGCTTACCCATGACCATTGTTGACTGTTTGACTTGAATATCTCCAGTATTGGGAAAACCCCAAAGGCCCTATGTAGCCTCCGATGTGCCAACCTATGGTTACCCGTGTCTATTGTTGACTATTTGACTTGAACCCGAAAGGACATTTGCCCAACAACCTTTGGTGCTCCCAGTTATGCCCAAACTTAATCCTACCTGTGTCTTTGTGCTATGGCCTTCCTTACTCACCGATTGAGTTAGTATCGTTAATCTTCTGGGGCTCATGTTGTAGGTTGTCAACTTGGATCTGCCATGTATAGATCCTCGCTTGATTCACACAAATCCTAACTTATTTCCCTCTCTAGCTAGGGGGCGACTATTTTGTGCAGCTGTGCCCTAGGATCGTGCAAACATACCAAAGATATGGAGGATATTTCACCCATTAAACCCTGGCGTTGAGGATCATGTTAGAAATAATCTTAATCAAAAAATATACATCTTGTTGATGACCCTAAATATCTTCCACGCCAAGGGACTATCTAAGGTATTTCTAAAATATCTTTGTTTGTAGACGAAATAAATTTAATCTAATAAAAGTCTGCATCTTATTATGGACCTTATTTACATTTTGCAAGCATATAATAAATGGGGTTTTATATGAACAATGTTCAGGTTTGACAAAACTTGAACAATAGCTCACGTAACCAAGGTCGTACGAACCTAGCAAAACTAAAGTGCATTTTATGTGTGGAAAGTCTTAGATAACAAAGAAGTTCTTCAGCATGTTGTTTAAATGCCAAGGAACTATTTGGAATATGTCTAGCATATCTTTTTATTATAAATAATAAAAAGTGATTATGAATGACATCAATGATATGTTTAAGTGGAATATTAATGGCTGTTGATTGAGCTTATGCACATTAATGTTATTGGTGGTGCTTTTGCAAACCATGTCACTTAAATAATGTGTAAATAACAATGTGAAAATTATTTTTCAAACCAATGTGTACATATGCATTAATGACAAATAGATACATTAGTTTGTACATTTGTATAAAGAATATGCTAGTGAATTTATAAAAAGAATAATAAATAAAATAACTCCTCATATATTCTTCTTTTGAACATTAATCTTTGTTTTTTTCTTGGTTGTATGGACAATGTCGGGTGCCAGGTTAGTGGATGGTGTTCTTTTGAAAATCCTTTATTAAATGTATCGTGAACTATTTTCTTCTTCTTCTTATTTAGGTTATTGGTTAAATAAAGTGTTTATGAAATTCTCATCATCAAGGTTTTTATAAAATAATCATTCCTCCCAATGGGTTTTTAAAAAATAGTTTAATATTTAACTATTGAATGGGCCACATGAGTTGGAGGTTTTAAAAAAGAAATTTAAGATTTAGTTATTGAATGGGCCACATGAGTTTAGGATTTATGAGGTTATCGAATGAGGCCACATAGTTTTAAAATTTAGTATTTATAAGATTCTTGGCATTGAGGTTTATTTAAAATATATATATAATTTATTTTTAAAATATAATAGTTAAAATGAATTATAAGAAGGGAGTTTAAGATTTAATCAGTAAATGCCAAATGAGTTTAAGATTTAGGGTGGGTTATGTGAGTTTAAATTTAAGATGACTGTTGAATAGAGTGTTTATAAGACTTTTAATGTCCAGATTTATTTTAAAAAACTTAATTATGTCCACTTTCTCATTAACTTTGAAAACATCCTTAGTGCCAATAATTTGCAAAAGAATGTTCTTTGAAGATTCTATACGAACCCATGCACACATTAGTTGCTCTTTGTAGCTAATTACAATGCTTCTCTTCATGGTTAATCTCATTACTCTTGTTTTGGCAACCTCCTATCGTAGCTCCTTCAAATCTTTATTCTTGGATGAAACTCTATCCTACTAGTCTTACTTGCCTTCAATTATAATACCTACCATTAAGATCTCCTAATCTCCAATTTTTGAGCCTCTAGCTATTCTCATAGTCACTTTGCTCATACATTGTCTGCAATTATTGTTGAAGTTATTCTTGTTGTTCATGCACTTTATAATGCTAGCAATAGTAGATTAATAATAGTGCATTCACATGCTCTAGCACATTTTACAAGATTTGAATCCTTTCTCATGTTTCTCTTAAGCTTGTTGTTCGATGGTCCTCCTTAGCCTCTCCTCACAATGCTCATATGTTTATGTTGCTTCTATGCACTTTGTTGAGTAGCACTACCCATCTCAAGAACTAGTGGACTCTCCTCACATGGCAATATTAGTAGAGACATTGCATGTTGTAGGTGTTGGTGGACTCCTCATATTGCAACCACTATCCACCAGTCCTCCTTAACAACTTTCATGCTACTCTTGCACCTTACTAGAGCATTGCAAGTATTGGTGGACTCCCCTCATCTGGCAATATTGGTAGTGGCACTATCCATTGCAAGTACTAGTGGACTCTCCTAGCCTGGCAATATTGGTGGTGACATTACCCATTGCAAGTACTAGTGGACTCTCCTAACCCGGCAATATTAGTGGTGACACTACTCATTGCAAATACTAGTGGACTCTCCTAGCCCAGCAATATTGGTGGTGGCACTACCCATTACAAGTACTAGTTAGCCCGGCAATATTGGTGGTGGCACTACCTATTGCAAATACTAGTGGACTCTCCTAGCCCAGCAATATTGGTGGTGGCACTACCCATTGCAAGTACTAGTGGACTCTCCTAGCCTGGTAATATTGGTGGTGGCACTACCCATTACAAGTACTAATATTGCTCTTGATGTTTGACTTTCCTCTTTGGTGTCTCCTCATGACACCCGAGTGTTCCTATTGCTCTTGCATTTGTGCCAAAGTGAGAAAATCCATTGCAATTATTTATGTACTCTTCTTTTGATAAACTTATAATTCCCTTTTAATCCTTTGATGAGATAGACTACACTGCTTTTTAAAATTTCTTGAGATGTCTTACCAAGCTCTACTTATCAAAGCACTATCCCTCTCACATTAGTTATAAACACTAAGAGCCAATTAATATTACAATCAATGACTTTTATGTTACTTAACTTAATTATAAAGACTAAAGAGCCAATTAATGTTACAATGGCTCTTATGTTACTTAATTAGATGACTTTAATCTACTTAAGTCAAATAGTTTCATTAGATAAAAATTATAACATTTTTTCTTTGAAAAACCCTCACCTTTGTTTTGCATTATATCTTATCTTTTATTCTCATTTTATATGATATTATTTTGAAGATATATTTATTCAATAAATTCATTTATATTTTTTGTGTTAGGATGCTAGATATAGAATAGGAAAAGATATAGTGGATATAAGAGAAACAAAACTTTATGATCTCATAATTTATTTTCAATCTTGTTAAGGTTAAAATTTTGTATCTCATAATACAGTCACATTTTAATATTATCATGTATGATAAGTGATGGTAAAAATAATGTAATGGTAAGAATGACTTGATAACAAGAGTGCAAATTTTACACATATACGACTTGAATATGTCATTAAATAGTATCATACAAAATAAAAAATAAGAAATAAGATCTGCAACATATTACTAATTAAATTGTGAGTGCTTCTATAATATAAAATAAATTATAAATAATAATAATACACAATAAAATAAGTATATGACTTTTACCTCTCATTTACACTATAAAATCATCTACTTAAATTATTAAGTGGCCTCACTCCTCAATTAACTACATTCTCTCACTAAATTTGTACTTTCTTCGATGCTCTTATCCTTAATGTCACATCCATTATTTATACTATTTTTTAATATAAAATTTAATAATTTTAATTCATGCTATTGATCTTCTTACTATTGTCATTGGTAACTGCTCCTTTTCTTATCCATCTAGTATAAACAACTACTTCTATTCATGTACTTGTATTAGAACAGCCTTCCCTCCGTTATAATTGACTTTTATTTTGATCTATTAGAAAGGTCATAATTTTATTCATATTGCATTATTAATTTAATATTTAAATTCTATCCTAATACTTCTTCTTAATATTATAATCCTTTCCTAATATCATGACTTCTCTTTATATTACAACCCTTCCATGGTCTTCTCATCACGCTATTAGAGGTGTCTCCTAAACTATGATCTTCTCTTAATATTATGGTCATTTGATATTACAATGTTCCGCGGTCTTTTCACGACATTAGGGTTGTCTCATCTTATTACAATCTCATGTTCCATTGTTTTTTAATATTAAAATTATTTACACTCTGAAGTTTCTTTTCATATTACGGTTGTCTCTTACTAATGGTCTTTACTATAACAACGCTAGTGATATTACGTTTCTCCTAATTACGGTCCCTATGATATTATGGTCTTTGTGATTTGACTTGAAATAAAATATTGGATGAGTAAATTTCTTGGTTAAGAATATGTACAATATTACTTATTTATGTCTTACTTTTAGTTAACTTTCTTTATCTTTTTACTCATAATATTACTTTGAAAATATATATTTTCATTTTTAGTTTAATTTTTCCTTTTATTCCATATCTTATTATTAAGTTTGTTTCTTTTTTATATCCTATGTTCTCATTATTCTGAAGATATTATGTATTACTCTCAATTACTAATATATTCTATAAAAGCAAGAAATATACAAACTTAGAGAGAGAGAAATTAAAATGGCTCCGATACCATGTTGGAGAGAAGTAAAAAGAAAGAATGAATATTATATTTCCTATATGAATCGTACAGAAGCGTCGTGTGTATATATATATATACCAGAAGCGTCATGTATATGCACACTTCATCTTTGACTAAAACAACAACAATATGTAGCTCGTTCAATCGTCAGTTGCTCTAACGCTCCAATAACTATAGCTGCAGCCGAATACATTCAACTGCAACTCCAAACGTTCACTGTTAGGATTCACAGTAAACCAAATTTGAAAAACCTTATTCTCACTGAGTAAAATATTAATTAGAAACTGATTCATAATTTATTATTTAAGATTTTTTTATATTTTCTTTAGTTTTTATTTTAAAACTCGTTTAAAATAAAATTAATGCCTTCGAAAGTTTGCTAAGTTGTGTGAAATGCCACAAAAACACATAATTACACATAAAAATTGTATATTTATATAATAAGGGCAATCTTTCTCTAGGCAAATAGTAAAATAAGCACCACACATGCACACATGTACTTAATCTTTCCCGAGCTAAATAGTGTAAAAATAGTATATACATTATATATTATGAAATATATGCAGTTTTGTTTCACACGTGGGAAAGAGTATCATAAATATTATAAATAAATTATAATTTTATTATTATTTTTAAATACATGAAATATTAATCCATGTCACCTGCCATGTCACTTTAATTGATATGGCGGCACCGACACGTGGCACCCGTGAACATGACATTATAGTAGTCATTTACTAAAACTCAATGTAGTAGCATAAACAATTAATTGTGTAGTTGCATTAAATATATATATATGAATTTGTTTAAGTCTTTGGCAAGCATATCACACACGTACACACACACATATATATATATATATATGTTAAACTATTTGATTAGATGAAAATACAAGAATATACATGGCATATTGATAAGTTTTGAGATTTGAATACTTCTTTTATTTAACTCAAGGAGTCTCTTATCCTAGAGAACTAACAGAGGATTTATTAATTGGTAATTGATAATTAAATTAAATTATTAAGCTAATACGATGTGTGTATGTTATTTACTCTCTCACTCGATCACACAAACACACAGAACGTGAGAAATTGGTAACAAACTTCGTAACAGTGTACTCCTTGGACTTAAGTTCTATAAAAATTTAATTATTATACTTTTAATCAATTATCATTAGTAATGTCTTTCTAAAGCATAATACTAGTAATTTAGAATTCAAATAAGAAATGAATAATCGTTTATATTTTATAGAATTTTTTCTAAGAAATTGCTTTCAATGAGATAAACTTATAAAACATTACTCAGCTCTGCACTCCAATACAGCAAAGAAATATTATATTTTGAAGTGTGCATGAAGCTTGAAATATAATTTTTTTTAATTTAATGCAAAAAGTAATTAGAAAATTGTTTTATTGCAATGATGGCTATTATGACATTTCATTTAAATTATATAATAAGGGCAATCTTTCTCTAGGCAAATTGTGCAAAATAAGCACCATACTTAATCCTTGTCGAGCTAAATAGTGTTAAATAAGTACCACGTCACCACAGTTGTATCAATCTTAAAAATTAAAGGACATAATCCACTACTTATGCCACACACGACAGAAGCAAAACCAGGTCAATACAAGATTGTTTGTTTGTACACGCATCATGTAATATTTAAGAATAAAGACAAACGGACGAAAGAATATAATTTTCAATATATGTTTGGTCAATGCAAGTGCGTAAACGGGCACAAGACATCTCCGTCGTGTCGAGGCCCAAGCTTCCCGTGTTTAAGTGCGCCAAGCTCGGAGAGCTTATACCCCTTCTGGAATGCAGGAGGCGCATAAACATTGCCATTTAATTGCCTGAGTAGGTCTGGATTTGCAGCAGGATTGGGGCACCAGTCCACCTGAATACTCCCTTGTGCATTCTGCACGCTCCTGGGAGGCATGAATAAGGAAACAAAGGTCCCGGCCACCAGCTTGAGGGATCCCATAATCATCCACTCCACAAGCATGGGTGGCTTGTGTAGACCCACGGCGTGTCTCATCCTTGAGTCAATCATGGAGCACACACCAGCCTCCACGACGGGTTGAATGAAGTTTGGAAAGCTGTCCAGCACCAAGTGCTTGAGCTCTTGCACAATCTTCTTGTTCTGCTCGGTGAACACTGCATTTTTGGCCTCGAAATCCTGAATGAAATCCCTCATAGCCTGAATGTTGTGGGGGATGTCACATCGTGCCACACTGTGTAAGCGGCCAGCTGCTCGCTCTGGGTCCAACGCCTGAACCCAAACTTACTACAAAAGTCGATGGTGTGCACCACATTCAAGCACAGTACATACACAAACTCGTGGTTGGGTATCTTGAACTTGGCATGGATCCCATTCAGCCTGCGCACGGCATAGGAGCCACGCTCGCTATCCACGTGGTGGCTGATCATCTCCGCCACCAGAATGTTGGTCTCGGCAGCCCGTTTCTCGGGCTCCTTGAGACCGTACTTGGTCTTGAACAGCAAGTTGGTGATGTGGGGTATACCCAGTGTGCGTATGGTTCCCAGCTCTAGTGCCTTCTGGGACAGGAATGGGAACTCTACCGAGTGCAAGTACCAAAGGATCTTGCGAGCGTCTTTCACAGGATCCAGAGACGCTATGTACCTGGCCCTCTGCTTCCTCTTCACAATGCAAAACACTTTCCATGCGAGTGCAAGTGCAAGTGCGACAAGGGCTATGTAAGACATTTTTCTTTCT
Source organism: Selaginella tamariscina (assembly GCA_003024785.1). Lineage (NCBI taxonomy): Eukaryota > Viridiplantae > Streptophyta > Lycopodiopsida > Selaginellales > Selaginellaceae > Selaginella > Selaginella tamariscina. Next base: position 58,988 of record PUQB01000016.1, read on the forward strand.
TTCTTTCTTGTTTAAGGAGAGATGATGAAATGAGATGTTGATGCGGAGAGCCTTAACCATGCAGCTATTTATAGCACTTATCAATGCCATGTGGAACATGTTTGGGACTGTAGCCACCGTACGTAACTAGTTTTGACACGGCGTTGTTAATTATGCTTGCATCTAACAAGGTATACATAACACTGGAGTTTTGTGTAGCGCTCAGACTGATAAGTTATTGATTGTGATAGGCTTTGGCTTCAATATGTGTACCGCCGCTGATGCCATTCTGCATGTTTTCCTTATGTACCACTGTTCATGAAAAAGATTTATCCACCCAAGGCTTGACAAAGTTCACGTGTTCATATTGTACCTAAACTTCGGGTGGCCACACACGTACTCCTAGATTGAGGCCCCAACTAAGGGGAACTGCTTTTTGATCAGAATCGTCAATTGAATGTTGTCTTTTGTAAATCTTAACCGTTTGATCGTTCTAGAAGGAAGACGTTTGTACACGTGTGACAATATCTGCCACTTCATCATTTTCATTCTAATATATTTAGAGTTCTATAAAATAACATTTAATAATTAAGTTTACTGTAACTAAACCAAATCAAGAAACAAATCTAAAGAATTTAAATCCACCCCACCACAAAAAGAGTCTTACTTATTTTATAATAATTTATTAATAATAAATTATTTTATTTCACTTCAAATTTGTAATAAACAAGCTGGTCAAATGTTTCACACATATGATGATATAACTACTTTAGATGAGTCAAGTGATTAACGAATTTAAAGTCATCACAATAAATGATATAATAAAATTATATCATTTTAATTTATGATACGACGAGGATGGAAGCCTCACGGGTGAAACATAATTTTTTAGTGAAAAAATAATCAATATTAAGAGACATTAAAAAAGTCTTTTAATTGTGAGAGTAATAAAGATGTAATATAATCCTTAAAATTTATCTTTAAGAAAGGATTCATAACAATTAATTACTTTCTTTAAACATAGAATGTTCTAAAGAATATTTGTATATTAAATATTATAATTTTTAATAAATTCTAAGAGGATTGCTAGACATTCTAACCTAGTGTCGATTAACTTTTATTCTACATATCCATCATATTTTATCTAAATGATCAACTCACTATATTAAAATTGTGACATTCACTGCCCCTACCCGTTTGAGAGAGTAGATGTTCTTATTCACTGTTTTCTATGGGTTACAACATATACCCCATCAAGGCCTTCCATGTCAACCTATATGATCCCAATCTTACTACTTCCCCTTCTTTGATGTTCATGGCGAAGTATAGAAAGGCTATTTCGTAGGCAATATTAGTGCACATAGGTCTTAGTTATGTCATTTAGTAAGATTGATGTTCTCCTCTTTCTTAGTACCTTGTGTGCCTTGGTCAGGTTACATTGTATTTCATGAACTTACCTTTTTTACTAAACTATAGTGCATATTCCCTTCTTTATTCTTAATAAACTTGTTGTAATTCTTCTTTTTTCTTTAATGGTTTGATTCTCTTTTTTTAAAAAAAACTATTATGTGAAATCTATTATGACCTAATTTATTTAGATATTATTTTAACTCTTTTTTTTTTATTTTAATTTGGTTAATGTTAATTAAATCTTACAAGCATGCACATGTGACGATTCATGGCACTAGATTTAATTATTTTTTGTGTAATTACACATAGGTTTTAATTACGTTATTTAGTAGGATTGGTGTTCTCTTCTTTTTGAATACCTTGTATGCCTTGGTCAATTTACATAATATCTCATGAACTTACCTTATATAGGCGTTAAGTGTCATACTTAGGGACCTAGGGATATTGAAGTGTCATGCAATTTCTACATTCTTGAACACTTGGGACTTAGGGACATTAAAGTGTAATGCAATTTCTACATCCTTGAACATAGTGTTTTATATATTGGAAAAGATAACATTATTATTTGAAGTCTTACCAAAACCAAACATTTGTTCTTTTGTTAAATATAAATAGATGTTACACAACTTCGTCTAAATGTAAATTGATATTACACAACTTTGTCTGAGTGTATATTAATGTTACATAACTTCATATGAGTATTAATGACTAATATAAAGAACCCTCAAAATTCTTAGGACATTACAATTGTTTTAATAAGATTTATGACTATCAAAATGTGCCAGCCAATCTTAATCATTGGCTAGTGTTCCCATAGGTTTAATAAACAAATATTTTACCATAGAGGACAAAATTGATATTTAATTAAATGAGCCTTCATCTATAAAGAAATTATAGTTCATTCCACCCATATTCCATGTTTATTCCTGTGCGATGAAATCATGTTCTAAATTATATATATATATATATATATATATTAATGCACATAGATATTATTTTAATGAACCATCTTACAACAAATATGTAAGAATATTATTAACAAATGCAATTGTTATTGATGAATCACCTTACAACATATATAACAACATTAATAACAAGTTCAATGAGCAATATTGAAGTATAATATGTTAAAATTTATATAAAAATTGCATATGCATATACTTTAATTTAAAGAAAGCCTCATTATCAATCTTCATGAATGTATATATTAACATGCACTTTACATTTTATAATTATCTTCATATAAACATAATAATTAAAATCTTATAAGATTTTGTGTGATATAGTTAACACACTTTAGAATGCAAGTTGAAAATCACATTAGTTATAAATATGTGTGTATAATGTAGTAGTAATAACCTCTATGATTGAGACAAAATTCTTAGTCTTTTGGCCTATATAGTTATTTCTTTATTATTTCAGATAACATTTCTTAGTCTTCTAACCTATTTAATCACTCTTTCTTCATCAATACAACATAAGTTTTTATCAAGATAAGATATTATTCGTGTTGATTCATAAATATGAAAGTATATTTTTGAAATAATTTAAATAACTAAAATATCGCAATAAAATTATTTATAGGTAGTTTTGTAAATAATTTTATTATACATTTTTGTTTTCAAAAAGTCTCATGAATACAATTTTGTATTCATGAATCGGCCATATAAATATATTATTTATCTCAATAGAAAAGTGTGTTTTACTCATGAAGAAGATAACAATAGCTTTTTATTTTTTAATTCACAATCTGTGTTGTATTTTTTTATCCTTTGGTTGTATATAGAGGTGTCTGTACACGTACATGCCACTATGGTACATAAGGGTGTGGATTTCTCATGCCTCTCCTTGTTAGATCCGTCTTTCAAGCAGTCGTGAATTTCTCCTTTAACAATCTATTCACATACACCCTCCTCTTACATATACAAATACATTCTGATTTGCACATTAAATATGTATATTAATTTAGACATATGTATTACATACTACATCTATAATGAACTGGGTTGCCTTCAAAAGCCCTAACATTACGAGTTATCCTAAGGAAACATAAAAAATTGAATAGTTAAAATTAAAATTTTAAATATGTAATATGCTTGCTTTTAATATCTAATAGATATTAAGACTCATATAATTAAGTGACTTGCTCAATGATGTATAAATCCAAATTCTTTCATCACTTTCTTATGCCCCTTATTTATCATAAACTTGAAAAAAATAATTATGAACCTTATTATTAATTTTTAATATAAATTCTTTATAACTTGTGTATTAAATCAAAAGACAAATTTCTTCTTTATTACCATTGCAAAATAGAAATATTATTAAATCCCTTTCAACACACTCCATAAACCCTACAAGAAATTTATTTACTGAACAAGTCTTAAGTCGTGAATCTTACACCATAACCAACAATACCTTTAACCCTTTCATACAATTATTTTATTAGATATGTATATAACCCTATATATATACATACCATTTTCAATAATAAAAAAATCCCCAACTATACATGTACTTGATTTCATATAGTGAACCCCTAAAGAGAAAAGGTAAATAAATAAATTGGTTAAGTTATGTTTTTAATTTATATGTTCATTTATGGTTCTTATTTGTTTGTGCTTTTATGATTTTTATTTGCCGTTAGAGACGGTAATGTTAATCGTGATATTAAAAAGTTTATGCAACATGCTATAGAAAAAAGAAATAATTTAGATTATTCTCAAGAAGTACATGATGGCGAGAAGAATGAGGATGCTCCTATATGTCCCTTTTCAAGTAAGAGAGATATAGTAGGTTTGTGGAAGACTTTTAGTCTTACCATATTAATGTTTTTACTTAAATCCTTTTTAATTTGAATTCAAATTTTAAAATACTCTTTTAAATTTAAATTTATAATCCAAACCCTAAACCATATATATGTTAATCTCGAGGAGTTCACTTAAGACTAATATACATATGTTATTTGCAGACGACCAATAATTAAAAAACCCAAGTATTAAAAAAAATAAATTTTTATAATATTTTTATACTGCAGAATTTTATTAAATTAAACAAGTGCACACCATAGTGAAAACCCCTTTGATTACCATATTTACTTCTTTTTAACATGTTTTTCTTTTCTAAATATATAGATAAATTTTAAACTAATAATTATGTATAATATGATTATGTAGATTATATAATATACAAAGTTATAACATTTTAAACACTAATAAGACCCCATCTTATAACACTACATATATATATATATATATATATATATATATATTCATTTAATAAAACTACTCAGATATCTTATTTATATACAAATAAAAAACCTTCTTATGTCTTACTTATCTTAACCATAACCTAGACTTTTTATGCATACTATACGAATTCATTAATAAAAAAACCCTCATGGTAAATATTATATACCCATATAAAATGTGAACTCCCTATGATGTTAATGCAATTTATTAATAATTAAAAATTAACTATAGTAATAGTGTGGAACAACAATTATATATTAACCATAGTAATGCATAATAAATTATGTTAAATTCAACTAATTAAATTAATATATTTTTATAAAATTAACTAAATTAACCAACAATGTGTTTGGCCCTATAGTCTTACATTAGAATAACATACAAAATGTATATGCAAATTATGAATAGCTACACATGCACATGCTAATCTTAAGAGAACGTATTCAATGTATAATATTATAGGTGTGGACATGTGTCTTTAATACAAAGATATCATAATATTTAATTTCAAACTATGTTTATACATTACATAATCATGTGGATTAATAAAATGTTTGCATTTATTTTATATTATGACAATGAAATACATTGAATTAACATGTCAATTTAATTTAGTGTTTTGTCATAGTATGCACACGTATGTTTGATAGTAATACAAAATATTTAAACATAAATTATATAATATATTGTGTACTTTATTATATGTATGTATTATCTTTAAATATAACTTATGCTCAATCATTTTTATAAGCTAAGAAATAAATTTTACTAGTGTAACATAGAATCGAGACTAGTATATAAAAGAAATTTCAAAATACATGAAAAATAATTAATAATGTGACATTTAAGAATACAATTTGTCAATCTTAATCATTTAAATGAATTAACAAGTGTATATATCTGAAGCCCCAACCAATGTTAAGCTAATTATATTAATTATATTGAAGCATTTATCTATGGATATTATATATATAATTATGTAATATATTTAATAATATCATGTGTACAATGTGTAATGTGGGTGTATGTAGTTTTAATATATAGAGACTTAAATTAAATAAAATAATATAACAATAATAAAATTTATTATTGAATTGTTTAACGTTGTTCTAATCCAATAACAGGCCATGGATACACACACATATATATAAAAAGAGTTGGTTAATGTCACATGATGCTCACATCTATTACACAAGTCATTCTTCTTTATCTTCTTGCATTATTTTTCCTTAAAATTTTACAATATTCAAATGTCATAAAAGAAAATCAAGGATTCTTTATATCCAAATTACATACATGACATTTTACAGTGAAATGTTCCATGCATTTTATGTTTCACATTAATTTTAATTATTTTTACTATACAATTGTAGATAACACATAGATTTTCCACACAACTTCATGTTGTGTGTAAAGAACTCCACTTCAATGGTTGCAATGGAGCATAGATTAATTTATGGCCCCTCGAAAACATGTAGTGTTTCCATACATTAAGTGTGGTGATGTATATTGAAAAATTTAAAATTTCTTTAAACCTAATATTAAATTTATTAATAATGTTATGAAGTTTTAAATAAAGAGAACTGGAGTTAATGATATTTCATTGAAGCAATTTATAAGGGGCAAATGTGTTTATTTTTTACTTAAATTATGTGTGCCAAAGATTTGCAGATCAAATTAATTAATCGCTTGTACACGTATATATGTAGAATAAATTTTAAACAGGGTAAAATAGGTTATAAATAAATAAGCAATATGCATATTAAATTCTATTTTAAAAGTACTAAAATTAAAATGAGTACATTCTAATAATAATTCATATATTAAATATAGTATGCAGTTCAATTATGTGTGAAACATTTGACCAGCTTGTTTATTACAAATTTGAAGTGAAATAAAATAATTTATTATTAATAAATTATTATAAAATAAGTAAGACTTTTTGTGGTGGGGTGGATTTAAATTCTTTAGATTTGTTTCTTGATTTGGTTTAGTTACAGTAAACTTAATTATTAAATGCTATTTTATAGAACTCCAAATATATTAGAATGAAAATGATGAAGTGGCAGATATTATCACACGCGTACAAAACGTCTTCCTTCTAGAACGATCAAACGGTTAAGATTTACAAAAGACAACATTCAATTGACGATTCTGATCAAAAAAGCAGTTCCCCTCAATTGGGGCCCTCAATCTAGGAGTACGTGTGTGGCCACCCGAAGTTTAGGTACAACATGAACACGTGAACTTTGTCAAGCCTTGGGTGGATAAATCTTTTTCATGAACAGTGGTACATAAGGAAAACATGCATCAGCGGCGGTACACACATTGAAGCCAAAGCCTATCACAATCAATAACTTATCAGTCGAGCGCTACACAAAAACAGTGTTTGTATACCTTGTTAGATGCAAGCATAATTAACAACGCCGTGTCAAAACTAGCGTTACGTACGGTGGCTACAGTCCCAAACATGTTCCACATGGCATTGATAAGTGACGTATAAATAGCTACATGGTTAAGGCTCTCCGCATCCAACATCTCATCTCATCGTCTCCTCTAGCAAGAAAGAAAGAAAGAAGAATGTCTTACATAGCCCTTGTCGCACTTGCACTTGCACTCGCATGGAAAGTGTTTTGCATTGTGAAGAGGAAGCAGAGGGCCAGGTACATAGCGTCTCTGGATCCTGTGAAAGACGCTCGCAAGATCCTTTGGTACTTGCACTCGGTAGAGTTCCCATTCCTGTCCCAGAAGGCACTAGAGCTGGGAACCATACGCACACTGGGTATACCCCACATCACCAACTTGCTGTTCAAGACCAAGTACGGTCTCAAGGAGCCCGAGAAACGGGCTGCCGAGACCAACATTCTGGTGGCGGAGATGATCAGCCACCACGTGGATAGCGAGCGTGGCTCCTATGCCGTGCGCAGGCTGAATGGGATCCATGCCAAGTTCAAGATACCCAACCACGAGTTTGTGTATGTACTGTGCTTGAATGTGGTGCACACCATCGACTTTTGTAGTAAGTTTGGGTTCAGGCGTTGGACCCAGAGCGAGCAGCTGGCCGCTTACACAGTGTGGCACGATGTGGGTGTGAGAATGGGGATGAAGGACATCCCCCACAACATTCAGGCTATGAGGGATTTCATTCAGGATTTCGAGGCCAAAAATGCAGTGTTCACCGAGCAGAACAAGAAGATTGTGCAAGAGCTCAAGCACTTGGTGCTGGACAGCTTTCCAAACTTCATTCAACCCGTCGTGGAGGCTGGTGTGTGCTCCATGATTGACTCAAGGATGAGACACGCCGTGGGTCTACACAAGCCACCCATGCTTGTGGAGTGGATGATTATGGGATCACCTCAAGCTGGTGGCCGGGACCTTTGTTTCCTTATTCATGCCTCCCAGGAGCGTGCAGAATGCACAAGGGAGTATTCAGGTGGACTGGTGCCCCAATCCTGCTGCAAATCCAGACCTACTCAGGCAATTAAATGGCAATGTTTATGCGCCTCCTGCATTCCAGAAGGGGTATAAGCTCTCCGAGCTTGGCGCACTTAAACACGGGAAGCTTGGGCCTCGACACGACGGAGATGTCTTGTGCCCGTTTACGCACTTGCATTGACCAAACATATATTGAAAATTATATTCTTTCGTCCGTTTGTCTTTATTCTTAAATATTACATGATGCGTGTACAAACAAACAATCTTGTATTGACCTGGTTTTGCTTCTGTCGTGTGTGGCATAAGTAGTGGATTATGTCCTTTAATTTTTAAGATTGATACAACTGTGGTGACGTGGTACTTATTTTAACACTATTTAGCTCGACAAGGATTAAGTATGGTGCTTATTTTGCACAATTTGCCTAGAGAAAGATTGCCCTTATTATATAATTTAAATGAAATGTCATAATAGCCATCATTGCAATAAAACAATTTTCTAATTACTTTTTGCATTAAATTAAAAAAATTATATTTCAAGCTTCATGCACACTTCAAAATATAATATTTCTTTGGCGCAGAGCTGAGTAATGTTCTATAAGTTTATCTCATTGAAAGCAATTTCTTAGAAAAACTTCTATAAAATTAAACGATTATTCATTTCTTATTTGAATTCTATTAGTATTATGCTTTAGAAAGATTACTAATGATAATTAATTAAAGTATAATAATTAAATTTTTATAGAACTTAAGTCCAAGGAGTACACTGTTACGAAGTTTGTTACCAATTTCTCACGTTCTGGGTGTTTGTGTGATCGAGTGAGAGAGTAAATAACATACACACATCGTATTAGCTTAATAATTTAATTTAATTATCAATTACCAATTAATAAATCCTCTGTTAGTTCTCTAGGATAAGAGACTCCTTGAGTTAAATAAAAGAAGTATTCAAATCTCAAAATTTATCAATATGCCATGTATATTCCTGTATTTTCATCTAATCAAATAGTTTAATATTAATATATATGTGTGTGTGTGCGTGTGTGTGTACACACACATATTTTGCGTGCCAAAGACTTAAACAAATTCATATTATATATATATTTATGCAACTACACACATGAATTGTTTATGCTACTACATTGAGTTTTAGTAAATGACTACTATAATGTCATGTTCACTCACCTGCCATGTCACCGCCTTTCTAATTAAAGTGACATGGCAGGTGACATGGAAGGCAGTGACGTGGTTTAACATTTCATGTATTTAAAAAATAATAATTAAATTTATAATACTTTGTAATTCATGGTATTTAATTTCAAAGCACAACTATATCTACATGGCAATATAATATATTTATTTTTAAAATTATAGCTTATTTATAATATTTATGATACTCTTTCCCACATGTGAAAACATATTTCATAATATATAATGTATATACTATTTTTACTATAATATATAATGTATATACTATTTTTACACTATTTAGCTCCAAAAAGATTAAGTACATGTGTGCATGTGTGGTGTACTATTTGCCTAGAGAAAGGTTGCCCTTATTATATAATTTAAATGTATGCTGATTAAAATTTAGACCTTCAAAATGATATGTTTTGTTATATATTAGAAACCCATGTGTCCTTTTGAAAAAGATTATTGCTATGTAACAAACTTTTCCAAATAATATAACATGAAGGGTTTAAAAAATAATATATCACAAAATTAGAAATGTGTGGAATTAAGGTTGTTCGAGTTCAGTATTATAAATTTGTATTTGGAATTACCTATTTATAAAGAATAACTAATTGTTAAAACTCTCAAGAAATTTGAGGTAATTCTTTTTAATTTCTCTAAACATCATTTTAATTTATGGACGTCATTTACGACACAAGATTATTCTAGATTAATCAAACCCTAATTATTACTTATGTAATAAATAACACCAATGAAGAAATGTTATTATTCATGTTTCACACTAGTTTTAATTATTTTAACTACAGCGTTGTATATAATAATGTATATCTACCATGTAACTTCACGTGGTATGTAATAACTCTACTACCTTTAAGCTTCACAGAAAGATAAATGAAAGATCTATATTGAAATAATCAGTGATATATTTAAGAAACAAAGTTGTAAAACCTTATATACTAGTTGATAAACATATGCTTTAACTACGAAATGTTGTGTGTCAGTACTTATAACTCATTGTTTTTTTTTTCTTACTCTTATCCTCCTCTTTATTCGACTCCCTAAACTTTGGTTATCTTTACACTACATATTATGCTTTTAATTTGTCCTTATGCCTCAATACTTCTCATTCCTTTAATATTTTTTTATCATTATGTATTTGTACGATCTCATTAGACGAATTCATTTGAGAGGGTAAACAAGATCTTTTATAAGTTTTTACTATGGTCATCACTTCAGCACCCAAATTTACCTCAAAGTAACTAATTAAGTATAATGAGTTTGCTAATGTTTTTAACAAATTTAAGATCGACAATTGACTTTGTGAAAGAAGTTCAACCCTTGGGGATAATTTATGAGTTTTCTTTATTAAAGCTTGAAATGTTGCAAATATACATCGAAAAAACCTTTTCATTCAATTCATCCGATACTTAAAATTTCTTTACTATTGCTTGTTATCGTAAATACCATTCCTTACATAATGATTCTTGTTGTTGACGTTATTTTATCTCTTCATGCTGTTAACGTTTAATGAGAATTCAATGGTAGTCATCCTAAAGACTTAGCGTTGCTCACAAAGGGTTATGATGTCAAATAGTTACTTGGTAGTCATGTGTTGCCATATGTTGGCCCTTCAAATTAAAACTCTGACAATTATTATTTTATCTCTTCATGCCGTTTATGTTCGATGAGAATCCAACGATATTCATCCTAAAACTAAGTCTGGAGAGTTAAAAACCTTTATCTTCTTTAACAAGTTAAAACATCACAATTGATGGTCGAATTATGCATCTTAAACTATAATTATTAGTTTATATAAATGTATTTAATTTGTGTATTTACAAAAGAAAAATATGTTAAAAAGAAGTATGGTAACTACAAGAGTTTTCATTATGGTGTGTATGTATATTTTTTGCATTAGTAAATTCTACAGTATAAAAATTGATTTTCATTGTATATTTAGATTTTTTTATAGCATATATGTATATATATATGTGTGTGTGTGTGTGTGTATCTTCAATGAACTTATAAATTTAAATATAAAGGAATATTTTAAAATTTGAATTTAAATTTTAAAAAGGTTTAAGTAAAAGCACTAATATGGCAAGATTAAAAAGTCTTTCACAAACTTGTTATACCTCTCTTGCTTGAAAGGGGGCATATATAAGAGCATGGTTATCATGTGGTTCTTTAGAATAATCTAAATTATTTCTTCTTTTTATAACATACTGCATCAACTTTTCAATGTCATGATCAACATTACCCACTCTAACGTCAATTTAATCAATTTACTTATTTACTTTCTCAGTGGGGAAGTCACCATATGAAAACTATGTATACCATAAATATATGTACAATTGGGGATTTTTCTGTTATTGAAAATGATACATATACATATGAGGTTATGTACATATCTAATAAAATATTTGAAGGGTTAAAGGTATTGTTATTTAAAATATAGCATTCAGTTGTGTCCAGTAAGTAATTTTGTTATAGGTTTACGGAACGTGTTGAAAGGGATATACCAATATTTCTGTTTCACAACGATAACAAAGAATAAATTTATATTTTGAATCTTAAATTCAATACATTCAGAATTTACAATTTTGTTCATAATTATTTTTTCAAGTCTGTGATAGATAAGAAGTGTATTTTTCATCCTTCCGTACTATATAAAGGTGTTAAAGAGATCTCCGTACACGTAAATGCCACTTCGATACATAAGGTGTATTTTTGATCTTTCTATAATATATTTAAAGAGGTCTCCGTACACAAAAATGCCACTACGGTACATAAGGGTGTGGACTCCCGAGCCTTTTCTACACTCTTTGGTTATGTGGATCCGCCCTTCTAGCAATGAGAATCTCTCCTTTAACAATCCTCCAGACCCATCCTCCTACATATACAAATGTATTTTGATTTACACATTAAATATGTATATTAATTTATAATATACATATGTGATATATACAAGTTATGTACCTATAATGAGCTACATCAAACAATCGCTTGAGAACAATTCTTCCTCCCACTGTATATGGAGTCGTGAATTTGTGGTGAAAGTATATCCTTTGTTAATTATATATAATGTTCTATGGATTTGCCTTTTAAATATACCATTGGTTGTTTCAATATAAATTTTTCATTTATTTTGATAGGGAGATAAGATTATTCTTTATAAATAGGTAATTCAAATATAAATTAAATAACATACTAAACTTGAACAACCTCAATTCCACACATTTTTTTATTTTGTGATGTATTATTTTTTAAAACCCTTCATGTTATATTATTTGGAAAAGCTATTGCTTAACATAAGGACACGTGGATTTTTTAATATATAATAAAACATATCATTTTCAAGGTCAACCAGCATACATTTAAATTATGTAACAAGGACAATCTTTCTCTAGGTAAATAGTGTAAAATAAGCACCACACATGCACACACGTAATCTTTCTCGAGCTAAATAGTGTAAAATAAGCACCACACCAATCCAAACACCACAGTTGTATTAATCTTTAAAAGTAAAGGTTACACCCATAAAATTACCTACTACTTATGCCACACAAGACAAGCAAAACCAGGTCAATACAAGATTGTTTGTTTGTACACGCATCACGTAATATTTAAGAATAAAGACAAACGGACGAAAGAATATAATTTCCAATATATGTTTGGTCAATGCAAGTGCGTAAACGGGCACAAGACATCCCGTCGTGTCGAGGCCCAAGCTTCCCGTGTTTAAGTGCGCCAAGCTCGGAGAGCTTATACCCCTTCTGGAATGCAGGAGGCGCATAAACATTGCCATTTAATTGCCTGAGTAGGTCTGGATTTGCAGCAGGATTGGGGCACCAGTCCACCTGAATACTCCCTTGTGCATTCTGCACGCTCCTGGGAGGCATGAATAAGGAAACAAAGGTCCCGGCCACCAGCTTGAGGGATCCCATAATCATCCACTCCACAAGCATGGGTGGCTTGTGTAGACCCACGGCGTGTCTCATCCTTGAGTCAATCATGGAGCACACACCAGCCTCCACGACGGGTTGAATGAAGTTTGGAAAGCTGTCCAGCACCAAGTGCTTGAGCTCTTGCACAATCTTCTTGTTCTGCTCGGTGAACACTGCATTTTTGGCCTCGAAATCCTGAATGAAATCCCTCATAGCCTGAATGTTGTGGGGGATGTCACATCGTGCCACACTGTGTAAGCGGCCAGCTGCTCGCTCTGGGTCCAACGCCTGAACCCAAACTTACTACAAAAGTCGATGGTGTGCACCACATTCAAGCACAGTACATACACAAAACTCGGTGGTTGGGTATCTTGAACTTGGCATGGATCCCATTCAGCCTGCGCACGGCATAGGAGCCACGCTCGCTATCCACGTGGTGGCTGATCATCTCCGCCACCAGAATGTTGGTCTCGGCAGCCCGTTTCTCGGGCTCCTTGAGACCGTACTTGGTCTTGAACAGCAAGTTGGTGATGTGGGGTATACCCAGTGTGCGTATGGTTCCCAGCTCTAGTGCCTTCTGGGACAGGAATGGGAACTCTACCGAGTGCAAGTACCAAAGGATCTTGCGAGCGTCTTTCACAGGATCCAGAGACGCTATGTACCTGGCCCTCTGCTTCCTCTTCACAATGCAAAACACTTTCCATGCGAGTGCAAGTGCAAGTGCGACAAGGGCTACGTAAGACATTCTTTTTTCTTTCTTTCTTTCTTTGTTGCTAGAGGAGACTATGAGATGAGATGTTGGATGCGGAGAGCCTTAACCATGCAGCTATTTATACGTCACTTACAATGCCATGTGGAACATGTTTGGGACTGTAGCCACCGTACGTAACGCTAGTTTTGACACGGCGTTGTTAATTATGCTTGCATCTAACAAGGTATACATAACACTGGAGTTTTGTGTAGCGCTCGACTGATAAGTTATTGATTGTGATAGGCTTTGGCTTCAATATGTGTACCGCCGCTGATGCCATTCTGCATGTTTTCCTTATGTACCACTGTTCATGAAAAAGATCTATCCACCCGAAGGAAGTTCACGTGTTCATATTGTACCTAAGGTGGCACACACGTACTCCTAGATTGAGGCCCGGAACTGCTTTTTGATCAGAATCGTCAATTGAATGTTGTCTTTTGTAAATCTCAACCGTTCGTTCGATCGTTCTAGAAGGAAGACGTTTATAATATCTGCCACTTCATCATTTATATTTAGAGTTCTATAAAATAACATTTAATAATTAAGTTTACTGTAACTAAACCAAATCAAGAAACAAATCTAAAGAATTTAAATCCACCATTTTATAATAATTTATTAATAATAAATTATTTTATTTCACTTCAAATTTGTAATAAACAAGCTGGTCAAATGTTCCACACATATACTATATATATTTATAATTTTAGTACACACCCTTATTTATTTATAACCTATTTTCATCTTATACACCCTGTTTAAAATTTATTCTACATATACATGTAATTCGATCTGCAAAACTTTGGCACACATAATTTAATAAAAGTTAAACACATTTGTCCCTTATATAAAATACAAGACGTATTTTAATCTTAATATTTTAAAATGATCCCAGTTCCCTTTATTTAAATTTCAAGACATTATTAATTGAATTTATTATTAAGTTAAAAGAAATTTAAATTTTTCAACCTCTGGTTTTTGCATAAATTAAATCTTTGCTCCATTTCAACTGTTGAAGTGGATCTCTTTTCACACGACGTGACCTTGTGTGGAAAATCTATATATTGTTTGCAATTGTATAATTAAAATTAGTGTGAAATGTAAATTAATCAAAGAAATTAAAAGACTATTCCAAAGACAATCTCTGGGATATCAAAGTTTAACATATTAATACCTTAACAATAATTACAAAATTTCTGAGGTAAATAGTTATTATAACGTCTTAAAAGTTATTTTAATCCTTATAGTAAAATTGAATTATAAATTAAAAATTATAACAAAAATAACTTCACACCTTTCAATATATTTTTTCTTAAAATTATATGTAAGTGGTGGATGCATATTAGTAATCATTTAACCTCTGTATTTTTTCATATATCATTTGTAAAGGTTATTAAACTAAATTCAAATCAACACAATCTTTTATTTTAAATTGCATAAGAACTTTAATTATTTTTCTTTACCAGATATTGTAATCAGATGGAATATCAGTTTCTTCAACCAAAACTGGTTTGTCTGTTTTAGCCTGGTTAACCTACAGTAAGAAACAGTTACTGATCCTAGATGACTTTGTTTCCTGAGGAGAAGAACAATACAAAATTAAAAACATTAAAGAGTATGATGCAGTGAAGAACAACCTTGTAAAGAAAACTCTGAATTCAAATGTATTTTAGGTTAAAAACATTCTAATGTTAATTAGGGCTGCTGCAGGAGCCCTAAAACACAGAGCAGGTTAGGGTTTCTTGAGCTATGGCGCGATTGATTCAGGAGGCAGAGAAGGCGCGAGGTTTCAAGCAGCAGGCGGCGACATGGAGCCCATACGAGAACAACGGCGGGTGA
Source organism: Selaginella tamariscina (assembly GCA_003024785.1). Lineage (NCBI taxonomy): Eukaryota > Viridiplantae > Streptophyta > Lycopodiopsida > Selaginellales > Selaginellaceae > Selaginella > Selaginella tamariscina. Next base: position 74,788 of record PUQB01000016.1, read on the forward strand.
GTAAAAATTGAGATGATTTATTGATTGATCAGATTTAATCTGCTGCAGGACTTGTGTAGCTGTGGCAGGGTCTGACTACTGCATCGTAGCGGCCGATACGAGGCTCTCTCTTGGTTATACCATTCTCACCAGAAATCATTCCAAATTCTACAAGCTGTGAGTCTACCCATCAAATTACAATACAATGCATGTATTGCAATATAATACGTTATAATATATAATTACATGAGTAAGTAATGAAATGAGCATGTGCCCACACACACACACACACACACACACACATATATATATATATATATATATATATATATATATATATATATATATATAATAAATGCAATGGCATACACAAGATTTGTGCATGTCTATATATTGTATGTATTTTATACCGATTTATGTATTTGATAATATACAGGTATATACAAATGCAGATATACACATATTCAATATTTATTTATGTATGCTCTAATTAATATATAATATCTGCATTTTACAGTTCGGAAACTGCTGTGTTGGCATCATCTGGCTTCCAAGCAGACGTTCGAACGCTACAGAAGAATCTGGATGCTCGTCAAAAGGTAAATATATACATTATAGTGTCTACATATACACATCACACCTGTGTTTACCTATCTTTAGAAAAGCAGAACATTACAATAGAAAGAATTACACATGCATGTGAGTGAGTGTGTATATATCTACATATGCAGTCCGTCTAAAAGAAATATAAAAACACAGAGATAGACACATCGTGTGATTTCGTAATTTACAGTAATTAGCTTGTATATGACATGATTTTTGCTGGATATACAGAGTTACCAACACCAACACGGGAAACAAATGCCATGCCCCGCAATGGCTCAGTTGCTGTCTAACACGCTCTACTACAAACGCTTTTTCCCTTACTACGCTTTCAATGTTCTTGGTGGCTTGGATAATGAAGGTAATTATCTATATATACATGTTTTATATGTACATTTGTGTTCATGGGGTTTGTTTGTATTAGATATGTGCGATATTATAGATACATAGGTCACACATATTTACTATATGCACTACAGCTATTAAACTACTAGTTTAACTATTAAAAAAAATAAGACTACGTTATAGCCCAATTTCATTAATTAATGTAAGAATGATATGTATCTACGATATTAGTAATATTATTTACAGATGATTCTTGAGCTACTAATTATGCAATCGACCAATATTTGTATTCTTATTAAGTTCCATCTGACGATTGTTCTCTTAACACACATATAGATATGCCTACGTTGGATATGTATTAACGGTGTATGATTCGTAGGGAAGGGATGTGTGTACACATACGATGCAGTTGGATCATACGAACGTGTAGGCTACTCGACACAGGGCAGTGGAGCAGAATTGATCATGCCCATACTTGACAATCAGCTCAAGTCCGCTAGTCCTCTGCTGTACCCTCCCAAGGTATGCATTTAGAGTATCAATAATTTTTAAATACTACGAGAAAGTATAACTAGATATATAGGCCATGTGGCCGGATCTAGTTATGTACGAGACTGCGGAAAAACGTATTCATATATGATAGTATGTATTTAATATAATTGACCACGTAATATACATGTGTATATGTGTACCTCTCTCTCTCACACACACACGTATGGTGATGTATATAGATTGTACATTTACATAGTAGGCACGTAGAAACTTCACGTATATTTGCGTGAGTCTTTGCCAGTACTATATGCAATGATTGTGAGATTTTATGAATATAATGATAGCATATAATTTTTACAATTATCACGTTATTTGACAGCTATACATAGTATATTATACGTCATCATTATATATTAATCATTATATACTCTATACGTACCACTAACGAGTTTCCATAACAGGAAACGGCAACCCCTTTGACGGAGGAAGAAGCTATTGACATTGTTAAAGACACATTTGCTTCAGCCACTGAGCGTCAGATTTATACGGTACACACACGCACGCACACACATACAGGCATATATATATATATATATGTATGTATGTATGTATGTATGTATGTATATGATATATATGAATCAATATAATTTGTAGGGAGACGGGCTGGACATTCTAGTGATAAACGCAAATGGAATCCGCACGGAGTTTATAAAGCTGAAGGAGGATTAAATATTCCAAGGTATCCCAAGGGAATAATTCATTTCTTTTTCTTTTTTTATTTATCTAAAAAACCTAGATATTCCGTTTCATCATGGCTTTTAATGTTGAATGTGTGAGACCTTGGATATAGTAAAATTAACCCTTATGTATGTACGTTTTGTGTGTACAGTTTGCCTCATTTGGCTAGTGGACGTATATTTGCACGTTAATTACCATGATTGTTTTACATCAGCACTCAAAATTTGTTTTTAACTATATATTTTGTATTTAACTACTATATAATTAAATAAAATTTTCTAAATCTAAAAATGTTTATAAACATAGTATAGAAATAAAATAATAATCAAATTATATATATATATATATAGTAAAAAAATTGGCTGAATCTGGTAAAATCAGTTTAGAACATGTTGGGGAATTCAAAAACTACAAATAATGAAAAGCAGTGCATGCACTTGCCTACACATATTTCAACACTACTAAATTAAAACAAATACCGATTTAGCTGGCATTATGAACCCTAAATACCACCTCTACATAGACACAATTGGAAATACTAAAACTTCCACACGTATGGAATAGATGGTTGACAGGATTCGAAACGACGTCACCACCTATGTACTGGATACTAGAGCAACTAACTAAGTTACCCTTAATACCCCTCGTTAACCCTTATTAACCCTAGTTAGCCTTTTATAGATATCATTTATATATGTACAAAGCTAGGTAATTATTATTATAAATGTGGTAAAATACCACTGTTACTCAATAGGGAATAGAATGGAAGGATTGCAAAACACGAGTTCCCATGTTGCCATTGGGCATGTAAATCATATTTTACTATAAAGAAGCCGACATTTTGCATAAGTTAACCACACTAGTCCCCCCCCGCCCTCTTCAGTAACTAATACACAGTTTGTAAACACATTCTCCTGTGCGTGTCAGTGTGTGTGGGTCTTATACAGTGAAAGATCTATATCATCCAGGGATTGCAGAGATGAAGCTCTCCACTGGGATTGCTCTGTTGCTGCTCGTCTTCATGCTAAACGTTTCTATCTCACTATCTGGTAAGTGTGTAATCAGTTTTCTATCTGGCTTTCAGTAGTTTAAACAGAGTTAAAAATGTGCAGAATCTGAGGGTGGCAATCGGAAATGTATCGGATGCTACGAACGGAACATTCCCAACTTCCGGACGAGATTCCGTCACCAGGTAAACTTAAAAGGCACAAGTTTTCGAAGGTTAATCCTGTAATTTTGATAATATGCAGAAGTTTCCGCACCCCCGTCACCGAGGTGTGTATTCTGATGTACTGGGGAGGAAGATGTTACAAACCGTCTATTCGAGTATGCATTCCGCTGTGAAAACAGCAGCTCATCAAATGGACCATCCGGACAGATATGTACCGGGCGGACCGGATCCTCTCCACCACCGATCAACTCCTCCCTCAATGCTCGTCCCAGATTTTAACTAAAGAAGATTATGTCTCTTTTAATTATGTTTTAGTGCTTTGTTAAGCTTTGTTTTCGGCTACTAGTACATGGGAATATGCCAGGCATCAGCTCTGAAGTGAGAGAGAATTATCGTTGTAGTTCAGAGCTCAATTTTGAGGGGGCTGTTGTATATAATTGAGAAAAACTAAGTTTCTCTTATGTTTACAGAGACAAAAGAACGTGAGATACATCATAGAGAATCGTTGTATATTTTAATCGGTTTAGTTCTTCTATACCAGACGTCATCAAAACATTCCATGATAGTTTGAAGGGAAACACCATCATAGAAAACATGCTCCGCATATATTTATATACACCTTTTGCCCTTGTTTTTGGAAACAATGTTATTTTACTAAGGACATTGATCCTTTGTTTTATTAAAACTATATTAATATTATTTTAAAGAATGATACTTATTCTGTGAGAACTGTCTACTTTGTTCAGCTTTTCATGTCTGTCTGTCTGTCTCTTGAACTAAAGCATTGTGCTTTACGTTAATTTAAACCTGTTAACCTTAGCTAACCTAGAGAGGTTTCACATCATGCAGCCTTTAAAACATATAACCTTTTTTATTGGAATTTGAAAATGTTCTCTCTGTGTGTGAAACGTGACTGTGTGTGTGTGTGTTATAGTGTTCTGTTTTTATATATAAATACCCCCAAAGGATGCTATCCACACACAGCAGCAGGGTTTTCTAATATATTCTGTGTGTGTAATTTTTAATTATTCTAGTTGTTCTTTATTGTGATTTTTTGTGCTGGTGTTGAATGATTCTAACTTGTGCTTCTTGAATCATTGCTTTCAAAGGCATTTTTAATATTTTCTTTCTTCATCATTTGTGCCTGTGTGTCATGAATCCATCCACAGCAAGTAATATTCCTCTTCTGATGGCCATGATAATCCTCCTCCTGTTGCCGATGCTTTCAGCCACATATGAAAACGAAGGTCTGTATCATTTCTCCCTTATGTGTATATTTATATAATTAATAATAAAAAATACTATATGTGATTTAAAATTATTAAATATAAAGATTTTCCATTTTAACATTTCACGCATTTAACTGGTTATATACTTGATTAACTATTTGATTAAATCATTATATTAATTATATACACATGTAGAGCATAATGTGTCACACTCAAACAGTGTAGATAGATTCATATATTTTTAAAATATCAAGTACGTATATAAGTACAAACATGAAGTCTACATATATACATTTAAATATATATGTAGTTATATTTGTTCATATCGACTCCATCAGTGTTTAGTACAGCTATACTCCTGGCCAAGTATATATGCATAATAATATAGATAGTACAAATCCTTATTCACTATATAATAAATAATAACTTTGTTTTCTGATTTGTTAGGAATTCCACGGAAGATGCTTGCGATAAACCCACAGAGGCTGATTCCATCGGGATCGTCCGATCCGGAGCAATATCAAATGAAGCATCACAAATCGGCCGCGTGTGTCAATCCCCAGCCTCCTTCTGCAAATAGTGTTAAGCCAAACCGAGATGTTCCAGACGGTCCTGATGATCCATACTCTGCACGTGTCAAGGAGATGTCCGCCTGCGTGAAGCCTCATGCTTAACTTAGTTAATGCTGTTTAGTGTAACTTATGTTCTTACTTTTTAATACGTTATAATTTGCCTAAATATGTAAACACACACACACACACACACACACACATGCTCGGAGAGCAGGCACATTATTGTATTTGTAATTACAAATGCAAAACTTGAAAATATGGAAGCTAAAGAAATTAATATATACATACTCAGACTGCCACTTGCTTATGTAGGGTGTTTTTCCAGTCTGTACGAGTCGTACATGTTTAAAACTATGCATGCACATAGAATACTTCACAAATCCATCCACATTGTACGTACCCATGCGTATCTGTACATAACACAAAGCGTGAAGATAATTAATCTAAGACAGAGAAATAATACATGATGCATATATAACAGTTATATATACGTGAGTGCACATCGCTAATACATATACGTGAGAGAGAATTAAAACTTTATAAACTTCGTTTTATATGGACACAAATATCTACCCTACTATATGCATTTTTCACCAATATCTAGCAATGCAGCACGGAGACAGTCCAAGCTTCCAGCTTGATCATTTGCAGAAAGCTGTCAAAGAAAAGCATTAGTCCTAAAAATTTACATAATTGTTAATTATAGGATTAATTTATACTACTAATCAAACACTAACCGCATCCTTCGAGTTGAACGGAATCAGATTAGCTTCGTAGCTCAGCCTGTCGCGACTTGCAACTTGAAATTTCCATCTTCCCTTCTTCCCTACACAATGCATTATACTGTATATAGTTACACAAATTATATACATAACTTAATATATAACGTTATACATAATTTACTTTATATTATCAAAGTTATATGTGCACTAAAATACAGTGTCTATAAATTATAAGTTATACCTGTCACAATGGTCACTTTTCTATATTGTGCCGAGTGGACTGTGAAGTGCCTTCCAACTGAATCCCGTCCCAGTTCCCAGTGCAGACCACCTGAATTACAAAGATATAAAAAATTAAACACACATGGAAACACACACACAGGATGTATGTATGTTAGCATCTATTTATGAGTGAACTAATAAACTGTACCACCTTTAACACTCTTGTCTACAACTGCAGCTTTTGCTAATGCTTGCAGTGCATTTTGCTCCTCCTCCTGATACATGTCCGTAAATAGATAACGTGCGCACAATTCAATGAAAAACACTTAACTGGTAAATCTAGCAAATGCTGCTCTGTATACATCATGATACGTAGATCCTGCTTCTTTCCCATGCAAAGTACGTCACCCACCAGTTGCCTTAACGGGTTCAACTTTATCTGTGTGTGCGAGAGAGAGATAATATATTATTATAACATTATAATAGTTCAATAATATTACTGTGTATAGCAATATATATCGCCATATACCTCATTGAGATAAGATGAATTCACACACACACACACACCTTCTTCAAAGTTATTGACTTCTCATCTTCATTAGGATGGCACACACATCGAATTAGATAGTCTGGAGGCTGCCTATTGTCTCGAACCTGCAAATACAAGCATTATAAACTTATAAAATAAGTTAAAATATCAGCAATATAAACATTATATACATTATAGATTAACGCTAATACATGTTAACATTGTTGCTCTAATAATATTTTACCGCGAAGGAGTATCGAACTTTAGTGGCGATCTCCGAAGATTTTTGTAGTTCCATAGTCTGTAATTCCTGGAAATACTCAGCTGCTAATGACGTGTCAAATGTGGTTGACACGTTTACGTCCTTATTATCTCTAGCACTCTCTAAATAGTCCGCATTAAACTTCTCCCTTGTAAGCGCTGAAGGCCTGTAACACATATCTCAGCATGTATATATCTTCATCATATACATGCATACATATATACAATATCAATGTATAAACACCACAGAATTATAATCACCTGTAAATAAACATGACCGTATAGTTGATAATCATACTTCTGTACTAGGTTGTATGTCATTCTATAAGAGATAGCTACAATGTTATTTAGTATAAATTTCAAATTTCAAATATGTTTATGATTTACCACCAAAAGTATTATAACATATAATTGTATAGAGTATAGACTTGGATATCTATATTACATCCTTTAGAATGTAGATTAACTCGCACCGGTGATTGTACTCCTATAATGCTTTTTGTACACAATATATGTACAAAAGACTCAGTTTACATTATATACATTATGCTATTTTATATTTTCATGTATGTATATATCTATGAATGCGCACAGTACACACGTACACATACACTTACATAGAGATGCGACGGTGATGGAACAGCAAGCGTCCGATGCGTACAACCGTCTTAGGATGAATAACGTTGGGAGGATAGCCATTCATGAATGATCTAACCTCGTCTAATGATATCATAAAGTCTGATGAAATACGATCCGTTATCATGCTAAAGCCTCTATTGATCAAATTTAGCCTCGAAAGTTCTTCAACAAAGTCTACACCAAAGCAACAAACGCATTAAACTCAATATAACTAGGCCCGCTATGTATGTTTGTGTACCCAAACATAACTAAGCATCTGTAAACACACATATACATATAGTGAAATCTACCCTCTATCACCGAGTAAGTCCTCCAATTTAAAAATCTACGTGATCGAATCTCTATAGAACACACGAAATGATGTCAAGTAATAGGCATAATTACGACCACGATACATCCATTGTGTATATGATAATATAAGAACCATGGTGATGCTTAATATGTTGAATTTACGTGTGTGTATGAAAGAGAGAGAGAGAGAGAATTTATACACCTAGACAATGAAGTCCAATATGAACACAATGGTCATTATTGTGTCAATATGATATACACATGAGGATAATGCACATCTTCAGCTAGAGAAACAAAATGCAGGTGTATATGTGTGTGTACACTCTCTAGAGCATTCCAACAGTGTGTATATGCTGCATCTTAGTCTCGAGGATTATACATTCTAAAAACAGGACTAAGTGGGTAAAACCAAAGCATACATAACATACATATATATATTCTCACCTGGGTCTTGCTGATCTTGAGCTAAAGATACAGTATGCAGTGATCTGTCGCTCAGATGTTCATAGCTGGTCTCGGTAAAGGTCTCAAACTGGAGCAGAGAAGATTGATCCGCCGCAACAAAGAGCCTGTGAATGCGTTCTGTTGCTCTTCTGATCGTTGGACGCTGAATCACATGAACACCACTGCTGCTCATCGATTCCGGCATGCATTTCTTACCGCCAGCAGTAGCAGAAACGCGCTTGTGCGGCGGAACGTACGGCATTCTTCCTCGCTCGAGATGAACCCTAAAATGTAGACCTAAAACAGAGTATTTTGAAGGTTTATGGAAAAAAATATTCTTTCATGGTTTCTTCTATATGCATATATATGCTGAATAATCAATATATACATGGCATTGTGTTCTTCGAGATTTATACAATTATGAGATACATTGAACATCTCTGTCTCGTATATCAACAGTAATGACGTGCGTGCACACACGCGAATCAGCGAAAGATACGTGTGTAAAAAGTATCAATAACTTTCTTAATTTATATATAGTCAAAATAATGCATTTCAAATACAAAACAAAACGTTTGAAAGGAAGCACTACATTTTTAATTTAAATTATTTTAAAATTTATAAGTAACTGTATTTAAATTAAAATATATTATTCTACACGAATATACATTAAGTTGGGTTTAAACTTCTAAGTTTGACATTATGAACAATATTAAATTAGAATACGTGTCCCACACAACAAGCGTGCTCACACCCGCAAGTTGTATACACGCGCACATGCAGCAAAGAATCCATCCTTGTAACCATCTTAAGATACTAGAGTATTTGTTCCAACGTTGTCTAATGACATGTTATTTAAACAAGCTTATAAAATATAAAAAAATAATAAATAAACCCTTTATACATAGATATCTATATCTATATTGACGTAAAGATGCTCAATAAACAAAGGACGCACCGTAAATCTCTCTCTCTCTCTCTCTCTCTCTCTCTCTCTCTCTCTATATATATATATATATATATATATAGATATATGCGCGCATGCATACCTAATGCTTTGATGCATACATGTACTACTTAAAAATTGAAGCATATTTTGAATATAGATGTATTATGTATTATGTATACTTTAGAAATTTTTGGAATTCAAAAATTGAAGCCATGTCAAAAGAAAATTTAGTGACTATAAATGACTGGAATTGTGTGGAGTATATACATATGTGAAATGCATATACTATGTATATACTTCACACACATATGCACACGTACATACATTCGTTGTATAAAATAAATACAAAAGTATACATCATAAACACATGAATTATATAAACTACAATAATATTTTATTATTTAATTATCTCACAATTCATTAATTTCAGTGTTAAAGAAGAGCAAAAGGCACACAGATTCATGGTTAAACTGTAACTAAAACTAAATCTCTTGTGAAGAAAATGGATGTCAACCCACTTACATAAATAGGAAAACATTGGGGCGGAGGGAGGCTTTATCACATATATTAAGTAGTATATATAGTGAGGGTTCTTGAATTCATAACTGAGTTTGTTATTCTTTTACCAGTGCAAATTTTAGTTTGTGTCATCGATGCACAACCCTCTATCATGCCATACCAACTTCCAAATGATAGGGGATCGTCCCATCTTTGTAGTAACCTACCTTTAATGTTGGTGAATTTATACATGAGAGGTCTTATTAAAATGCATGTTTTAAATGTTAAAAGTTGAGGCATGTCTTCAGCCTTCTCCTTTACGTCAAATTAAGAGTAGCATTCACAAATAAGCAAGTTCTTATTCAACTATGGGCATGGGATCTTGGTTAATAAGTTCTCTTCTTACTATGTTTTATATAATTCACAACGGGGGTTCTAAAGTTGGCATTTATAAGCCACATTCGTGGTACTAAGTGTAGCTTTTGAGTGGCTATGACAAGATAGCCCTCCTCTTGGAAAAAAGTGTTACATGAAGATGTGACACTATGTTAGATGACACATAGTACAACGCCCAAGACATACTCTTTGGGGTTGTGTTATAAGTTTGTCGCCAAGGGGTTGAATACTATAGCAAACAAGCATGTTTTGTACTTGCACAAAAGTGTTAAGCCTTAAGCATCAACTCATTAGGTCTCATAATTATGTGTGTTATTGGCACACTTAGCTAGAAAGTGTTCTATTTGAAATTTAGAGGTTGAACAACCTTATAAAGTTTGTTAATAAAACATTCGTGTTTACCTATGACACACACTTGTGTCCTCGTTATATATTAGCTCTAAGTCTAAGGTATGACTTGGTCACTTAAACCCTTAGGAGTTAGTAGTAATTCTCTTAATTGGGCAATGTACCCTAGCATGTGGACTGTGTATTGGTCGCTCGACTCTCTTATTAAGAACATACCTCTCAACCATGTCTTCACTACTATGTAGAATAGGTAGGGTTATATTCAAGTCATATATATATTAAAAACCTAAATAATTTTAAATATCTTAAAGATTAATCTTTTACAAAAATTAAGTAAATACTTAGGGTATTCCTTGTTGCCCTATAATGGATGAGGGTGATTTCTTAAGGAGCAAGTGATAATGCTTTAATTTTATCATGAAGGTAAGTTAAGACACGAGCTTGTCTAAGTATCTTAGGGCAGAGTCCTAAAGTTACGATACGACCCTAAAATCTCATTCTTATTTGGGCATTTGAATTAGACTCTTATTTTAAAAACACTTAAGCATTGTTCACACATATTCACAGGCTGATGACGCTGAATAGCCATTTTGACATCCACATATTAACCTTTTGAATTAAAACTCTAATAGTTACACCTAGTGCCACAAAAATGGCTCCCAAATCCCAAGCATATAATTCCTTTGTGAACTCTCAGAACATTGTAAAAGAACTTGTTTGTCGAGATGTCATGCTCACAATTGAATAATGGTATAAATAATTCTCACATTATAAGTTAAGATGCATAACTTACCAAGTTGCAAACAAACGATGGTCATAACTTAGCATAAAGGAGAGTGGAACATATATTCCAAGATCACTTATGCATGCCAATAAATTACCAAACGAAAAGAACTAGCACCATAAATGCAACACACCTAGGCACAATAGTGTGGATTTCCAATGTTAAGGGTAGGCTTACCCTTAGGTGTGACGTACTAGGTTATGCCTGCCATATTGCACATACATACAAACATTGCATTTCTTTTAGTTAAGTATATTGTTTCCCAAACCAGCGTCTGAAGAGCTCCTGTTTAATCCATTTCCGGTCTTCTTCAGAATTACCTAAAAAGACCCCTGTTCTCCTCCGCTCTCCGAACAAGATAATTCATCACATTTGCAACTGGCCCAAACGGTAGATACTTGCTCACTTGAAACCCCGCCTGAACAAGAGACAGCGAGAGACCGTCTGCCATCCCCTTAAGCTGTGCAAAGTGAAGCCTTTCATCCCTTCTCTTCATTCCTAACTCCTCTGCCTTGTGTGCTGCAGCTTTCCCTGTGTGTACACAAACATACACTATTCATACATGCAGTGTGTGTGTGTATAGAAACATGTTAACACACACATTACCTGAGTCGAAGTTGTGGGTGGCAAGCACAACAGAACCATGACCTTGAACAGCCTGTTCAAGCATAAAGGCAGCACATCTATCATAACAGTGGTGAGTGTCTTTTATACGGGTGGATAGGAGACTGTACATTGAGCTTCTTCGCAAGAGCAGTTCCCTTGTTAGATAGGCCCCCTAACAAGCTTCACTCCAAATGGCACTTTCCTCTTTGCCGCTTCACCAACAACAAGCTGAATCCTCGTATACGAGTCCTTTAGATACGCTTGTATTGTGCCATATACAAGCGGTTGTTTCCCACGGTTGAATCTTTCCATAGCCAGGTAAGCTATATAGTCAATAGCAGGTTGAACTGACGTGTATTCCGCATCCACAAGAAGAGGGAGACTATCTCTCTCACAAGACTCACAGAGTTTGTAGAGCCGCTCTTGTGCCAGATGCAACTCGTGTTCTTCATCCCCACTAAGTGGCTCAGGTTCATGGTGTGCATGGTAAGTGGGACTCTCAGGGGCAAAGAGTGGGAGCGAGTCTTGTTTCCATGGGAGTGCTGTCCTGTTCTTGTGTTGCCATCTTAACAGCAGACTCACTCTCTCCAAGAGTGCCAGCGGAGCAATAGCTGTGATCTTAACACATGCATAACTCACCTGGGACAAGAGGACAAGACTTCAATAAGTGTGTGTGTGTGTGAGAGAGAGAGAATGAGACAAACATGTCACATACCGATCCAGGAGGTAACAATTTTGTCTGCTGCATCGTTTCCAGGATATGTCTCAGATTGTCGTCACAAGCCTCGTTGTCGAGTGCATCCTCCAGACCATAAATGAGCATACCTCGCAGCTTGAGTTCCCATAGGCCCTTGAGAGTTTCAGTGGCTTCCGACACGTCCTCCCCGGCACAGTAATGAGAATATACAGTCCTTTTCACGCACCAGTACATCGGTTTCTTGAGCAACTCGTGATTGGTAAGAGGCGACTTAAGCAGCTTGATACCGGCATCCACGAGAGGTCCTGTTGCCACCACTAAGGTTTTGATGAGCTCAATGGAGCTCATTCTCGAAAAGAGCTGCTGTGCATTCGGTGGCTGAAGCTCTGCTTCTACCTGTGGAAGAGTTTATACTCTTGGTTTTTTATATATGTTTAGAAATCTTACCACTCGATGATCTTCATTTGGGTGTTGGAGATTAAACTTGAGATTTTGACTGTAGTTCTTGATGTGAGACAGTGTGGGAGTCTAAATGAAAAAAAAACAAAATCTCTTAAGAATCATGTGTTTTAAACTATTACCTGTTGAATAAATTTTGAATTCAGGAGGTGCCTGATTGACGCTTTGTTGTTGCGGAGTACATGCCATGCCATGGATCGAGAAGGAAGAGGGAGGAAACAATATTTTAAGTGCAAATCTAGATTGACACGTATGAAGAGGCTTCAATTTTTTCGGCATACCTTATAATGAACATTTAAAATCGGGAAACTCTGGGCTAAAGAAAAATTTACATGACATTGACTTCCAAACTAACAAATATTTTAACATATGTACATCATAAAATTTGACAAGGTATGTAGGTCGTAAACCATTACAGCTTAACCCAAATATATGGGGATATCTACGGGATTTTCTCTAAACTTATGATAAACTTAACTAAATCATTGTCAAGGTACTTGTTCTAAGTCATTTACTATTAGTATTAACACATGAGTAGTTTCTCAATTACAACTTCATTAAATATCAAAAGTGTATATGTAATTGTAAATGGTTACACTTAAGTTCGATATACTTGTCAATGAATTGATAAAATTGATTTATCAAATGCAACTTAGAAAGTAAATCCAAATAAAGAAGCAATTTTTAAATCAAAATTAAAATATTAAATTTAAGTAATTAATATCTGACATATAATATTTAACAAACATTATTGACACTGTACTAATATCATTTATGAAAATAACTAATTTAAAAGTAGTTGCATCTAAGTTTCAATTAGAGAGAAATCCCATAGGGATTCTCGCATTTACATAAAGGATCTGTTTGAAAAAATTTTTAACTCCTGCATTTTGTGCTTTCAGAAAGTCTCGATTTTTTATACGAATCCGGGCTAGGAGTGGGATCTGTTAGGGAAGCCCCTTGAAGAATCCAAGGAGGGCAACATTCTTTAGCAAGTAGCAGCACAATCGGGTTCCCTCTTCGAGGAGGGAAAACATCCACTAATGATCAGTGGAGGAAAATCCGTTCAGATCCCTTACTTTTGATCAAACAACAAGAGCTCGCTGCTCGGGAGCGCATTAAGAACAACCCAGTGAAGATGGATGCGTTGAGGAAAGAGGTAAGCATCCTCACATATGTATATGCATATTCCAAACATGATGTATATTTAATGCACTTCAATGGGGGTTTTGTAGGTGGAGATAAAGAAGAAAGAGAAGGAAGAAAAGAAACGTTTTAGAAAGGAGGAGGAGAAGAAGAAGATAAACATGAAAGACAAGGATGACGAGGAACAAGGTTAGTGATGAGCATCGTAGTGGTAGAGACAGGAAACGAGCTAGGCACGATAGGCCAGTCCCAAATGAGGATAAGGGTCCCCGATGAAGAGGGATAGCAGGGATAGAAGGCATGATAGTCCAGATTCAGATGGCGATAGCAGAGATAGGAAAAGAACCAGGCATGAATAGTCTAGACTCAGATGATAGCTCGAGGCGAAGGGGTAGAAGTCAGGAACGTAGTGGAAGTCCTAGACGAAGAAGTCCAGGAAGGTCGATTCCTTGGATTGGCCTTGAACGTTGCTGCTTGGCGCGCTTGTGAATGAGATCATTCTAATTCAGTCTCTATTGGTTTTGCTTCTCGGAGTGTTTGTCTAGTACAAAGAGTGGGTGATCGTTGAATCCGTAACTGCAATTCTTTTCAATTGTAAGATCTCTTTTTTGTTTTTTTTTTTTCTTTTTTACAAATGAGGCTTTTTTTTTTACAAACGTCTAGTAGCTTAGAGCATTTCATACAAAGGCTTACTGTTGTACATGCATCATATACACACACTCTCCCTCTCACACACATACACATGTTCAAGAAGAACTATCGATAAAAAGAACATGTAAAATTAATTAATTAATTGAAGCATAAGATCACTAATACAATGTTTAAAGTAAAAAAAAAATTAATCCATTAGTTAAGATATTATGTAATTCTTAATAAACACTGCGGCGAATTAATGGTAAGTTAGTATGTGTATCATATACATGTAGTATAACTGAACGTATGCACATGCATAAAGTCCGCGTGTGTCTATATATATATATATATAAATAGACATACACACACACTAGTTTTTTAGGTCCTCTTAAAAGAATTCAGGTTGGCAAGCGCGTCAGTTGAAAAAAAAACAAGAAAATTGATTTATAAAAAAAAAAAATCTAAATTTACCAAAGTTTTAAAGAGAAAAATTTCTGAGAACATTTTTAATATTTGCATTTTCTTCTTAAATCTTAATAATCAAGATTTATATTTTGTTTAGTTTTTCTAAAACTTCTTAGAGCCTAACTTTCCAGTCAAATATTATTTATATTGAAACCCAGACAATTCAAGCATACATAAAATGTAGATATTAATATGTGTAAGTATGACATATATAATAAAAATCTGAAAACTGAAAGATTAAAAAAATAGCATATGCACACACATTAACTTACATTTATATGTATGTGTATGATGCGTACATATCTGTATTCCCTGTTCGTTGGCTAAACACAAACAAGAAACTCATACATATAATCTGCATAATTTAAGTGTCTATGTGCGAGTTTGAGTTTCACTTTTGGCATGAAAGTATGTTTGACAAACTTACACACACGCAACCCGTATGTAGCTGATATATAGATACAAATATATATAGATCACCTTATACATACATCAAATGGTAACAATTGTATTAACGTAACTGTTAACATATAACGAGGTATTTAAACAAAGAGAAATGTTATAACGACATGATGATTTGTTAAAATGACCTAACACATTACTTAACCCACAACACTCACCGTTAATGAAGGTGTAAGATTAATTAGGGATATCCCAATACTTGGCACTACTACCAAACAAATAATTAACATGTGAGCACTTTGAAAGCCTTTCCAATGCCCTCACTAGGCAAAAAGGCGAACGACAATGAAAAGCTCTGGTTGGTTGCAACGATGCCAACGACATGCATAAGTAGCAAGCAATGTTCTTTTGTTTTGTACGTGCAGTCTATGAGGAGGATGTTTGACCCCCAACAATGTGTGAAGACCTGGGTAACCTTGGGCTGAAAAAATAAGTGAGTAACTTGATTATTTGCATCGACTGCAACCCTGTTGATGACACTGGCATCTGCCTCATTTCGCAGCATCTCCACAAGAGCCTCCATCAGTGTCCTACTGCCAAGCTCTCCCAATTTCCTTTGCAGCATAATGTTGCGCATGTAGGTAACCATGAGGAAGGTCTTCTATAAGTCTAATTCCCCTGATATGGTTTGGAGAGGATGTGCCTGGGTTTCACACCAACCCGGTGCATATTCTTGATGCGGCAAACATCTTCTGCGGTGTGCTTCAAGTGGCGAGCGCTCAAAATGGCAGCGAGGGACTCATTGGAATGTTGCAATGGATAGCCAGTGTGTGTCGCGTTGGTGCAGCTAATGATCCAGCTTCCATTGATGTTGTTGAGCTTTAATGTCACCTCATATTCACATCCCATTCTCTGAGACTTGGGGGTGCATGCTCCGCCTTGTGCACATCACAGGATGTGCTGCTTGCTCTCTAACGCTCCAAGATTGCAAACGCCTGATGACAAACACGAATCCGTTAGCAAGTGCATATTGGCACACAGCTTCGATGGCAGCTTCCTATGTCGGCGCCAAGGAAGGGAGGGGAGCAGTGCAAGTCTAGATCTCCAGTGTTTACCCCGGAGCATGTTCTTGTCCCTTCGGCAAGTCAAGCTGGTGGATATTGTCATTCATGACGAAGTGGTAATATGCACTTGATTGTTTTTTGTTTAGAGTTTGTACACAAGAATCGGGAATGAAAGGGATGGAGAGGTGTAGAGATGATTGGTGGGCTGTGGGAAGGCTTTCAACATGCTCACATGTTAATTGTTTGTTTGGTAGCAATGCCAAGTATTGGGGGTATCCCTAGCTTCATTAACGGTGAGTGTCACAGGTTAAGTGATGTATTAGGTCATTTTAGCAAATCATTCGTGTGGTTATAACATTTTCCATTATTGAAATATATAAATCAAAATAGCTTTTAATTGTAATTATATAACATTGTATATTAAATGGTCAAGAAGATTCTACAGTAATTCCTCTAGAAGATTCTAAAATATCGAATAATCCGTTGTTGACGTGTAAAATCCTTATACTGCCAACTGGCAAGGAGAGAATGCACCAGGGACTTCTAGAATCCCGCCGTTCACAATTTAAATAATGCATCAAAACCCACAGAATCCATCAGAGTTTCTTCTTGCAATGTTCTTTCTTCGTAATCTACTCGTTCTTCTTCAAAATCTTCTTCAATCTTGAGAATTTTCTATAATTCGGCAGGCTATTTCGAATGGCATTGACACCATTCTTTGGGAGGTAGATGGGATTTTCCGATCCCTTCTTTGGGTCTGAGCTAGGGTTTCCCGATCCGTTTTCATTCAGTTCTTGGCTAGATCCCTTCCAATCTGCACTAGCAAATTGGGGCTCGAATGACCGCTCGAGGCAGCTGGCAAAAGAGTGGCAAACACACACATTGATTGGTGTGAGACTCCGGAAGCTCACGTGCTCAAGGCGGATGTTCCCGGGTTAAGCAAGGATGAAATCAAGATCCAGGTGGAGGACAACAGGGTGCTGCACATAAGCGGAGAGAGAAAGAAGGAAGAGAGACAGGAGAGTGACAAGTGGCACCATGTGGAGCGTGCACATGGCAGCTTCATGAGGAGGATGAGGCTTCCCGAGGACTCGCAGATTGAGAATATTGCAGCCAAGGTCGAGAATGGGGTGCTTACCGTGACTGTTAGGCACCTCTACGTACAATCTAGAGACCCTCACAATACCACCCGACCAAATTGTTAGGCACCTCTACGTACAATCTAGAGACCCTCACAATACACCCGACCTCCCCGAGCTGTCTCTAGTCTCCACACGCTGCTCTCCAAGAAAGGCTTCCAATAATAGTGTGCCCTTAATTCTCTCTTAGATCTAGGTATAGCTCCTTAGGAATATTCTAGCTTATACCTTTCTGGGGAATATTCTTTGATTCGTTATATGGGTCATAACAATCCTCCCCCATTAGCAAGTCCTTGTCCTCAAGGGCAGTATAACTTACTCAATTGGTCCTGTATCATTAGCCTCGTACATCCACAAAGAATCTACCCGGGACTCGTTCCTTGTGAGTACTCTCTTTAACTGGCTAACGTGAAACACTGGGTGCACCCTCACTCCTTCTGGCAGCCGTAATCGATATGCCACCTTACCGATACGCTCCAGAATCTCATAAGGACCTGAGTACCTGGGAGACAACTTATCATTGCGTCCCTTCCGTAAGGCCACAACTGTGTTCCGCCTTACATGTGTGGCAAATACCACTCGGAGATATACATAATCCCCCACCTGGAACTCTCGGAAGCTTCTGTGCTCATTAGCAAACTTGATAGCTCGGCTCTGAGCTGCTTGTAAGTTCTTCTTGCACAAACTCTGAATGTTTTCAAGTTCAACACTCAGATCTTTAGCTTCCTCATCCATGTTGCCTTGAGCCTTCTTACTTGCTAAACCGAGCTCAAAAGCTGTCTTGGGATGTCGTCCAAACATAGCATAGTATGGACTCATTCCAATGCCACTGTGCTGGCTGTTATTATAAGCAAACTCGAGTAATGGAATATACTTATCCCACTGGCCTTCCTTCTGGTTAATAGTGCACCTTAGCATATCTTCCAGAACTTGGTTCACCCTCTCTGTTTGCCCATCTGTTTCGGGATGATCTCCACTACACAGCTTAAGCTTCACTTCTATGCACTTAGAAAAGCCTCTCCAAAAGCTAGAAGTGAACTTGGAGTCCCTATCACTTACAATATCATCTGGAAATCCGTGGATAGGAAATACATGTTGTAAATACATCGTAGCCAGCTCGGATGCATTCACATTCTTCCCCAAGGGAACTAACTTGACAAACTTTGTCAACCTGTCCACAATGACCCACACCTGTTCATTCTGCCTCTGTGTCCTTGGCAAATGGGTGACAAAGTCCATAGAGATACTGCCCCATCGCCTGTCTGGAATAGGCAATGGTACTAATAGCCCACCTGGTTTCTCCCTGGGCACCTTTACTTGCTGACACTTGTCACAAGTCCTGCAGTACTCTATGATATCAGCTTTCATATTCCTCCAGTAGAACCTCCTCTTGATCAACTCATACGTTTTCCTCCCCCCAAAATGACCAGCCTCCGGGCGATCATGATGAAAATATAGTACCTGGTTGATCAAATGGTCCACACGAGGAAGGTACACACGGCCATTGTAGTACAAAACCCCATCCTGAAATGAGAATGGTGGCTCTAGCTGTCCTCTGAGCTCCTGCACCTCGGCGTCTTGTGCTTGAGCATGTTGAACTACTTGGCTAAACTCACTGACCGTCCTTGTTAATGCATTACATAAGCGTGTTTGGAATTCTCCCACTACTGTGGCTCTCCTAACGCGTGACAAAGCATCTGCCACCACGTTAGTCTTTCCTGCGCGATGCTCAATAGGAAATTCGCCAAACTCCATGAGCTTAACCATCCAGCGAGCTTGCCGAGAGTTTAACTCTTTCTGTGTGAACAGATACACCAAAGGCTTGTGATCTGTAAACACCTTGAAACTTGCACCATAAAGATAGTGCCTCCAAACTCGTAATGCATTAACAATAGCCAGTAGTTCTTGCTCATACGTTGAGTACCGTTGCTCTGCAGGATTCAAAGTACGACTCTCATAAGCAATAGGCCTTCCCTCTTGCATAAGTACAGCTCCAATGGCCACTCCACTTGCATCACACGATACCTCATAAGGCTTAGAGGGATCTGCAATACATAAAACTGGTGCACGTACCAAAGCTTGTTTCAAAGCTTGGAAACTGCTCTCCTCTGAAGCACTCCATGCAAAGGGAACGTCCTTCCTTAGCAACCTAGTTAACGGAGAAGCTTTCTTGGCATAATCCTTGACATACCGCCGGTAATAACCAGCCATGCCCAAGAAACTCCGTAACTCTTGTGCATTGCTAGGAACTGGCCATTGCTCCACCACTGCCACCTTCTGTGGATCAGTCTTCACTCCACTTGGCGTCACAATGTGACCCAAATACTCCACTTCGCACTGAGCAAATGCACATTTGCTCTTCTTTGCATAGAGCTTGTTCTCCTCAGCAATTGAAGAACTCTCCGCAAATGCTCCACATGCTCCTTCATATTCTTACTGTAAATAAGAATATCGTCGAGGAAGATCTCCACAAAGTCATGCAAGTAGTCACCAAACACCTCAGTCATCAACCGAGTGAATGTGGCTGGGGCATTTGTTAAGCCAAATGGCATAACAGTGAACTCAAAATGCCCGAAGCTAGTGTTGAAAGCAGTTTTGTAGATATCTGCCTCCTTCACAGCAATCTGATGATACCCGCTGCGCAATCTATCTTGGTGAACACTCTGGCTCCACCGAGATGATCCATGATAGTATCCACACGTGGCATGGGCATCCTGTCCTTCACTGTTTGCTTGTTGAGAGCTCTGTAGTCTATGCACATCCTCATGGTGCCATCCTTCTTCCTGACAAGCAATACTGGTGCACCAAATGGAGACTTGCTCGGTTGTATGAAGCCATATTCCAATAGCTCCATCACTTGTCTCTTAACCTCTTGCTCCTCAGCATGGCTCAGTCGGAACGGCTTACGGTAAATGGCTTTCGTACCCTGTTCCAACACAATCTCATGCTCCACACCTCTTGCAGGTGGTAAGCCATGAGGTAGCTCAGGAGGGAAGACATCAGCAAATTCCTCAAGGACAACTTGCACAGCAGCCTCGCCCAATGTGACATTAGAAGAATCTAACTCACGTATATACATCAGAAAGACTTGATCTTCTTTATTACGGAGATATTTCTTCAAAGACATAGTAGAAAGATACTTGTTTGGAGACTCAAGCCTTGTTCCAAACCAAGTGTCTTTCACTCCACTGTACTCAAGCTTCACTCGCTTGATGCTCCACTTGATCTCAGGATCCACACGCTCCAGCCAGCTCATCCCAAGGATGAGGTCCACACGCGCTAGCTCCGCAAGGAAGAAAGTCTCCACCAGCTGAGTTTTGCCAACCGTCAGCTGTAACTCCTCCACACAAGCATTCCAGCTCTGTGTGACAGTAGCTGAGCCCTCAATCTCGTATTGAGGCACAGTCTTCATGGGCAAGCTGCACTCCTGCACTAACTTTGCTGATACAAAGTTATCGCTACTTCCGCTATCCAAGAGGATTCGCACTGGACGTTCACCAAGTCGTCCCTCCACCACAATAGCACGTGTGTGTGGCTCCTCCCGTGCCATGCAGTTTACCTGTCGAGCAAGAACAGACAAAAATTTACCTCGTGGCTTAGAACTATCTCCCTTGTGTTCCTCTCCACGCTCCATCTCCTGAAGCTTCTTAGGTGTCTCCTTGTCCTTGTCACCATTGAACCCCTTGCCCTTGGGCTTGTTCCTCCTGGACAATTGGCCTTCCAGTGTCCCACCTCTCCACACAGGTGGCAACGTTCACTATCAAACACCTTGACAATCTTCTTAGGCCGATTGTCGGTGCGATAAGAACTAGAAGCTACCAGCTTGGACTTCGGCCTAGCACGATGGCTATTCCCTCTATACTCCTGGTGCTCACGAGGACTTGGAGAGGTGCTCCTACCACGCTTCTTGCCATGTCGCTCATTCTCCTTAAACACCTTATCCTCCTCATTTAGCAAGCGAGCATATTCGAACAGCTCCTCTAAAGTCTTGGACTGAATCACCGAGTTAAGATGTCTACGCAAGTTAGCACTTCGCAGCCCATCTACAAAATAATCCTTCTGCTGGTTGACAGACACGTCAGGTACACGGCAAAGTAATTGACTCAATTTCTCAATGTAATCGTCCAAGGTCATCTTCCCTTGCTCTAAATGTCGCAATTCACGCCTTGCATGAGACACATCGAACCGAGGAGCATACTCCTTCTTAAATAGCTCAGAGAACTCCTCCCAAGTTGCAATCATCTCCTGGTGAGCTAACTGGCGCTGATTTCGAATGCGTGTCCACCACCTCGCAGCTTTATCCTTCAAGGCTACTGATACAGCTATCATAGCCTGCTCGGTAGTCACTCCCTGTGCAGTGAGCAAGTTCGCTGCTATCTCAAGCCAACTCATAGCCTCATCGCAGATTCTTTACCGGTAAAAGGTGGAACGCGAAGACGATCTAGCACCCTGCTCTTACCAGTCACGGTTCCTTGAGCAAGTTGATCTTCAATAGTATCCAACCGCTCACGAATCACCTCCAAGGAACCAGTCACGTACTCTTGAAATTGCTTGGAATCCTTCGCCATAGCGTATAATTCGAGCACGATTTCCTGGTTCGTCCACTCCTCATTGGTGTTGTCTTCTCCTTCCCACCGGTCACTCATCTCGAACCTCCCTCCGATACCAAATTGTTAGGCACCTCTACGTACAATCTAGAGACCCTCACAATACCACCCGACCAAATTGTTAGGCACTTCTACGTACAATCTAGAGACCCTCACAATACCACCCGACCTCCCCCGAGCTGTCTTTAGTCTCCACACGCTGCTCTCCAAGAAAGGCTTCCAATAATAGTGTGCCCTTAATTCTCTCTTAAATCTAAGTATAGCTTCTTAGGAATATTCTAGCTTATACCTTTCTGGAGAATATTCTTTGATTCGTTATATGGGTCATAACAGTGACTGTTCCCAAGGTGCAGAGCAAGGCTTCTAAGCAGGTCAAGCCCATCGATGTCGAGTGAGTCGAGTCAAACGTAGTCAATTTTGAATCAAACATGTCAAAGTCAGATAGATGAGAGGGTCAATTTTGCGTTATGTAAATGGTCTCTTTGCTTAGTTTAACAGGTTTACATAATCATCATTTCCCCACTAACGTTTTTCAAATTTAATGTTGAATGTATATGTGTACGATTAAAATTAGCGGGTATAACAATATATATCTGATTTATAACAATGTATATGTGATTTTTATTAAAATATCAGATGAATATAATTTCACGACGCGCCTGACATTAAAAGATTCATGCTCGTCATCAGAAGATTCTTCAGATTGAAATGAAGATAAGTAGAGTTACTCAGCTATGAACTAAAAGAACAAACAATGTGTATTTTAATACATGTATATATGCATGCGTATGCACATTTTCAAAATAAAACAATTAATATTACCAGGATTTTAATGTGTTACATGAATAATATAATTTGTTGAGTATGTGATTATTTTAAGGGAGAATTTCTATGTTATAGATTAATATAATTTTAAGGCATTAATAAAACTTATGACAACGATTAAATGCTGTATTTTGTTTCCGAAATTAAGCGTGTGTGTGTATGTGTGCGCGCATGTGTAAATATATCAAGTTTATTTAAGATTGTGAAAACCCCTCAAATATGCCATAGTATATATACACAACAAAATCAATACACGACAATATACGAGTTATAATGAACAATGTGATATAGTTTAGCATGTGGAAGTTACCGTATGTATTTTATATATACTAATTTGAACACTGTTTAATAATATAAAAGTAGTGAGTTTTCATCCATTTTCTATGTAAAGCGATAAAAAAGGGTGAATAAGAGTGACATTTTCACAAAACGGTTATATATTCAGTGTAAGGGATGTGCATGTAATATATAACCCTATATCAAGAAATTATTTTCAAAATATTCATATAGTATTCATATTTTATTATATATACTGTATACATATATTTAATATAAATATACCATATATTGAAAAAAATCAGAATTAATTCTTAAATTTCTAAATATAGTGCCTCAGCTTGAGCGTTGATTTAATTAAAAAAAATTAATATATCATAGCATGTTAACATAAACAAACATATCATAAAATAATCTCTTATCATTTGAATCTTTTTCAGCACAATATCTAATCACGTCTCTCTCTACTGTATTCCATTTTATCTCATCTTCTCCGTGTTGAATTCAGAATATAAAGCATCCAGACACGATAGAAAGTCACGTAGATGCTTATAAATACACACATACGTTATATATATGTATACGCATGTATGTAAGATAGTAGGTGTTTTCATCCATATTCAAGGGCACACACATACCTACCAATTGTATACGTAGGTATATATGTTGATGTGCTTATATCTTATATTTTACTTTTAAGATGAAGATGTTTATATATGTGTGTGTGTGTGTGTGTGTACATATTATACGCTGGTTGCACGTATGTGTATCTGTATGTTGTAAGTATGTCTTATTATATATATATATCCTAGATACACATATTATATAGACATAGATATTACAGTATATGTCTAGTTATAAAATAAAGAAGAGAAAAATTTATAAACCAGAAATTTTTAGATGAGAAAAAGTTCTGATTTCAGTATACAACTTGATAACATTTTTAATATTTACAATTTCTTAAATTTTGATAATCAAGTTTTACATTTTGTTTAGCTTTTTCTAAAGCTTCTTACAACTTAATTTACGAGTCAAGAATATGTTACATCACATTGTACTTATTCAGTGTAAAAATATTAATAAAAATGTTATTTATCATCAAATATAAGTTAATGTTATTATTTATATTGAAACGAACGAGATAATTCAAGCATAAAGGTATTAATGTGTGTGGGTGTATGTATATAATGGTGTATGCGTACATATCTGACTGTTCGTTGGCTAACCACAAACAAGAACACTAGTACATATAATCTGCATAATTTAAGTGTCTGTGTGCGTGTTTGAGTTTATATATATAGCACACTTTACACATCAAAGTATGTCTGGAAAACTTACGCAAACACGCAACCCTAAATTATACATACAATATAAATTAAATATAAATTATCTTAATTATAGGATTAATCTTTATATATAAGTTATTTATACTTATACTTACTATAGTTATTTTACGGTTGTATTTAAATAAATATTTAAACCCAAAATGCAAAATTTTAATAAATTAGAAAAAGTTTGAGATAGGTGTAAATACCAAATATGATTAGATTAGGTCTGACTCATACAAGGCCTTTATACTAAGTGCCCATGCTAGGTAAATCTTGGTGCCCATATTAGTTGTTGCCCAGATTAGTGTGCCTGGATCTTAATGCCACATGATGCCTCCATGGTAGAGTCTACGTGGTGTCAAGTCACGACCCAAGAGCATGATAAGAACAAGAAGGCTTGACTTAAGAGCAAGGAATAAGACAAGAACAATAAACAGAACAAGAATGATTATAGAATGACTGGTGTTGATATTAACTGATTGTACAACAATTAGGTTGGAGCTTTTATACTCACAACTCCAAGAGCTAATCTAAGCATAAGCTAAAAAATAATACTTCAGGAGTTAATCCAGGCATGAGCTAAAAATAATGTTCCTTATCCTGTAGGTATATCTTGTAAGCATATCTTGTAGGCATATCCTGTTGGTATATCATGTAGGTATATCCTATTGGTATATCATGTATGTATATCTTATAGGCATATCCTGTATCTTGTATTTTATAGGTCGTATCATGTATTCTGTATCGGGTCGTGACAGCACCTTCTCCCTAAGGATGAGTTTCACGAGTCTTGAGACTCAGTTTAACAGGATAATGTCGATGAAAGGCAGCAACCTTGGAAGAAACATGGAATAAATTAGATGTAAGTTCCCAAGTGCGATTGGTAGGCAAATAACCTTTCCAATCTACAAAGTATTGAAGTTAAAAGAAGAAGGAGATTGAAAAATAGGAGAGTTAAATACATGAGAGATAGAAGAGGACGTAGGAGTTACTTGAAAAGCAAAAAGATAAAAAGGAGCAGGATCAGTGGCAAGTTCATGCATAGTAGTGGTAAAATCACAGAAAGGAGAAGGAGGGAGCTGTGAATAAAAAAGAAAAAGGATCTTGAGGGATGGAACATAAGCAGAGTAATGAAAAGAGGTAAGATTAGGGAAAACCTATGCTGATGTTGAAGAGTGTACAAGATTGGAAAAATCCTATACAGAAGTTTGTGAATGCACAGGAGTGAGGAGAGTCTGCAAATGTGCTAATTAACTGACATAAGGTGGATCTTGTTGAGGAGGAACCTTCGACACTGATACATGAATAGGCACGGTCAATCTTATAGCTTGTACTGCCTCAGACACTAAGGTCATATCCTGCACACGGGGAAGGTACATGATTAATCCTGGTTACCGGAGAGGAAAACATGAGCGTTCTAGACCTCCAGTCGATCTAAGGATTTGCAACCACAAACCATGGCATGCCCAAAACAATGGGAGTCATCCGAGTCTTGATCAAGTTGAAGGAAATTGAATAATTGAATGTGCCATGAGTGCAAAAGAGAGGTGTGATAATATGGGTAACTGCGCCAAAAGCAATTAGACAACCATCTGCAACCTTTACAAAAACTGCACATTTCAACTTTACCATCGGAATGCCATGTTGAGCTACAAAAGTGTTATTTATGAAGCATGCATTTGCACCAATGTCCAACAGGGTAGATTCCTTGAGCTCTTGATTATTGAGGTGAATGTGTAAAGGAAATTTGAGTTGATGGAATGATGTGAATAGCACCAATGGAGCCTGCGCCTACATCCAACTTCGCGGCTCCTAAACAAAGTGGACATTGAAGCTTTCTGATTGAACTTCAGCTTCAACTTTACGTGTCTTGAACTTCCTGGCTTTAACAAGACATTCTGTCACCTTGTGTCCTGTTTCACCATATACAAGCATAAGTTTTCACCATGATGACATTGCTTCTTAGCAGCTAGAAGTGGGTCACACTTGTATTTGTCGACCTCTATAGGAACTACTCCAGAAGATGTCGTAAGAATATGTGTTACAACTACAGGATTGGCTTACAAGAACTATTGACAAGATTTTTCCTGACGACGCTCGAACAAACGGTTATCGCAACGAACGGCTTGTTGCATGATCTCTGCTAAGGTTTGGGCATCCAGTAACATAAGGAGAATGTCATTCACGTCATCCCTCAACCCAAAACGGAAGTGTTTAATTAATGCAGTCTCGTCCTATGGAATGTTCGTGCAAAGTTGCTGAAATTCGGATGCATAAACGGAAATTGGTTGAGATCCTTGTGCGAGCTTCCTTAACTTCGTGCATGCGGAGTGGTACTTATCGAGATCTCTAAAGCAGGCTTCAAAGGCAGCCACAAATCCTTCAAAGTCTTTCATTAATGGGTCGTCACACTCCAGCAACGGAGGACCCAAGCCCATGGGGATCCAACTAGTAAGGATGCCAAAAGGCCAACCTTTTGTGCATCAGTCGAGTAGCGGCGTAGTTGCATGCAGATCAAAAGCCTAATCTGATTTAGGAAACCTTGAAAATCGGTGTGATTGCTATTGAACTTTTCCGGCATGCTGATCTTCAACTTCGAAGAAGAGTTTGATGGAGAGGAAACCACTAATGCTTGAGAGAGATCCTATGCAGCAGCCTTGGAGGATGCATCAGCAGTTGCATGTGCTACGTTGGTGGAACCTTGCAGATCTGTGACCACTTGGCACAAAGTGGCTAGCTCAAGCAACAATTGGTGCTCGCGTTGAAATTGTTTAAAATTTGCCATGATCAGTGAAAGAAAAAAGGAGGAAAACGAAGGAGAAGAACCAAGAAAAAAAAGTAACTGAAAATTGGGAAGTTATAAAAGCAATTACTATCAAACTATCAAGCCACGACCCAAGAGCAAGATAAGAACAAGGAGGCTTGACTCAAGAGCAAGGCAAGAGCAAGGAACAAGACAAGAACAGGGAACATGACAAGAATGATCGTAAAATGACTGGTGTTGATAGTAACTGATTGTATAACAATCAGGTCAGAGCTTTTATATTCAACAACTCCAAAAGCTAATCTATGCATAAGCTTAAAATAATACTCCATGAGCTAATCTAGGCATGAGCTAAAAATAATGTTTTTTATCATGTAAGCATATCCTGTAGGCATATCCTATTGATATATCATGTAGGTATATCTTATAGGCATATCCTGTATCATGTATCCTGTAGGTCGTATCCTGTATTCCGTATCGGGTCGTGATAGTATCCTATATTCTGTATCGGGTCGTGACACGTGGCATATATACTACATATATACCATGGAACCTTACATCATCCCTTTCTCAAGACGGATTTAAAGCGCACCAATAAATATGCACATATACGAGGAAAATGACAAAAAGTTTTGGTGAAAAGGGACTTGAATACTAAAGTCGGATGAATTGAAGGAGTACAAAAAAAGAATAAGAAACTTTCATGCTCCACCTCAATATGGTAGTGTTATAAATAGGTTTATTAATGAAGACGAAACTTTCATTGATTTAAAAAGCCATGACTACTACTTTTTTGTTTGGGTAATTATAATGTTTACTCCAAGAAGGTAAAGAGCCTCTCTGAGTCCTTCTGTTAATAGTCCCATGATTACAATTGGAAGCACACCTTGAAAAGTGGAAAATAAGAGAAACATAAAAAGAAATAAGTAACATTATAATTACTCGAATAAAAAAGTAGTAATCATGGCTTTTTTAACCAATAAAAGTTCCATCTTCATTGATAGACCTATTTATAACACTACCATATTGGAATGGAGCATAGAAGTTCCTTATTCTTTGTTTGTACTCCTCCAACTCATCCCACTTTAGTATCCAAGTCCCTTTCCACCAAAACTTTTTATCATTTTCCTCATATATGTGCATATTTATTTTTGTATTGGTGCGCTTTAAATCCTACCTAACCTCTCTAGAATTAATGTTACTAATAAGCTATTTTTCCAAGATAATTCCAACATTTTTGGTGATACATTTTTGGTGATGTGCATGATGTCTTTTAAATGTTGTATAAGGAGCAAGTTCTAGTAAGTTCTAGTAAGGCAGTTGTGAGAAAGTTGACAACCACTTCATTTTAGGAACTTGTCTATTAAATTCATGCCAAAAGTCGTACCAAATTTTGTATTGCAAACGCAAGGGGGCTCACATAATTCATCTTGTCCATCAAATTTCCTTTATGAAAGAAAAAAACATAAACTTAAAAAATGTGGTTTAAATAAAAATGTATTATATACCAAGTTTTAGTAGTTCGAAATGAATGATCTTCATGGGGGAAGTGTTTATGCCCAAGAAAGATAACTTTATGTAAATAGCTACCATAAACTCAATGCCAGTTCGAACACACAAAAAGACCATTGGTACTCAAACCAGAACAAAATCTTAGGCTTGGATAATCATTGATAGTCCACTACAACATTGCATGTAATTTGAAGTTTTGTTCACCCTCTAATTTAGAAACAGTTGTGCATGACACTCCCCTCCATAGTTCCTAAATTTCATTAACCAAAACCTGCCAATATGTGTATGGTTTTGTAGTTTGTCCATGTCTTGCAAGTGTGGCAGTAGTTACAAAGACAAGAATATGTAATTTAAACTTCAAAACATAATAAGTATAATCATCATTAGGAGCATGAGGGATGGCTTCATTGCCAATTTAGGAGGAAAATTGTTGATAACCGTAGCTACTATCCAAATTGAGTACATGTGTTTCATTTGCTTTGAAGGACACACTCCATTAGCTACTATGGACAAGTGTACATTGAGCACATCAACTACAAAGTTAGGGTTAGATTGTATGTTAAAATCCTTAAAAAGTTATCCTTGTCTATATGGAAAGACATAAGCTTTGCAATGTCATTGCACTGGAAGAGCCATTGTAAATGTGAAGTTAATGGAAAATACAAGATAATCTGGTTTTGTCCTAGTACCTACTTTCATGACACACAAGATAATGTGTCACCTAAGCATGCTCTTCCACAAAGCACCCACAGTTGTTCACACATGTGTATCCTCACATATGACAAACCAATTTTCAAAGCCTATTGTCTAACTGCATTATAATTTTTCAGGAAGGTGTTGTTAGTTGGTAGGAGCCATTTCAAAAACTTCTTTATATAGTATAAATAAGAAAAAAGAATAAAAAGGGAAGTGCAAACCTCACAAACTTGTCCATAGCTATTGAAGAAATAAGTGTACTAGATGGAATATTTAACAATGTGAGACAAAAAGCTAAAACTGTAATGTTAAATCTTTCATTACAGTTTGCTTTATGATCATTTACTCATTCTTCAAAGAAATCAAAAACACATTTTTAATCTAAATACTTAGTGTGGAATGTTTCATGTTTTAAACTCCTTTTAGATAAGAAATCATCAGAATCAGAGCTATTGATCATATAAAAATTAGTAAAATAAGAACTTAAAGTATATATTTATAGGTTTAGCTCATCCATGTGCTAGTTCTGTGTGTGTTATACACACACGTTGCTACATGAAATTAAATAATTATCTATGTAATTATTTATAAAATACATTTTGAACATCTTTTATATAGAAAATGACATAAACCATGCTGGTATGTATTATGTTTTTTAATATTTATCATTTAACCTGAAGATAAATTGTATTGACTTAAATATATTTTTTCTATTATAAATATCAATTTCTTACTATTTTGTAAGCCCTTGTTGTTTTCTACCATGTGTTGTTCATAAAAAAAATAAATTATAATAATATTAAATTCAAACATTTGACTTATTTATTCTTTAATATTCAAATATTCATAATGAGAACTTATTAGATTTCCCTTCATATTCTCTATTTTCAAGAGCACCCACGGTCACACACACACTTCGTTTGTGTGGAAAGACTTAGGTTTATTTATTGATTTATGACTTTGTTGCATATGATAAATTTATTTGATAATTACATTTTGAAAAAAGTTATTTCTTCTTAATGATAAAAAATAACAATAGGGGGTCAATCTTAGAAAATGTGCAAAATGAAATCTGCCGTTTTTATATTTCGATGGATTTGTAAAACGTACCTCCGGAGGTGTAGATTTTAAAATTCACCAAATTTAATTAAATCTGCTATTTTTACGTTTTGGTGGATTTGGAAAAACGCACGTTTAAAGGTACAGATTTTGAAATCCACCAGATTTGATGGATTTAGTATGAATAAATCTATGGATTTGGGAATAACTGATTTCATCAAATCCACCTCAAAAAGTTTAAGATTGACCCCTTTAATAATGTGTAATAGGTAGTCCCACACAAAACATGTTTGGACTAATTATGTCACACTCTCACCAAATGGAAAATTTAATAATATGCATATAGAAAACATACATTTTTGTATACATATATGATTATGCATATATGTATATACATGAGTATACACATTGTGTGTCAAATGTTTTATATTAATCTCCTATACTCATGTAATGTTTGATTAATAAAAAACACGATGAATAAGAATAATAATATAATTCCCGTTAAATAGACTCACAATATAAAACTATTACTATTATTTTTTAATTTTAATATATTCAATAGTTGTGACATAAACCCTTTACTTATAGTTACATATACATACATGTCCGCCACGTGTCGCCCAGTTCCACAGGCTTGAGTACATCGTCACTGATCTGCATTTACTTGAACTCGTGTAAAATCCACAACGTATTCTTAATACACACACACACACACATCTCTCTCTCTCACACACAAAGCACAAGACATAACACGTACATACCATATATATATTAGTAAACAGCCTAGAACAACAAATAGACAAACCATCTTTAACAGTCAGCATCTAGACCATATTGGCGCAACTTCTTTTCAGTTCTTCCCTTCAACACTTCATTTCTCCAATTCTGCCACCCGACAAAGTTAAACAACTCAGTTGTCATGACTATGTACACTTCTGTTCTTGCCGCGGGTATCTTGAACTTGTTCATCAGCATAGACATCCCCTTAAACTTGATCCCATGTGCGTGCCTTTTCGAGCTCACGGTAACTTGGAATGCTTGCAAAACACTCGCCCGCATCATTTCTGGTGATCTTAAAAGCATCAATCGACTCCTCAATCGGGTTACTTGCCAAATTATCCTGTCATACTCCACATTCCGAACTTAAATTCTCGTTCCAAAATTGTCCCTCGCCCCGTTGATTTCTCAAACACTTCCTACTTCTTTCCCTCACGTGCTTTCTTATGAAAAGCCTCGTGTAGTATTCCACCCTTCAGTCCCCAAAGCCCGCGATGGCCTGTCCCCTGAACTTGAGAAAGCTTTTGAGATTCTCAAGCTGATCCTGAAACAGGCGTTCATAAAGCTGCTCCTTAACGAAAGGCGATGCAAACATGTAGTCGTACGCCCGAAAACCCTCCACGACCCTCATGTATATCACCTTGTGTGAAGGGTGCTCTGCATCCGCAGCACCCGACGTAATTGCGTCAAGCACTTTATCGACGGCATTTATGCCGCTAATTATGCTAGCAAAGTCCTTGCCCCTCTGCTCCAGTACATAACGCGGGATGCCGCCCCATTGTCGATACCTCGCGCTTATTTCCTTCAGGTCTGTGTCAGGGAACACTTTCTTCCGGAGAAGAGACAGCTCAACGTTCGACCACACCGGCATAAAGAATGTCTCGCAGGCCTCGTCCTTTTCAAATTCCTTGTAGTTTGACCTGAGCGGCGAGCAGGCAAGCAGGGCCTTGCCAACGAAATCTGGAACGTCTGGTAGCTTAGAGTCGGCTAAAAAGTGGATGTCTTCGTCATATTCCAGGCCCGCTTCACGAGTATTAGCAACATCAAGCATTTCGTAACTGCCTTGTCCATCTGGTTTGAAGTAGAAAAGTGCTCCACTTTTGCTTCGTAGCAACACCTTCTTCTGATTTTGCAGCAGTTTCACCAGCACGTACAGCAGAAATGCGGTCTTTCCCACCCCTGGGTTCCCCAGCAACAGAACCGACTGTCTGTCCGCCGTACTGAACATGGCGTCTACCATTTTATAGAGTTCGATGTAGCATGGCCGTTCAAGAATAACTCCAGAATTCTTCTTGCCCCAAATTGCCCTTAATATTTTATCGTTGCCAAGGTCGACAAACTTCATCTCATTTGTGCTTACTTTGGAATTTGTATCGTCCTCTTCTGACGCTGGTTCTTCGTCCTCTCCATCCTCCTCTGGTGTCCCCTCAGTTTCAGTCTCGTCCTCAGTTAAAGGATTGCTAACGGTTGCAACACGAGGATTCACCATCGGAGTATGAGGCCATGGCAGCGGGTCCAATAGATCCTTTTTATCCAAACTAATGGACCCCCAGGGAGCTTTGATTCTAGTAACTAAGTGTTGCATCCAATCAACCTTTGCCTTCTTCCGGTTCAACTCTGCAGAATATCCGCAGCTTGACAAACTCACTTGTTTACAACAAGAAACGTTAAACACAAGACGAACATACGTGAGCCAATCAGCACACACAGGGCCAAAGGGGCACAGCGCACGCAACAAGATGCAAAATAGCCACCGAGGGAACACACACAAAACCAGATCCACAGCAGCTTCCTTGGAAAACAAGAAGGATCCGCCATGACAAGCAATAACAAATTCAAGAATACAAAGGGCTTTTGCGATTTGCTCACAAGGGAACAAGCCCACTAAACACCGACAAGTACCAAAACCAGATTTCCTTGGAAAACAAGGGGCCTGGATCTGGTTGTCTATGAGGGCATGGTAAGGAGGCACACCAGATCCAAAACACTAAACGCACACGAAAACAAGACACAGACACAGATGTGAGCGACCACAGGGCGAAATCAAGACAAAACACATGATAGAAAGAGGGCAAAACGTGAAGAAATCAAGCGGCATATCAGACACCTGAAACAGCGTACACATAACTGCCTACACACACAAATCAAAAACAACAGCACACACTAAGAGACGCAACACATGGAAAACAAGATAATGTTATTGGGTACCTGATGCTCCACTGGTGGTCGCAGGAGGGCCTGCAAAAATAAACAAAAACCCTATCAAGAATCAAGAACCGAAAGATACAGAGCACAAAACTATTACCTTTGATAAGACACACATGGATATCATCAGCCACTCTTGGCACGACCTGCAGATCTGGGGTGAGCGGCTTCCACGCATACCGTTTCCCTTTGATTTCTTTGAGTACATAGCCTTCCTCGGGATTCTCTAAGAATGATAACAGAGACTCCCCACTTGCAGCTTGAGCAGGCGTCGCTAACAAATACACAACGCCATTGCCACCTGCGTCAAGAGGTCCATTCGGCAGAGTCTCCCCTGTAGCTCTCAGAACCATTATTCCTGTTTAGGGTTTATTATTTGTAGGGCATCCGTTGCTGTATTTTGGAATTGTCTTTTCTTTAAAAAATAAAATAAAATTCAAATAATATTTCATAATTATTCTGTATATCCACGTGTATATCCATTACGAACTTAAATATAAATAAATAAATTTGTGCATTATATGTAAATATTTGTACATGTATGTACATGAATATTCTGTAAATACGTATTGCTAAAATCATAAAAACCTAATTCTATATAACATAACATTATATAACTATATGTGTGTACGTAACATTCACATATAACATTTACGAAGTTTAAATCTTTATTTCGTATACCAATTGAAGCATCTGTAAGCTCTGGGGCTCTTCTGGAGTTCGAATTCAGCTGAGAAAACAAATGGGGATGAGACCCCATTTGCCTAATACCGCCTTGAATCGGACACAGATGGGATTCTCGGGATTATCTGGGACCGGAAGGAGGGGCCTGATGGGGAAAATGTGGAGATGTGGAGAGATATGTCGCTCCTCATTGTTATATGTGAGCGAATGGGGAGCTGCGTGAAATACATAACCAAGGAAATACACACAGAGAATTGCGGATTACACAAATAGCTCTTCAGGAGAGACACTCCGGACTTCTTGGCACGCTGGAATGTACACGCACGCACCAGCGTGAGCGTGGGGAGAGTGTGTGTTAGACAGGGATGGAGGATGGATGTTCCTAGAGACTTTTCTGGTCATCAGAACCCCAATTTGCAAGTGCAGATTGGAAGGGATCCGACCAGAAACTGAATGAAAACGGATCGGAAAAGCCTAGCTCGGATCCAAAGAAAGGATCGGAAAATCCCTTCTGCCTCCTAAAGAACGGTGTCAATGTTATTCGAAATAGCCTGCCGAATTACATGAAGAAGAACAATAGATTATGAAGAGACAACTAAATTGCCAGCTGGCAGTGTTTGGATTTTACACGTCATTCTAGTGGCTAACGTGGACAAGGGGTTATGCTGGAGGATGCTAAGGGATTATTCTAGAATTTTCTGGAGGGATTAGTCTAGAATCTTCTGAGGATGCTAACCAAAAAGAAATTATATACTTCAATAATACAAAATGTTATATTACATCGGTAACTGATTATACGCAAGCGCTTGCTTGTGTGAGTTGTATACATCGTGAGAGATTTTGATATGCACACGCCAGGGCATGTTATATACATTGTATACCTCCGTTTGTATATAACGGAGGTATTCAAATGTTGTATACCTTCATTTGATATATATAGAATGTGATCTATGTCTAGCTTATATATATGCATGGACTAAGCTTTTAAAAACTCATATATATATATATAATAGGGTTGCGTGTTTGTGTGTGTTATGTATAAACTCAAACACGCACACGGACACTTAATTATGCCGATTATATGTATGAGGTTCTTGTTTGTGTTTAGCTAACGAACAGTGAATACAGAGATGTATGCATACACCATTGTATACATACACGTACATACATATGTAAGTTACGGTCGCTTATTTATAAATCTTTCTCTTTTTAGGGTTTTTATTGTATATGTCATATGTGCTGTTCATGCTTGAATTGTCTTGGTCGTTTCAATATAAATAATAACATTAACTTATATTATATTTGATGATAAATAATCATTTTTTATTAATATTTTTACACTAAAGTAACATATTCTTGACTCGTAAATTGATTATTAAATTTAAAGAAAACGTCAATCAGAATTTTTCTCATTTAAAAAATTTTGGTTTTTAAATATTTCTCTTCTTTATTTTATAATTCCTTGCTTAATTTTTTTCACTTAGAATTTATATATAATATAACACAAACACACTAGAATATCTATGTCTATAATATATATATATATATATTAAGACATACAACATACAAATACACATGCGTATAATATGTCAACACACACATACCTACCAATTGTATACATAGGTATATATGTTGATGTACAGTATTTTACTTTTAAATGAAGACCGGATGAGAACACCTACTATCTTTATACATTATACATACATGCGTATAGATATATATAACGTATGTGTGTATTTATAAGTATCTACATGATACGCCACTGAGGTAACTTCCACGTGCTAAACTATATCCACATTGTTCAATAAACTCGTATATTGTCGTGTATTGATTTCTTTGTGTATATATACTATGGCATAATTGAGGCGTTTTCACAATCTTAATAAACTACATTATATTGTGATATATTTACGCGCGCGCGCACACACACACACATGCTTAATTTCGGAAACAAAATACAGCATTTAATTATTGTCATAATTTTTATTAATGCCTTAAAATTATATTAATCTATAACAAAGAAATTCTCCTTTTTCATGAAACACATTAAAATCTTGGTAATATTAATTGTTTTATTTTGATAATGTGCATACGCGACATGTATTAAAATACACATTGTTTGTTGTTTTAGTTCATTTATGAATTAATAAAACTAATCTATGATATTTAAAAACTCTATATTGAATCTCATATATTTTATAAATGAAGAATCTCTTGATGACGGGCATGAATCTTTTGATGTCACGCCCCTCGTGAAATTATATGCATTTGATTTTTTATTACGTATACATTGTTATAAATCAAACCATTACATTTGAGAAACGTTAGTGGGGGAAATGATGATTATGTAAACCACAAACTCTGTTAAACTAAGCAAAGAGACCATTTACATAACGCAAAAGTGACACCCAAATTGACCCTCTCATCTATCTGACTTTCATGTTTGACTCAAAATTGACTCGACTCACTTGACATCGAGCTCAGAAGCCTTGCTCTGCACCTTGGAAACAGTCACGGTAAGCACCCCATTCTCGACCTTCGCTGCAACATCAATCTGTGAATCCTCAGGAAGCCTCAACCTCCTCATGAAGCTGCCATGTGCATGCTCCACACGGTGCCACTTGTCACTCTCCTGCCTCTCTTCCTTCTTTCTCTCTCCGCTCATGAGCAGCACGCTGTTGTCCTCCACCTGGATCTTGATCTCGTCCTTGGTTAACCCGGGAACATCCGCCTTGAGCACGTGAGCTTCCGGCGTCTCACACCAATCAATGCACGTGTTTGCCACTGCACTCACCTCTCTTGCCAGCTGCCTCGAGCGGTCATCCGAGCCCCAATTTGCAAGTGCAGATTGGAAGGGATCCGACCAAGAACTGAATGAAAACGGATCGGGAAAGCCTATCTCAGACCCAAAGAAGGGATCGGAAAATCCCATCTGCCTCCCAAAGAACGGTGCCAATTGCCATTCAAAATAGCCTTCTGAATTACAGAAATTTTGAAGATTTTGAAGAAAGAATACTGCGAGAAGAAAATTTGTGGGTTATGGCGGGATTATAAAAGATTCTATGCCAGCTGGCACTGTAGGGATTTTTCTGGAGGATACTAAAGGATATTCTAGAATGGTCTGGAGGATGCTAAGGGATATTCTAGAATGTTCTGGAGGATGCTAAGGGATCTTCTTGACCATTTAATATTTAATACATCTACAATGTTATATAATCATATAAAGTTAAAAGAAAGTTATTTTGATTTATACTAAGACCCATTATACGCGTGTGTGAGTTATAAACATCGTGATAGATTTTGATGGGCAGCATTTAAATACCTCGTTATATTTTAACAGTTACGTTAATGGCTCGCCAAGTTTTTCAGACATACTTTCATGCAAACACGCACACAGACACTTAAATTATGCAGATTATAAGTTTCTTGTTTGTGTTTAGCCAACGAACAGTGAATACGAATATGCATACACATACATATATATGTAAGTTGTTGTGTGTGTGCATATGTTATTTTATAAATCTTTCTATTATATATGTCATATATGTGCATATCCTTACACATTAATATCTACATTTGATTTATGCTTGAATTGTCTGGATGTGGTCGTTTTAATATAAAAAATAATATTTTGACTTACTAGAAGTTTTAGAAAAGCTAAACAAAATGTAATTGTTGATTATTAAGATCCAAGAAGAAAATGCAAAAGTGCAATCATAAATTTTCTCTTCTAAACCTTTGGTTAATCAAGCAAAAATTTAATAAATCAATTTTCTTTTTTCTTTTCACTTGCCACTTTCTTTTAAGAAGACCTAAAAAACTAGTACACACCCACATGTATATACATATAAACACACGCAGACTTTATGCATGTGCATACGTTCGGTTGTATGTAGGTGTATCTACATGTATATGATACACATATTGTAATATTTTCAATCACCGTTCGATTAATATTTTTAGCACAGAATATATTTTTTTTTTCTTGAGATCATGACAATGCTAAAGTTGGGGCACTATATTTAGAATTTCAAAACAAATAATTAAATTATTTAATCCTGATTTTTTTTTTTCCGATATCTGCTATAACGCATATGTATACATTCATAAATTTCATATTGCATACGCTTTTATTACTCTGTCAGTGTATTAATAATAGAAATATGAATAATATAGAAGATAAATTCTTGATTTCCAGTGTTGTCAAGAGAACATAAGAGAGAGAAAATTTAGTGATATCCCCACTGAATATATAACCGTTTTGTGAGAATGTCACTCTTTTTTTCATTTTACATAAATATGAAAACTCACTACTTTTATTATTGAACAGAGTACAAATTAGTATATCTAAAATATGTATGCCACTGAGATAACGCTAAACTATATCATCTATTGTTCAATAACTCGTATCAATATGTGTCTGTATTGATTTCTTTGTGTATAATCTTAATAAACACATATATATATATATATATATATATATATATATATTGTGTGTGTGTATGTGTGTGTGTGTGTGGTGTGTGTGGTGTGTGTGGTGTGTGTTGTGTGTGTGTGTGTGGTTGTGTGGTGTTGTGTGTGTGTGTGTGTGGTGTGTATGCTTAATTTCGGAAATAAAATATAGATTTGTCATAATTTTATTAATGCCTTAAAATTATGGTAAATTGTAACATATAAATTTTCACATACTCAACAATTTATATTATTCATGTAACACATAGTAATATTATTTGTTTACTTTGTTAATGTACATACGCGTGCATATATACATTTCATATCTGAGTTAATAAAATTAATTTATTCGTGATTATATTTTAAACTTATATACTATATATTAAACTCATATCTCTCTTTTGATATATTTATGTTGTATTAGTTAAAATAATATATTTATGTCAGTTGATTTATGCTATTCATTAATATAGAAAATTAATTAAACATACAGCGTGCCCGCGGTCGAGTATTAATATTTTCATCGAAATCAAATATACATTGTTATACCCGCTAATTTTATATTAAATTGCACTTTAAAAACATGTATATTCAACATATATATGAAAAACTAAATTTGTGAAAGAGGCATATGCATAATATTTAAATTATCTCCGTTAAACTAAGCATGACCATATTTGACTGAGCTGACTAATTTTGACTCGACTCACTTGACCTCGATGGGCTTGACCTGCTCAGTCTGCACCTTGGGAACAGTCACGGTAAGCACCCCATTCTCGACCTTTGCTGCAATATCCTCAATCTGCGAGTCCTCAGGAAGCCTCAACCTCCTCAGTGTGCACGCTCCACACGGTGCCACTTGTCACTCTCTTGCCTCTCTTCCTTCTTTCTCTCTCCGCTTATGAGCAGCACCTGTTGTCCTCCACCTGGATCTTGATCTCGTCCTTGGTTAACCGGGGAACATTTGCCTTGAGCACGTGAGCTTCCAGCGTCTCACACCAATCAATGCGTGTGTTTGCCGGTCGTTCGAGCCCAATTAGTGCAGATTTTTGAGCTAAAATTAAGGAGATGACGGCCTTGATCTCCGGCAGCTTCTCCGGCTGCTTTCAAGGCTTAACAATCAAGCGCCCAGATATTTTCAAAATAGAGTTGTATATATGTTATGCATAAAAACTAAGGCAGATCAGTTGTTTCTTTTCTTTTTTGATTAAAGATCATTTATTCTGTCATGGTATCCGAGGAGGGTCAGAAAGATGGAGATGCTATCTCCAACGGTTGTTCCATTACCATTTTTGATGGTTCTCAAGTTGGAGACACCAAATGGAACTCATCCTCAAAGGAGAGGGAGTCTGGGGCGTGATTAATGGAGACAAGCTCAAACTAAGAGCCGATGCTAGATACCAAAGCTGAACACCTGGAGCTGGTGAGAGAATAAAGGCACGGCAATAATTGGATTAGCTGTGACGGAGAGTGTCTTGGACAATCTCAATCTCGAGGAGAAGTACACCAACAAAGATCTGTGGAAGAAGCTCTGCAACAAGCACAAGTTGCAAACTCATATGCAGATTGAACATCTTTACACACAGATGATCAATATGTGGTGGTCCAAATCCAAGAACTTTAACCAGTTTGTAGACAACATGAAGAACATGTACAAGCAGATTGAGGAGTGCAACAAAAACAACCAGCTTCCTCTTTCTCTCCAAAATTACTTTTTTCTTCGTTCTTTATTCAATTCTTTTCACTCCCTTCGAAGCAACTTGATGCAGGTTGAGAAGCTTCAACTTAGCCATGCAATACTTGCCATCAAGGAGGAAATAATCATGCGGAAGGATGTGAGAATTGGCAGTTTAAATTCTGATCAAGCCTTGTTTACAGGAACTTCTAAACAAATTGCAAAAAAGAAAAAGAACAAGGGAAATTAAAAATACGTCCAAGCTAAAGGAGAATGGGAAGGATAAGAAGAAAAAAGAAAAATTGTAGTTACTGTAACAAAGCTAACCATGATGAGATGAAACATCTTAAAAAGTAATTGGAGCAGATCAAGTTTGGGAAGCCATCGGCTAACTATGAATCCAGATTGGACAATGTTTGAAATATATCATCCAATATCACATTTTCGAATCTAGAGGATGCGAGATACAACAAGAACCTCAGGTGATTCTGTTGGCTTGTGAATTATAATGTTCACGTGTTCACTAATGATGTCGACCGTGGAGTTCTTCTTCAACTAAACAAAAACTCATTTATGAAGGGGATCCAATTAGATGTCTACTTTGTGAATCTCCATACTCATCAAGTAGGTGTATTTGCAGCAGATATTGCTTCACAATACAGAATATTTACAAGTAAAGTAATCGTCCCTCTTATTGAAGAAGAATACAACGACATCATTATAGAGATTAAAAGGGTGGCTCGGTCCCAGGTCACATTCAATTTGTTTAGGAATCTTCGAAAGCTGGAAGATTGTGCCAAAGAACATTAGAACAGTTGCAGTCGGGGCTCACATATGTTAATTCTGACTGTAAAAGAAAATCATTTGTCGTTTTTGTCAACATCACCTATGGCATCCCATATTACAATAAGCCATAAGGAAATAATGTTGAATAATAGGATTTACGAGTGTAGGGTTAAATATTGCAGCGTTAACCCCAACTTCAATTACAGGCCACTCAATTAGGAATGTATAGTTGAGCTCATGGAGAATATGAAGAACAACAATTCTTACACCATTCCACATAATGCTGTTTTATGCTCATACTATAAAAGAAAAAAAAACATTGAGATAGTGTGAGTGACAACACAAGAACAAATTACGAAGATCTAGACAGAAAATAAAAAATCAATAAGGTACTACATTATTAGCGGTTAACACACGATAACTGTAGCCCAATGACTTCTCGATAAACACAATAAAAGAACAATGGCAACAAAGCTTTCTAAGCATACCCGTGAGAAACTAATAAAAAGATCGGTGTTTTTATTTAAGCCGAATCTTATAACCGAGCAATACCATAAGCTATCGGCGGAATGGGACGCTGCCTACACCAACCACTACAACAGCAAAATATGAAAGAAGTTCAAACACACACGATCCATGTGGGAAAATCTTGCGCAACCACAAAGAGTTGAGAGAACAAAATGCGGAATACTAGGTAAGTAAATTGTTATGGCGGGATTTATCTCGCCAGTATATTAATTTTTCTCTTTTTTAATCTTTAAAAAGTTAAAGAAATTGCAGCAGTTGATTTTGTCCATATGGATGGGAAGGAAACATCATTTCTGATGATCTTGATTTCTTGCCCCGAGGACAAGGTCTTTGCCAAATGAGTGGGGATTATGAAATCGTTCATAAAAAGAACATTGAAGAAGAAGCAGATAAGTGAAGGGGAGCCTCAGAGAAGTCTATAAAGAAACCCAGTAAAACAACGAAAGCTAAGTTTATTCAATTTATGAAGGATGTAGACAACGATTTCAAGCTCACATGGTTGAAGCCTTTAAATAGAATAATGATGGAGAATATGGAAGTCTTAGCTAATTTGGTGATTGATGACAAACTACATATTAACAACAGCAACCCCACCTTTCCTTTTCATATCAAGGCAATAGAGTTAAAGACGGTTAGGCACTTCAAGGAGTGGTTGGGAATATACTGTCACAAACTAGGTTCGACCTTGGCTTCAACATATAAAGAGGTTAACAAATATTTACATGTGACAGACGATGATATGCTTGTCCAATGGGTGAACCAATTGGAAGATCTGGCTAAGAATTTATTGCATGCCAACATCAAAAAGGAGAACATTGTGATGACGCCTTCTCTTATGGTAGTCCTTCAGCAACGGAGAACCGAGATGAACCTTATAAAAAAGGATGTTATGAATCATGACAAGCCCTACATATGTTTGTTGTTGGAATCGGAGAGACTTTATAGGATAACATTACTACCTGCAGAAAACCATTTCAAATGTTTGTGATGAATTGGCGAGTGTCAAAAAAATCCTTCGTCAAATAAGGCATTAGAGGATTTGATGGAGAAACTTAGCCATGCAAGCATGTACAAGGAAGGTATTTATTATTGAATTTTTGCACGCTTTGTTGATACCTACGTTTTAGATATTTTTCTTGATTTTTGTTCATGTCACCGATACTTTTACCTTAGTCTTCGCCAAGAAGAACATACATTGTTGCCTGTAGCTATTATTTACGTCAAAAGAAAATGTAGTGACTAAAAGAAATTATTAAACTGTGAATTCTGTGAAGTATTTACATATGGGGAATGTATATACTTCAAACACATGCACACGCACACACATTCGTTGTACAAAATAAATATATGCACACACTTGCACAATAAAACATTTATACACATACACATTCAAACATCCATAGACACATCATTATTATACGATCTTATATATTACTATTCACTGTTGATTAAAATCCTCTACATCATAAACAATTCATTATTGCAGTGTTAAAGAATAGAAAAAGTCACATAGGATCCTGTAGCTAAAAATAATTCTCTTGTTAAGAAATGAACATGACACTAACATTAAAATGAAACTATTTAACTTTGTTGTAAAATAAATGTGTTATATAATCCCCAAACTATAATGAACATATTGAAAATTTCTCTCGAATATCGTTTAGTGCTAATACTATTATATACATTGTTTGTCCTTTCATTTTAAATAAATTGTCTTAAACAACTTAAATTAACAAAGCAAGAAGGATTAATTCTGAAAATAAGTACCATACGGTAATGAGATTTATGCATATACTGAGTTTTAATTCAAAAAAGCAGCATTGAAAGTTAAAAATGGGTTTCCAAAAGTGATGCCAGATCAGCATTATCATGCAATTTTCATGGCCGAAAAAATGAAGCAACGTAGTTGTCAGCATATAGGCACACACGCCTCTTCATACGTGTCAATCTAGATATGCTTTCACGATTTGCACTTAAAATATTGCTTCCTCCCCACCCTCTTCCTTCTCGCTCCATGGCATGGCATGTACTCCGCAACAAATCGTCAATCAGGCACCTCCTGAATTCAAATTTCATTCCCGATCAGCATAATCTTCAACAGGTACTAGTTTAAACACATGATTCTTAACAGAGTTTAATTTTTTTGCCTCATTTAGGTGAGAAGAATCACTCCCACACTCTCTACCAAAACAGCCCACATCGAGAACTACAATCAAAATCTCGAGTTTAATCTCCAACACCCAAATGAAGATCAGCAAGTGGTAAGATTTCATAAATATATATAAAAACCAAGAGTATAAACTCTTCCACAGGTAGAAGCAGAGCTTCAGCGGCCGAGTGCACAGCAGCTCTTTTCGAGAATGAGCTCCATTGAGCTCATCAAAACCTTCGTAAATCTCCGAGTGATGGCAACAGGACCTCTCGTGGATGCCGGTATCAAGATGCTTAAGTCGCCTC
This sequence comes from Selaginella tamariscina, assembly GCA_003024785.1. Taxonomy (NCBI): domain Eukaryota; kingdom Viridiplantae; phylum Streptophyta; class Lycopodiopsida; order Selaginellales; family Selaginellaceae; genus Selaginella; species Selaginella tamariscina. The sequence continues at coordinate 119,242 of PUQB01000016.1, forward strand.
TTGCCAATCACGAGTTGCTCAAGAAACCCATATACTGGTGCATGAAAAGGACCATATATTCTCATTACTGTGCCGGCGAGGACGTGTCGGAAGCCACTGAAACTCTCAAGGACCTATGGGAACTCAAGCTGCGAGGTATACTCGATTATGGTCTCGAGGATGCACTCGACAACGAGGCTTGTGACGACAATCTGAGACATATCCTTGGGACAATACAGCAGACAAAATTGCTACCTCCTGGATCGGTACGTGACATGTTTGCACACACACACTTGATGAAGTCTTGTCCTCCTGTGACAGGTGAGTTATGCATGTGTTAAGATCGCAGCTATATGTCTCATTCACACACACTTGATGAAGTCTTGTCCTCGTGTCACAGGTGAGTTATGCATGTGTTAAGATCACAGCTATTGCTCCGTTGGCGCTCTTGGAGAGAGTGAGTCTGCTGCTAAGATGGCAACACAAGAACAGGACAGCACTCCATGGAAACAAGAGTCGCTCCCACTCTTTGCCCCTGAGAGTCCCACTTACCATGCACAACATGAACCTGAGCCACTTAGTGGGGATGAAGAACACGACTTGCACCTGGCACAAGAGCGGCTCTACAAACTCTGTCAGTCTTGTGAAAGAGAGAGTCTCCCTCTTCTGGTGGATGCTGAATACACGTCAGTTCAGCCTGCAATTGACTATGTATCTTACCTGGCTATGGAAAGATTCAACCGTGGGAAACAACCGCTTGTATATGGCACAATACAAGCGTATCTAAAGGACTCGTATACGAGGATTCAGCTTGTTGTTGGTGAAGCGACAAAGAGGAAAGTGCCATTTGGAGTCAAGCTTGTTAGGGGGGCCTATTTAACAAGGGAAACTGCTCTTGCGAAGGAGCTCAATGTACAGTCTCCTATCCACCCCGGTATACAAGACACTCACCATTGTTATGATAGATGTGCTGCTTTTATGCTTGAACAGGCTGCTCAAGGACATGCTTCTGTTGTGATTGCCACCCACAATTTCGATTCAGGTAGTGTAAGTGTTTATGTTAACATGTTTCTATACGCACACACACACACACACGTGTATGTATGTGTATGTATGTTTGTGTACACACAGGAAAAGCTGCAGCACACAAGGCAGAGGAGTTAGGAATGAAGAGAGGGGATGAAAGGCTTCACTTTGCACAGCTTAAGGGGATGGCGGACGGTCTCTCGCTGTCTCTTGTTCAGGCGGGGTTTAAAGTGAGTAAGTATCTACCGTTTGGGCCAGTTGCAAATGTGATGAATTATCTTATTCGGAGAGCGGAGGAGAACAGGGGTCTTTTAGGGAATTCTGAAGAAGACCGGAAATGGATTAAACAGGAGCTCTTCAGACGCTGGTTTGGAAAACAATATACTTAACTGGAACGAGGGGGGAAATATGTATGTATGTACATGTCTTATCATATCTTGCTTTAGCTCGCATTATGCATTTGTTTTCAATTTCTTTTTATTTATTAATGTTTAGTATAAATGCCTGGACGGTCTACCGTTAGATAGGACCGATGACGTGGCTGCCTTTTTATAAATCCGAGCCGTTGCCTTTAGGTCTCTGTTTTTAGGGCTATTGAGGTAGGGTTTCATTTCTACTAGGAAAGCTATGGCGCTGAAGTTTCTGAACAAGAAGGGATGGCATACGGGCAGTCTGAGGAACATCGAGAATGTATGGAAGGCGGAGCAGAAGAAGGAGGCGGAGGAGCGCAAATTCGACGAGCTCCGCAAGCAAATCCACCAGGAGAAGGAGCAGCTCGAATTCCGCAAGCTCCAGGAACAAGCCGGCCTCATCCCGTAAGTTCACCCCTAAATTTCACGAAAATCCCATAGATTTCAGTGCAATCCCAATATATTCCTGAGATTTCGCGGAAATCCCAGCATTTACATAGAAAATCTGTTTGAAAAACCGCATCTTTAATTTTCTAACTGTTGTATTTGTGCTTTCAGAAAGCAAGAGCGTCTCGATTTTTTATACGAATCCGGGCTGGGAGTGGGAAAGCCCTCGGAAAACAGCGAGGAGTATTTGTTAGGGAAGCCCCTTGAAGAATCCAAGGAGGGCAACGTTCTTCAGCAAGTAGCAGCGCAACCGGGTTCCCTCTTCGTGGAGGAGAAAACATCCGCTAATGATCAGTGGAGGAAAATCCGTTCAGATCCCTTACTTTTGATCAAACAACAAGAGCTCGCTGCTCGGGAGCGCATTAAGAACAACCCATTGAAGATGGAGGCGTTGAGGAAAGAGGTAAGCTTCCATTCATTCTCTCTCTTACACACACGTATATGCATATTCCAAACGTGTATATTTAATGCACTTCAATGGGGGTTTTGTAGGTGGAGATAAAGAAGAAAGAGAAGGAAGAAAGGAAGCGTCTTAAAAAGGAGGAGAAGAAGAAAAAGAAAGCTCTGAAGAAGAAGATGAAGATGAAAGACAAGGATGAGGACGAGGTTAGTGATGAGCATCATAGTGGTAGAGACAGGAAACGAGCGAGGCACGATAGTCCAGACTCAGATGATGATAAGGGTCCCCGGAAAGATGATATGAAGAGGGATAGCAGGGATAGAAGTCCTCGGAAGAGAACCAGGCATGATAGTCCAGATTCAGATGGAAAAGATGATATGAAGAGCGATAGCCGGAAAAGAACCAGGCCTGATGGTCTAAACTCAGATAATAGTCGGGAACGTAGTGGAAGTCCTAGAAGAAGTCCGAGTCCCAGAAAACATGAAGGTAGAACAAGGGGAAGAAGTCCTAGAAGAAGTGAAGACAGGAGGGATAGGAGTCCCAAGAGAAGTCTGAGTCCTAGCAGTACTAAAAGAACTGAAGGGAGGAGGGATAGTACTGAGGACAGGAGGAGGGATAGAAGTCCTGGAAGATATGAAAGCAGGAGAAGGGACCGTAGTCCTAGAAAATACGAGGACAGGAGAAGAGATGTGAGTCAGGATGAGGAGAACTCCAGAGCTTTTGGGAAACCTCCATTACCAGCGAGGAAGAAAGTTAAACCAACAGAGGAAGAGATTGCCGCACGTCTGAAGGAAATGCAGCAGGTATGTTGAGAGAGAGAGAGAGAGAGAGAGTTTGATACTAACTTGATGTAAACAGGATGCGGAGTTGCATGAGGAGCAGAGGTGGCAGAGATTGAAGACGGCGTCTGTGAAAGATGCGATTGAGGAACAGAGGGACGGTGTGAGGCTGTCTAAGAACTTCTTGGATGAGGCTAGCCGTAGTATATACGGGACTGAAGACAATGGTAAAGTTTCGGTTGCGGACACAGTTCACCGCAGGTCTCACTACAGAGAGAAGTTTACAGATACCAATGCTTTCAGAAGAACGTGAGTAGTTTGTGTTGTATTTGACTATATGAGTGAAATGACAATGTTAACTTGAATAACGATAATTTAATAGAATGTTTACATGGGTTTCTTTATGTCTATAACATATGTTTACATGAAATATGTATATGCATGAATGCATTGTGCGTATATAAATTAAAACACAGGCGTGTGCACGTAGACGCACAAGTAAAGTGGTGGGGTTTGCAAGTTTTCCCTCTTCATTCCACAATTCATGTACTGGTGTGTTTCTCCTTCTTGTATACTGTGTAGATTATACACTTGCGTACGTATGTAGGCACCACATTATGTATACATAACATACAGATAGTTTACATTGTCACCAATTTTGACTTCTATACATTAGCAGAATTTAATTTACCTTTAAATTCTATTTAAAAGACATTAGAATATATTAACTATACAATAAAAATTATGCACATGTAATTGCATGACATTGTGTCAACATTCCTAATTTATGAATGAGAATCAATGTCCCACACAAACACTCACTCTAAGAATACTCATAACCACCCTGCGGACAGAAACTGCTTGAAGACATAAAAATATAATTTACATATATAATGATTTATTTATTTCTCAGATACATTTATTATATTAACAGTAACAAAATAAAAATATATATTTACTGTTTAAATATGCCAATTAAACTTATTACCAATTTAGAATTTAAACTGTGACTTAACTTTTAATATTCTCGTTGACACTAATCAACAGATTAACTTTCCTTAAACAAAATTTAGACCATTTGAATATTCATACCAATGATCTTTTCTCATGTCTGTGCAACTCAAAAGACACGCACATACTCACCTGTATAAGTGTGTGTATCTGGTGATACATATATGGTGAGTGTACGATAGCATGTCAAAACCAAGGCATCCACCAGGTGTATATGTTCCTGAACTTGTGTGTTGAATATTTGTCTTGTCAAAATACATGCAGTAAGTTTTATCAAAGTCTGAAATGACAACCGCTTCTAATACAGTGGTTCTCACAAATATCCTTGTATATTTTCATATAGTATAATGATTGGCATATGATAAATGACCATTGTGAGTAGTGCAAGTTTTGAGGTTTTCAATCTTCTTTTACATTTCATAATCTAAAACAAAACAAACTATTTTAAACTGGGGCAACATAGCATGTATAGTAGATTGAGGCAATGTTTGGGGAAGACAATGTAGATGTAGATGTAATTGAAGTGGACAAGGTAGATATAAAATTAAACACAAAAGTGGTAAGGCAAATAAGGACTAATTGAATTCATGATTTAAATGGTTCAAAATAAAGAACAAAATGTTTAATGGTTAGGAAATAGAAGTAATGTTTTATAAGTTTTGCCTTGGAGCAAAGGCAAATAACATATTTATTAAAAGTATTAAAAATCCTCTTTAAAATCACATGGAGAATATGCTCAACACAAAAAAGCAAAACTAACTTATTTTAAAATGCTAGAAATAAAGAAGACGCCAATTAAATAATGATTAAAATTACTTGATAATGTTAAAGATAAAGACATTATATTAATTAGCAAAATTGTTTATTTTTATGCATTGTAAAACTTACTTTTGTATTTGGTTTTAAAACTTACTAAATTTATTATGTAAATGAATACTTTGAGAATTGCTTTATCAAACATACCTTAACCCAATTTTACAAAGGACTTTTTTTTAGCAATAGTTAACAACATTAAGGGATTTTATTTTTTATTTCTTATTTTTTAATAACTAATTAAATAGGTAAAAGCAAGTGCTTTTTATTCTTTATTTTTTATCAAAAGCACTGATTGTACATTGGAGAGGCATCTTATAGTTTATATTATTTATGTAACTTGAGAAGAAAGTGTTATAAATTATTTATAATTGCTGCCTATGAAGTCTAAAGAAGAAATTAATATTTATAAGTTGTAGTTAATGTAATAAAGAAGTATGGATTAAATATTAAAAATGAGTAGCTATAACCACATTTAAGTGTAGCGCTATGACATGTATTTTATTAAAAGGGCAGTTAATAGATTAAAAAAATGATAGGTCAAGGTTGATAACTATGCATTACATAGTTCATGGAGAAGCTCAGTTCTTAAGGATGTTTCATAATGTTTTTCAAAGTTCCTAAAAACAATATTCATAAAAAAAAATGTGTTTATATCTTGAGGGTGCATATATATATTTTTAAAAATATATGTTATATTGATATATAATATACATATACATATATGCACACGTATATATGTTAATGTATACATACATGACATATAAATGTATAAAGAGAGACAATTCACTATTTGCATTAGTTTACATTACAAGAATCCCAAATAAATGTTTGTTTAAAATGTATGTTATGAACATGTATGTTATTTTGCTTTATAATTTTTAGCATCTTTGTCTAGATTTAAAGACATGCCAAATATATGAACAAACATATACATAGCTTTCGCACACGCACATACACATACACATGCCTTTTCACACACACATGCTTACTTTAAATTGTTTATTCCTTAAGACTTGAAAATTAGAGCTCACCTCTCAACATTCCCATTGCAACCATTTACCAACTTATAAATGACCTCTAAAACCAAATTAGATATTTTTGAAGTTATAGAAGCAGTGAAACCTATATTTTATATATTTATGTGTATGTGTACCCATTATACGTTTTATATATATGGCTGAATGTATATATGTATATAATGTGTTACACATATGCATGTATGCATGTATGAATTAAATAAACGCACAGAGACATGTATACATGATGTGCAACATGAATTTGTTTGAAAATACATTCATTTAATTCCTACGTGTATAAATCATGCCAGACATATACACACGCACACGCACATGCATATATATACTAAAATACGTACCTCTAACTTCTTACAATTTCATTTTGACCACCAAAAATGTGCTTCATCTGCTTTTCTTGTGATCTCTTGTAGAGACTCATGCATATTATTCAACTTCTGATACGCTACAACACTTCCTTTTCAAACTTAATCAATTCCCCTTTGTATTCATCTACACTCACCGTAATCTCGTGCATCAGAGGCTTTTTCTGCATATATATTATTATTTGTATATTCTCATCTCATATATAATATTCCAATTACCTTGTTACCTTCTTTTTTTTTTGTTAAATTTGAAATACATCAAATATTATATATATCACTTCCATCACTAGCACCTCCATATTCACCATGCATATCGTAAACTCCAAAGAAAAAATTAAGTACAATAGTAAAAAGGGTTTTCACAAATGTGCATATATTTATCTTTTGCACTTATTTAATTTAATAAAATTTAAGAGTTTACTTTGGTTTTTTTAGTTAATGACCATTTGTAGATAGCACTAATTTAAATGAACTCCTTGGGGTTAATTTGATAGAAGAGTCTTTTTAACGTGTTCGGATTGGCACACATAAGCAAATATACTAATATATTCTAATAATGTGAACTATATTTCATCTGTAATTTCAAATTTTTGTACTTATTATATATATATAAACCATATACCATATTGTTTTTATTTCTATATTCTAAATTCTAAATTATATTCATAAATACATTATACTCATTATTATTTTATAATACATGCATTACACATTGTGTACGCTTTTAAATATATTTTATTTAAAATATTATATTCTTATATTAATATATTATAAATTGATGACTTTAAAATTAAAATATAAAAATGTACGCTAATACAATTTAAAATAATTAAAAGTTATAAACTTATATTTTAAACTTGAAATTATCAGTAATGTCACGGTGAAGTTTATTGTCACATATTCAATATATCGAACTTATAATGAATTTGCTGTTTTCATGGTGCCCTAATTTATTTATATGTATTAGATTAGCTTCTATTTATTTATTTGTTTTATCTTAAAATATATACAGTAAGTTAGATATATTATTAATAATATTTAAGAAAACATAGTTAATGTAATATACAATTTCTATAAGAATAATATGTCAATATTTATTTTTAAATTTATAAAATACATTATTTATATTCACTTGAAACAAATTAAAATTTAATTTGGGCTTTCTCGTGCTTATTGAGAACATGTCATTAGTGAGATATGCTCGCAAATGTGATAAAGAATAATATCTATAAGTATGTACTTTATATATAATAAACATTAAATTTTGTGATTCTTTTTTTTTATTTATGATAACACAAGCAAGTAACATCTTTCATACATGTACACATAAGACGTGTGTAAAGTTTAGGTTGCAAAATATGAACCATTGTCACTAACCTAAGTTAATATTAAATATATATTAATAAACTATTGAATTAATAATATTTTTAGCACACGTTCTACTGGTTAAGATTAAGTTCAATGGTACATTTTTGACAACTTCAAAATCCACATACACAAAGACTGAGTTTGTTGGTGTGCATGAGCATGTGTTGTTAGATATGCAATAAACACAATACATACACCAATTTACGTGAGTATACATTCAAAATATATTAAATTTTATTAAAGGATGTGAATGTAGCTACATGTTCATGTGATGGAAATATTTGTCTTTAAAAAAGTTTAAAAGATCAATAATGGAAAAATAATTAAAAATTCAATTAGATCAAACAAAATTGAAGTTAATGCTACAACTTACTACTGCAAGTGCGTCACTTTGGAGTAGGCATAGCATTTCAATTGCTCTAAACAGTGTATTTTTATGATTAATTCAAAGTCTTTCTGATTGTTAAGTTGCTTGATATACATGCGTAATGCTATTCTGAAGGTGAGACACACCCTTATTTGTGTGAAAGTTGAGGCGGCACAATAAAGATTTGTGCTTTGCCGACATTATAACTAACTTGTACTGGTAAAAAAATAACAAACTAAATTATAAACATAATAACTCTCATTACATATACTATTTAATATATATAACAGAGGTCCCCTGTTTTCCTATTTTGTAAAGTGGGTTAATACAAAATATTATTTTTAATAAAAATATTAAACCCTAACCCAATATGTTTAAGGGTTATAAATTAAAATTTAAATATTTAATTTAATAATAAATAATAATTAGGTCAACCCTAAGGTATTTCTATCCACAAACTTACCGAAACCAACTAAGAACTTAACTGAGAGACAAAAAACCAAGTTAAAGAGTTTTTTTAAATAGAAGTGTTAGTTTCACATAGTAATAATACTTAGTTGAACGTCACTAAATACCCAAGTGTATTAAGCATATCTATTTCCTTAACACTTAGTGTTTATCAACATAATTCCAAAGTAAAAATAAATATCATTTTAAAAACTATAACAATGTTTAAGAAATATTGAGAATATGAAAAGTGATTTTCATAAATGTTTCTTATAAATAATACAATAAGTCATATGAAAAATCACATTAAAAACGATGTTGTAAAATCACATATAAATACGTATAACAAACCGTATTAGAAAGCTAAGTAATAAAATGGGACATGTACACATATATAAAAATCGTATAAATTACACTATAACAAACATACAAAAAATTATGTTAAAGATTGCATAAACTACTATATGAAAAAATAGTATACAAAGCCATGGGAAAAAAAAAAAGTGATTGACATATGAATAGTCACATGCAAAAGTCACATGTGGTTTTTCTGGTTTTATATGTGAGTTTTATTTGCAAAAAATATATTATTTAAACCCTATTAAAAATAAATTAAAAAGCATGTAAAAAATCACACAAAAATTACATTAAAAAACCCTCTTCAAAAGGCCACGGTTCACACGTTGACCACCTAATTTTTCTTAATAAAAATTAACCTGGTTGTGCATGTATTTCTGATTTGTGTTGGGGAACACCACATAGGACGGTTGGCAGTCAAATCACCTGTTTACACTGGTAATACGTGTGCTTTAAGTAATGCATACCCACCACACTCACACAAGTGAATGCCGCCCTAATTATGCATATCTGTGGGTTAAACCGTATATGATAAACATAGAACATATTATAATAATAAAATATTGACTTTTTACAAAACATTATAATATTTGATATAAAAATAGTTGTGAAATAGCTATACTGATTTTTTTTCTCAGCTTCACCGCACTCTGAGCAATTGCTTCAAAAGGATTCTCCTGAACCGAGCATATGTGAGCTTGGAATATTCACACCATGCCACGTAAACACCTTGATAGTCTAGGCATTTTAATATCCATTTGCCTGCAACTGGTCGTGAATCTCAAGCCTGCAACTGTGTGTTAATGTACATGTAGGTTTTGTATTTAACGTTTTGTTCAGTCCAATATCAGACATAAGACTTGTTCCGCTCAATAACAGACATAAAACGCCAAGTTATTAGGAATATTTAACTAGATTATATGTGTAAGAAATAGCGAGAGGACCATTGACACAAAGAACTCGTTATACCACGGTGAGAAGATTATATATGTATAAGAAATAGTTAGAGGCCCACGGACACAAAGAACTAGTTTACGACGACTTTGTAAATTTCAAATATGCAGTCAGAAACAAACAAGTAAAGCCGGAAATACGTGTGGTCTGGAGGGTAACCTGTTGACAGAGTAAAGAGAGTATTACTCGTTCTTCACAGGGTATTATTACCAGAAACGATTCCCCACAAATTCTTTTCCATAAAAAAGTATTTCATTTACTACTTCCATTCATGAAAGTCCTTCCCATTGAACTTATAGCACATCTTGCTTAGAAGCCGTGCCCGAGAAATTACTGCTCTGGTACCATATTGAGAAATATATCAATTATATCATGTACAAATTGTCGTTAAATTCTTTATACCTCTTCAACTTCTTTTAAACAGGAACAGCACCGGTTACTTAGTCCATGTACATCCACGTCGGACATCTCATGTGGTACAAGGCAGAAATTCTTAACAATAATTTCTCTCAATTTCTATTGATAATATAAGTTTTTTTTCGTCATGCCCTGTCTTACGTATGAACGAGATAACATGGGCCGCTAGAAGCCAGAACCACTTGCACACGGCATCTGTTTGCACATACAACATACATACATCACAGAACACTGTCGGAGAATTAAAATGTATAAACGTTGTTTTAGTATTTTACAAAAGTGTTTGGTCAATGCAAGTGCCTAAACGGGCACAAAACATCCCCATCGTGTCGAGGCCCAAGCTTCCCGTGTTTGAGTGCGCCAAGCTCGGAGAGCTTATAGCCCTTCTGGAATGCAGGAGGCCTATAAACATTGACATTTAATTGCCTGAGTAGGTCTGGATTTGCAGCAGGATTTGGGCACCAGTCCACCTGAATACTCCCTTGTGCATTCTGCACGCTCCGCGGAGGCATGAATAAGGAAACAAAGGTCCCGGCCACCAGCTTGAGAGATCCCATAATCATCCACTCCACAAGCATCGGTGGCTTGTGTAGACCCACGGCCTGTCTGATCCTTGAGTCAATCATGGAGCACACACCAGCCTCCACGACGGGTTGAATGAAGTTTGGAAAGCTGTCCAGCACCAAGTGCTTGAGCTCCTGCACAATCTTCTTGTTCTGCTCGGTGAAGACTGCATTTTCGGCCTCGAAATCCTGTATGAAATCCCTCATAGCCCGAATGTCGTGGGGGATGTCCTTCATCCCCATTCTCACACCCACATCGTGCCACACTGTGTAAGCAGCCAGCTGCTCGCTCTGGGTCCAACGCCTGAACCCAAACTTACTACAAAAGTCGATGGTGTGCACCACATTCAAGCACAGTACATACACAAACTCGTGGTTGGGTATCTTGAACTTGGCATGGATCCCATTCAGCCTGCGCACGGCATAGGAGCCACGCTCGCTATCCACGTGGTGGCTGATCATCTCCGCCACCAGAATGTTGGTCTCGGCAGCCCGTTTCTCCGGGTCCTTGAGACCGTACTTGGTCTTGAACAGCAAGTTGGTGATGTGGGGTATACCGAGCGTGCGTATGGTTCCCAGCTCTAGTGCCTTCTGGGACAGGAATGGGAACTCGACCGAGTACAAGTACCACAGGATCTTGCGAGCGTCTTTTACAGGATCCAGAGACGCTATGTACCTAGCCCTCTGCTTCCTCTTCACAATACAAAACACTTTCCATGCAAGTGCAAGTGCAAGAGCAATACCAAGTAGAAGTAGAGCTATGCAAGACATTTTCTTTTTTTTCTCTCGAGGAGATGGAATGAGATCCGATGTTGTTTGTCCACAGCCTAACCGTGTGATTATTTATACAGCTCCATGTGTTCCTTTCCAATATAAAATACTTATCAATGTACAACATGTTTTCAGACTGTACATATACACGCTCCGTACGTTTGACTACTTCACTTTATTACATGTATATTCATCCTTCTTGGATTGCAACTTGGCTAACGACTCATTAAATCATCCACTTAACTTATATCTGCAGCTGATGTCATTTTGAATAAAGACCAAAACGTGTAGTGCATGGACAATGTGCATGTGTTTCTGGGTCACTATAAGTACCTCCGTTCAAAACATGTTCGGGTAAACTTTATAATATCTGTTCGTAGTGTCTTACACTAATGAAACTTCATTGAATCATCTCCATGTATTACCATTTTGTTACCCGTTGAATCCTTCAAATGTTAATCTCAACCGGTAGAAGGCCTGTATGCATCGGCACGTGTGTGCTATAATAATAATAATATATTATTCATTCAATAGTTTATTAATATATATAATTGATATTAACTTCCATATTTACATATTTTGCAAACCTAACTTTACACACGTCTCATGTATGTGTACGTGTATGAAAGAGATGTCACTTGTTTATGTTGGCACATAAAAGAATGCTCAAAAAGAATCACAAAACTTTAATTTTATATTATATATAGTGTACAAATCAGAATATTTTATTCTTTGTCACCTTCCACATTATATCTCACTAATCCCATGTTTCAAATAACACAATGTTAAGCTTGTTAGAATCTTCTCAATAAACTCTATAATTTAATTAGAAGAGCTTATTCGGTCTAATTTATAATCTAGTTTCAATGCAATTTCTCAATAAAGTTAAATAGTTTTCATAATACCTCAACACGATTTAAAATTTTGTTTACATAAAAAGCACCTGTCTAAACCAAAAAAAAAAAGAAAAAGAAAATGAAACAAAAAGAATGTTTTTGTTAAATTTCAATAATGTGTATGCCATTATGTGTAAGACCTCACGCCATTGCCAGTGTACATGTTTTCAAAAACTTTTAAAAAACAAATTCAAAATGATTCTCAAAAAATTTCTCAGTGTATAAAATGTTGACACTTAAACAAGATAAAAAAGATTAATTAATATTACTTAAAATATTAAAATAATTTAATTGTTATCTACATGTTGGGACTACAAGTCTTACACACAAACTACACATATGACAAGGATAAGTATGTTTAAGTTCGAAGAATGTTAAAATCAATTTGAAAACACACAAACTAGTATTATATAGTACAACCCTTATGCAATATTACTAACATAAGAATTGGGTAAAATCACTTATATTGTCAATATAATATAAAGTACAATATTAAACATGGGATTGAGATTGAGTATGATAAGTTAAAAAGTATTGAGATTGGGTATGATAAGTTTCATACTAGTTTTTGAAATTCCCTTTCATGTGATTTATCGTACCTTGTGCATGGTTAAAATTTATTATTTAATTTATTATGGACTTCGATAGTTTTCTTTAGGATGTCAATCACTTGCTTACAGCCCTTGAATCTTTAAGCAAACCATTTTTTCAAATGCTCATATACTTTTTAAAGCCTTCAATTATTTTAAAATTGTCTTTGATAAGTTTTGGATCTCCTTGGGGTAAAAAGAGGTTCCCATTAACTATCCATTTAAACATCTTAAGTCATTTGGATGGTAACTAAATTATATCTATTAGCTTCATTTTGTATTGCATGATTAAGATATTATATCTCATGCTGAAATAGAATTGCAATGGTTTATTATGCCCCACCAACTCTTACATATTGTCATGAATATAACCTTGTAGGTAGCTTTTGAAATTTGATACCTCTATTATGAAAAAGTAATAACCTTAGAAGAGATGCACTTCTCAAATAGTTTAATCATGTGTGGCAATGTGAAATTATTTAATCGCTTTAAAAGGTCAAACAGCTTACTGAAGAGTGCGTCAATATCTTCTTATGATAAAACCTAGCATGACTAACCTTTGACAACTAGTAAATTCAAGTAAACAAACATGAATTAATTTTTGTTTTCATTTTTGTAATTGTCCATCTAAAGTAATAAATTTTTTAATAATGATACGAATGATAAAGATGGAGTGTCTGAAGTAGAAATTTTTGATGTTGAAGATGAAGTATAAGCTTTTGACAGTGGAGTTGTGAAATGAATAGATGATGTTGGCGTTGTGTTTTGTTTTGCCTTGTCAATTTCCTTATGAACTTTAAGCAGTCCAAAGTCCATCACAACTAAGTATAAAGGTTGTTTACACTCATTATTATCATTCAAGTCTCCAATATATCATTTTTATTATTTTCAAGGCTTGTAAGTGACATGATTGTGAAATTTGGGTCACTTGGTCATTGTGGCAATGAGAAATTACCATGTGTACCATTATATGATTCATGTATTATCACATGATGTTAATTGAGAAACATAACATTTTAAAAATTCCATTTAGAATTGCTCATTACTTTTGTTAAATGTTGTTAAGAAAAGTACAACATTGTTAATGATTTGTAAGTGGATGTTAATTGTTAAACCTATAAACTTTGTGATATTACATGAATTTGTAGGCATGTATATGAGGCAACTTAATAATTAAAAAAACCTTAAATTAAACATAAAAGTACATTGGTTTAAAGCAATCTAAATGCTCTATCTACTCCAAAGTGATGCACCTGCAATAGTAAATTGCGACATTATTTCAATTTTGTTTAATCTACATAACATTTGAACTTTCAATTATTTTTCCGTTATTGATCTTTTAACTCTTTTTGAAAATAAATATTTCCATCACATGAGAGTGCAGCTACATTCACATCTCTGACAAAATTTAATGTATTTTGAATGTATGCTCATGTAAGTTGATGTATGTATATTGTGTTTATTACATAATATTTAATAACACATGCTCACACACACCAACAAACTTGGTCTTTGTGTATGTGGATTTTGAAATTGTCAAAAACGTACCATCGAACTTAAGGATCACATGGATAAGCATTTACAAACATTTGATATAGAAATCATTACGGAAAAACTATTCACCCGACAAAGATTATAAAGGCCAAGATACTTTACTTATTTATAATGCTTATTAAACGTGTTTATTTGAAAGATGGATGATGTAAATGTGTCAATTGAACGTCCCTCATCTAATAAATGCATATAGTGTAAGTGCTTGACATTATCATTTTATTCATATACAACATTAACTAATTATTCAAGATTGCTTGTGTGTAAGGGAGTAGTAAGAAAGTGTGCTTGGACGTGATGAAAATGGATTTGACATATGGAATAGAATGGGACACTAGTCTTTTCATGAAATACATAAAATTATATGAAATTATATATATAAAGGTGATTACATGAAATGGGGCTTTATTTTATAGATAATCTTTAACTTACTGTACCCAATCATGTTCAATATTGTACCTTTATATTATATTGATAATATAAGTGAATTTTACCCGGTTTTTTCTGTTAACAATATTGTATAAGGGTTGTACTACATTGGAATTTATAATAGTGGTTTGTGTGTTTTATGATTGATTTTAGCATTCTCCATACTTAAGCATACTTACCTTTGTCATATGTGTAGTTTGTGTATAAGACTTGAATCCCAACATGTAAATAATAATTAAATTATTTTAATATTTTAGGTAATATTAGTTAATCTTTTTTATTTTGTTTAAGTCTCAACATTTTATACACTAAGAAATTGTGTATAAAATGTTAGACAAGTGCATATTTAAAGTGTTAGACTTTTTATGAAAACAAATACAACTTAAATTTAAATTGTGTTGAGGTATTATGAAAACTATTTAACTTTATTAAGAAAATGCATTGAGAAACTGCATATAAATTAGACCGAATAAGCTCTTCTAATTAAATTATAGAGTTTATTGAGAAGATTCTAACATGCTTAACATCGTGTTATTTGAAACATGGGATTAGTGAAATATAATGTGGAAGGTGACAAAGAATAAAATATTCTGATTTGTACATTATATATAATATAAATTAAAGTTTTGTGATTCTTTTTGAGCATTCTTTTATGTGCCAACATAAACAAGTGACATCTCTTTCATACACGTACACATACATGGGACGTGTGTAAAGTTAGGTCGCAAAATATGTAAATATGAACACTAACCTATCATATCAATTATATATATTAATAAATATGAATGAATATATTATTATTATTATAACACACGCCTGCGATGCATACAGGCCTTCTACCGGTTGAGATTAACTTTTGAAGGATTCAACGGGTAACAAAATGGTAATATTCAATGAAGTTTCCTTAGTGTAAGACACTACCGACAGATATTATAAAGTTTACCCGAGCTTTCAGGAACATGTTTTGAACGGAGGTACTTATAGTGACCCAGAAACACATGCACATTGTCCATGCACTACACGTTTTGGTCTTTATTCAAAATGACATCAGTGGCAGGTATATGTTAAGTGTAACGAAGAACACAATTGGATGATTTAATAACGAGTCATTATCCAAGAAGGATGAATATACATGTAATAAAGTGAAGTAGTCAAAACTACTGTTACGTACGGAGCGTGCATATCTACAGTCTGAAAACATGTTGCACATTGATAAGTATTTTATATTGGAAAGGAACGCATGGAGCTGTATAAATAACCACACGGTTAGGCTGTGGACAAACAACATCGGATCTCATTCCATCTCCTCGAGAGAAAAAAGAAGAAAATGTCTTGCATAGCTCTACTTCTACTTGGTATTGCTCTTGCACTTGCACTTGCATGGAAAGTGTTTTGTATTGTCGAGAGGAAGCGGAGGGCTAGGTACATAGCGTCTCTGGATCCTGTAAAAGACGCTCGCAAGATCCTGTGGTACTTGTACTCGGTCGAGTTCCCATTCCTGTCCCAGAAGGCACTAGAGCTGGGAACCATACGCACGCTCGGTATACCCCACATCACCAACTTGCTGTTCAAGACCAAGTACGGTCTCAAGGACCCGGAGAAACGGGCTGCCGAGACCAACATTCTGGTGGCGGAGATGATCAGCCACCACGTGGATAGCGAGCGTGGCTCCTATGCCGTGCGCAGGCTGAATGGGATCCATGCCAAGTTCAAGATACCCAACCACGAGTTTGTGTATGTACTGTGCTTGAATGTGGTGCACACCATCGACTTTTGTAGTAAGTTTGGGTTCAGGCGTTGGACCCAGAGCGAGCAGCTGGCTGCTTACACAGTGTGGCACGATGTGGGTGTGAGAATGGGGATGAAGGACATCCCCCACGACATCCAGGCTATGAGGGATTTCATACAGGATTTCGAGGCCGAAAATGCAGTCTTCACCGAGCAGAACAAGAAGATTGTGCAGGAGCTCAAGCACTTGGTGCTGGACAGCTTTCCAAACTTCATTCAACCCGTCGTGGAGGCTGGTGTGTGCTCCATGATTGACTCAAGGATCAGACAGGCCGTGGGTCTACACAAGCCACCCATGCTTGTGGAGTGGATGATTATGGGATCTCTCAAGCTGGTGGCCGGGACCTTTGTTTCCTTATTCATGCCTCCGCGGAGTGTGCAGAATGCACAAGGGAGTATTGAGGTGGACTGGTGCCCAAATCCTGCTGCAAATCCAGACCTACTCAGGCAATTAAATGTCAATGTTTATAGGCCTCCTGCATTCCAGAAGGGCTATAAGCTCTCCGAGCTTGGCGCACTCAAACACGGGAAGCTTGGGCCTCGACACGATGGGGATGTTTTGTGCCCGTTTAGGCACTTGCATTGACCAAACATATTTGTAAAATACTAAAACAACGTTTATACACTTTAATTCTCCCACAGTGTCAGTGTCACTGTCTGTGATGTATGTATGTGCAAACAGATGCTGTGTGCAAAGTGGTTCTGGCTTCTAGCGGCCTGTGTTATCTCGTTCACACATAAGACAGGGCATGACGAAATAAAATATATTATCAATAGAAATTGAGAGAAATTATTGTTAAGAATTTCTGCCTTGTACCACATGAGATGTCCGACGTGGATGTACATGGACTAAGTAACCGGTGCTGTTCCTGTTTAAAAAAAGTTGAAGATGTATAAAAAACTTAAACGATGTATATAATGATATTTTAAACAAGAGAACTTTTAATTGATATATTTCTCAACATGGTAACATAACAATAATTTTTTGGGCATGACTTTTGAATGAGATGTGCTAGAAGTCTTCTATATGGGAAGGATTTCCACATATGGAAGTAGTAAATGGAATACTTTTTTAAGGAAAAGAATTTGTAGGGAATTGTTTTTGGAATTGAGATCAAGCCGGCATCAACTAACATATGAAGTTGGACACTCGCGCACTTGGCATTCCTGGATGCACCATTGGAAAAATGTATCGATATCGTCTCAATATAATTGGAAAGTCTTGAAGTTAGTTCTTGGTAAGACCACCAAGACGAACTTGATTGAGATGAAGACCAGGTTTGGTGGCATGCTCAAGGGCAAGGACGAATCGATTCAAGATTTTGTAAGTTGACTTAAAAAGCATTGTCAAACAAATTGAGACTCTCCAAAGTTGAAGACAACGACATTGTAGTAGTGTTTCTAAAGAGCAATCCTAACGTGTTCAAGCTTGCCGCATGTGATGTTGCCACAAAGACCTTTGACGAAGTCATGAATGAAATGCTTGCCTTGGAGACCTACTCAGAACAACCCATATTGTAGATTCAACTCTCGATTTGGCCATGTTTGCTGCCAAGAACAAAGCGTCTGTCTAGGATAGACTCGGGCCATGCCAAACTAGTGCCCCCAAGGGCAGCAACAACAACTACCAACCAGACAAGAAAAAGAACTAGAATCGGAAGAATAACGGACTTTGCAACAGTTGCAAGAAACTAGGGCATTTCGCTCGTGACTGTCCAAATAACATTGCCAAGTGAGCCAAGAAAATCCAAAAACAAGCAAGTTATTAATTTTGCACGAGCAAAGGATGATGCTATAAGTGATGGTAGTCTATTCATGGCTTTCAGCATTGACCTGCATGCTCTTACTACTAGGGATTTGAGTTTGGCCTTCCAAATTGAAGAGTCGTTGGATAGTGGAGCTAACTAATATATAACACATTTGGGAACTATTCAGCCAGTTGGAACCACTTCCAGACAACAAGAGAATTTTCTTGGGTGATGACTACTCACACAATGTGTTTGGAGTCGGGACCATCAAAGTTTGTCTTACCTTTGGATCATTGATTAATAATTTTGACTTAGATCATAGTTTAAATCATTAAATAAATCATAGTGATTTAAATCAAAAAAACTTTAAATCGATTTATATAATGATTTTTAATTATTTTAAATTAAATTAAATATATAAATTTAATCTTACATTCTTAATTTTATGAATACATTTTTAATTTATTTATTATATAGTATATATGTTTTTTTAATTTAAAATTAAAGTTTATTATTTATGAATAATAAAATTCATGGTTTAAGCCAAAAAAGTTAATCCATGCTTTGGACATGTCATGGCTATGAACGGTGTGTATTTTGTTCTTAGTGTGAATAAGACTATGTTCTCCGTTGGGAAGGTTGTAGACCGGGATATGGATCCCATCTTCAACAAAACACAGTGCTTAATCATGAAGGACAACCAGATCGTAACAAGTGGGAGACGTTATTCCAGCTTGTATAGACTTAATGCAGTGGTGGAGTACCTAGAACAACCTTGATAATAGATGATGTTTGCAAGTCCCTAGTCTCTAGTGGATCTCCAGACATGGCATCGTCGGCTGGGACACACAAACCTTCAGGACATTGCAAGCAAACCATGGCTAATGGGCTTCACATTACCTCACAATCGCTGACGTTTTGTGAACAATGTGTACTAGCGAAGCAACACAAATTCCCATTTAAGTTTGGTGTTGCCACAAGAGCTACAAAAATCTTGGAACTGGTCCACTCTAATGTCTGCACAATGCCTGTGTTGTCAAGAGATAACAAGCATTACTTTGTCACTTTTGTGGATGATTATTCATGCATGATACTATCAAATTTTTTGCCAGAAAGTCTGAGGTGATTAAAGAGTTCATCTTGTTCAAGACTTGAGCAAAGCTTTAGACATGCAAGAAACTTAAGAAGTTCGCAACTACGATGGCGAAGAATACACCTCCAAGCAATTCATCAAGCTTTGTGATGATGTTGGCTTTAAGAGACAGTACTCAGTCCCAACAACAAAACGAGACAGCTAAGAGAGCAAACATGACACTCCAGAAAGTTGCCCTCTCCCTTTTTTAAGATGTTGATTTGTGTCAGAGTTTTAACCCGAATGGCTAACACGTGGCCACCAAGTGGCCTTCCGACATCAATTCCCTATGACATTGTGAGCAACGCTAAGTCTTTCAAGATGACTTTAAGAATCTGACTCAAATGCCTAGTTAAATAGAAGACTTAAAGTCCTACACTAAGCCCCTTAAAATGACCATCCCCCAAACCATAGAGGATATCCCGAGTAGACTTTAGGATTCTATCCCAGTAGACCTAGACATGCTCATGCCTTAACCCCATAAAGGAGATGTGTCTCACACATGCCCTGTGACAGAGCTAAGGCATCGTCACTTACCCCTTGAGAAATCACCCTCATCCGGGAGAACAACCTCTTTAGGGCGACAAGGGGTACCTTGAACCACGACTAACCCTTAAGGGTTAGTGGCCAAGTCATACCCTAGACCTAGGGCTAGTACTTAGTGAGGACAAGAATGTACGCCGTAGGCGAACATGAATGTTTTACTTCAACAAACTCCATAAAGCTAAGTTTAGATAATCCTAAATACATGACCTTGCGCTTTTGCTAATGAGCTTAGGTTGTTCAACCCTTAGATCTTAAGGAGAACACCCCCTAGCTAGGTGTGCCAAAGCACACCCAATTACAAGACCTAACCTGCCTTGAGCGAATGCCCAAGGTTTAGCACTCTAGTGTGAACACAAGCATGTATGTTTACTAGAGTATCCAACCCCTTAGTAACAAACCCATGACAAGACCCCAAAGGGTGTGGCTCGGGCATTATATTGTGTGACTTCTAGCCCAGTGTCACATCTCCATGTGACACTGCCTTCCATGATGTGGGCTATCATGCCATAGCCCTTAGATTCAAGAGTTGCACCAAGTGCCATAAATGTGGCTTCTAAATGCCAACTCTAGAACCTCTTAGTGAACCCTTAGGAACTAGGTAATGTGAACACATCAAACAAGATCCTATACCCACGGTTGGACAAGGACACAAATGTGCCTTGCTTGGTCATGAGTGCTACACCTAGCTTGACGTGGAGGAGAAGGCTGGAGTGCTACCCCGAAGATGGGACATACCCCCTATCATCTGAAAGTTAGGGCGGCACAACAAAGAGTTATACCTTAACGACACAAGTTGAAGTTTGCACCGACAAAACAGCAATAAACTCAGTCATGAACCCATGAGCTCTCCTACTCATACTCTACCTTATTTATGTGACGGAGCCCCCCTCCCCCCTCTTTTCCTGAATGTGTAAGTGAGCTGGCACAAAATTAGCTAGCCCCTTATTAAGTTAATGAGGAAGTGTTTAACTTCTAAAAGATGTGGGGGTTTTTAGGGCGTGGGTTAGGGCAACCCTAGGGGTGTTCCTAACCCTACTAAACACGCCGAACTCATTTACATTAATCAATCAGCTTAACTGGAACGTCAAAATTGGGGGTGGTTTTTTAGAAGGTAAGTTCTAACTTTGTTTAGAGTTTCATGCAAATACTTAATGACACCCGGCCGGATCATCACCAGATACCCAAGTGCACTAAGTGGGCCTGTTTCTTACTACATCTAAGGTCCATCAACATAGTGCAGTAGGTAAAAATAGTCAATGTCCAAAATAAAGGGTTGAATCATAGTATTGACCCACTAGTCGAGTGTCAACGACTTGTGCCGGTTGCAAGTGATGACAAAGAAGATTTTAGCCTTTGGGTGGGAGCACTTCCAATACCATGTGGAGATGACAACATGTCTCTAGCACCAAATCTTCATGTGGCTCCAAGAACAAGTGATGTAGTAGTTCTAGCCCCAAGAGCACAAGATCTTGGTGGGAGTGATCTTCTTGGTCTAAAGGGGTCATCTCCACCTGTAGGTGGGTGGGAGCACGCAGGCTTCCCCCATTCTTCACAAATCCACCAGATTGCATATGCTTACAGAAGTTGGAACACAATTTGAAGAGAGGCTTGACCTTCAAGCTGCTCAACGAGTCTCATGGCAAGTTCATGTTCAGTGCAATACTATTATAAATGTGCATACATTCATGTAATATCTATGACACACATGCACTCAAGAACTTCTGCTAAGACAAGAAAACATGTTTAATGCAATATTGTTATAAATGGGCACTAACCTAAGAATAACCTTTAGCTACTGATCTGACCTTGAACTTGACGTTGCCATCCAAGTCAGTCTTGAGCTCAAAGATCCACATTGTCTTGATTGGTTTCTTAATTGCAAAGCAGCTAGGCTCCATCCAATGCTGTCTGTACAACATAAGTGAGGGGATGTGCCCATGGCATTTCAAATGTGAGTGCTGGTTACGTGCGTGTGGGTTCTACTTATGTTGTTGCCTGAGATATTTACATACATGCTATAATAGATGGTGGACCTAACTGTGTTGTCAGTGAAATATATCAACTAACAAAAGAGGGGAGACCGTGCATGAGTGCTGCAAGAGCAGTTTGCAAACATGGCCGTCCTCACACTGTCCGGACAGACTCCTGCTTAGAGCAAAATCATGTTCTTATTGGGTAATGCGCACATGAATGAGTAAATGTGTGTGTGAGTCTGTTAAGAGATTCAATAGTATACTTTCCCTCAATTCCTATTGACAATATAAGTTTTTTTTTTCGTCATGCCCTGTCTTACGTATGAACGAGATAACATGGGCCGCTAGAAGCCAGAACCACTTGCACACGGCATCTGTTTGCACATACAACATACATACATCACAGAACACTGTCGGAGAATTAAAATGTATAAACGTTGTTTTAGTATTTTACAAAAGTGTTTGGTCAATGCAAGTGCCTAAACGGGCACAAAACATCCCCATCGTGTCGAGGCCCAAGCTTCCCGTGTTTGAGTGCGCCAAGCTCGGAGAGCTTATAGCCCTTCTGGAATGCAGGAGGCCTATAAACATTGACATTTAATTGCCTGAGTAGGTCTGGATTTGCAGCAGGATTTGGGCACCAGTCCACCTGAATACTCCCTTGTGCATTCTGCACGCTCCGCGGAGGCATGAATAAGGAAACAAAGGTCCCGGCCACCAGCTTGAGAGATCCCATAATCATCCACTCCACAAGCATCGGTGGCTTGTGTAGACCCACGGCCTGTCTGATCCTTGAGTCAATCATGGAGCACACACCAGCCTCCACGACGGGTTGAATGAAGTTTGGAAAGCTGTCCAGCACCAAGTGCTTGAGCTCCTGCACAATCTTCTTGTTCTGCTCGGTGAAGACTGCATTTTCGGCCTCGAAATCCTGTATGAAATCCCTCATAGCCCGAATGTCGTGGGGGATGTCCTTCATCCCCATTCTCACACCCACATCGTGCCACACTGTGTAAGCAGCCAGCTGCTCGCTCTGGGTCCAACGCCTGAACCCAAACTTACTACAAAAGTCGATGGTGTGCACCACATTCAAGCACAGTACATACACAAACTCGTGGTTGGGTATCTTGAACTTGGCATGGATCCCATTCAGCCTGCGCACGGCATAGGAGCCACGCTCGCTATCCACGTGGTGGCTGATCATCTCCGCCACCAGAATGTTGGTCTCGGCAGCCCGTTTCTCCGGGTCCTTGAGACCGTACTTGGTCTTGAACAGCAAGTTGGTGATGTGGGGTATACCGAGCGTGCGTATGGTTCCCAGCTCTAGTGCCTTCTGGGACAGGAATGGGAACTCGACCGAGTACAAGTACCACAGGATCTTGCGAGCGTCTTTTACAGGATCCAGAGACGCTATGTACCTAGCCCTCTGCTTCCTCTTCACAATACAAAACACTTTCCATGCAAGTGCAAGTGCAAGAGCAATACCAAGTAGAAGTAGAGCTATGCAAGACATTTTCTTTTTTTTCTCTCGAGGAGATGGAATGAGATCCGATGTTGTTTGTCCACAGCCTAACCGTGTGGTTATTTATACAGCTCCATGCGTTCCTTTCCAATATAAAAAACTTATCAATGTGCAACATGTTTTCAGACTGTACATATACACGCTCCGTACGTAACAGTAGTTTTGACTACTTCACTTTATTACATGTATATTCATCTTTCTTGGATTGCAACTTGGCTAATGACTCCTTAATAAATCATCCACTTAACTTATATTTGCAGCTGATGTCATTTTGAATAAAGACCAAAACGTGTAGTGCATGGACAATGTGCATGTGTTTCTGGGTCACTATAAGTACCTCCGTTCAAAACATGTTCCTGAAAGCTCGGGTAAACTTTATAATATCTGTTCGTAGTGTCTTACACTAAGGAAACTTCATTGAATATTCTCCATGTATGTTACCCGTTGAATCCTTCGAATGTTAATCTCAACCGGTAGAAGGCCTGTATGCATCGGCAGGCGTGAATAATAATATATTATTCATTCAATAGTTTATTAATATATATAATTGATATTGACTTAGGTTAGTGTGGTTCCATATTTACATATTTTGCGACCTAACTTTACACACGTCCCATGTATGTGTACGTGTATGAAAGAGATGTCACTTGTTTATGTTCGCGTATAAAAGAATGCTCAAAAAGAATCACAAAACTTTAATTTTATATTATATATAATGTACAAATCAGAATATTTTATTCTTTGTCACCTTCCACATATATCGATGTTAAGCTTGTTAGAATCTTTTCAATAAACTCTATAATTTAATTAGAAGAGCTTATTCGGTCTAATTTATATGCAGTTTCTCAATAAAGTTAAATAGTTTTCATAATACCTCAACACAATTAAAATTAAGTTGTATTTGTTTTCATAAAAAGTTTAACACTTTAAATATGCACTTGTCTAAATAAGAAAAAAGGAAAAAAAAAAAAAAAAACGTTTTTGTCAAATTTCAATAACGTGTCACGCTGTTGTGAATGTACATGTTTTAAAAAACTTTGAAAAACAAATCCAAAATGATTCTCACAAAATTAACACAAACAAGATAAAAAATATTAACTAATATTAATTAAAATATTAAAATAATTTAATTGTTATCTACATGGTGGGATTACAAGTCTTACACACAAACTACACATATGACAAGGGTAAGTATGCTTAAGTCCATAAAATATTAAAATCGATTAGAAAACACACAAATCACTATTATAAATTCCCATGTACAACATGGAAAACCATGTAAAATTAAATTGTATTGTCAATATAATATAAAGGTACAATATTGAACATGATTAGGTATAGTAAGTTAAAAGATTATCTATAAAATAAAGCACCTCATTTCATGTAATCACCTCTATATATATAATTCATATAATTTTATGTGTTTTGTGAAAAGATTAGTGTTCCATTGTATCCCATATGCCAAATCCATTTTCATCATGTCTAACTTTCTTACTACTCCCTTACACACAAGCAATCTCTAACAATTGATTAATGTATTGCATAGTGAACAAAATGATAATGTCAAACTCTTACATTAATGTACTTACTAGATGAGGACTTGCAATTGAGATATTTACATCACTCATCTTTCAAATAAACACGTTTAATGAGCATTGGAAATAAGTAAAGTGTCTTGGCCTTTGTAATCTTTTTCATTGCAAGGAAATTAAATTGTATATCAAATGTTTATAAATGTCTATCCATGTGATTCGCAAACTTAAGTTCGACTGTACTTTTTTGACAACTTAAAAATCCACATACACAAAGACCAAGTTTGTTGGTGTGCGAGAGCATGTGTTGTTAGATACGCAATAAACACAATATACATACATAAACTTACTTAAGCATACATTCAAAATACATTAAATTTTGTTAAAGGATCTGAATGTAGTTACACTTTTATGTGATGGAAATATCTATCTCCACTGGTGTATTGCCAAGAGGCTACATGAAAAGGCATCATCGATCGTGTGGGACAGACTGTGTCACACCCGATAAGGTGGCACTCAAACGCATGTGCACAAATGCGGGTGTTGTTGGGCCCATCAACAAAAACTAGTTGAAATAACAACCAACACCCCATCAAACAACCTCCATCATTGTTGCCCCCCGGCCTTGGGCAAGCCCTAGTGGCCGACGGTGCTACCCCCACTATTCCTGCAGTGCCCTCCATCAGCCAGTAGACAGAGGAGCACATCCTGCTTGTTGCCCTCATGAAGGGGTATTATACGCTTCGGCCAAAGATTAATAACGGAAAAATGATTAGTTTAAAATGTTATTTATATATCAAACAAAATTGAAGTCAATGTCACAATTTACTATTGCAAGTGCGTTACTTTGAAGTAGATAAGCATTTCAATTGCTCTAAACCAACATACTCTCATAATTAATTCAAGATTTTTAAATTATTAAGTTGTCTCATATACATGCCTACAAATTCATGTAATATCACAAAGTTTCTAGGTTTAACGATTAACATCAACCTACAAATTATTAACAACGTTGTACTTTTCTTAAACAAAGAAGTAAATGAACAGTTCTAAATGGAATTTCGAAAATGTTATGTTTCTCAATTAACATAATGTAATAGTATATGAATCATGTAATGGTACACATGGCAATTTCTCATTGCCACAATGACCAAGTAACCTAAACTTCACAATCATGTACCATCAAATTTAAATTTGCAGATCACATGGATAAGCATTTACAAACATTTGATATACAATTTTATTTCCTTGCAATGGAAAAAATCATTACGGAAAAACTATTATCTTAACAAAGATTACAAAGGCCAAGACACTTTATTTATTTATAATGCTTAATAAAGATGGGATGATGTAAATGTGTCAATGGAACGTCCCTCATCTAATAAGTGCATAATGTAAGTACTTGACATTATTTTATTCACTATACAACACATCAACCAATTATTCAAGATTGTTTATGTGTAAGGGAGTAATAAGAAAATGTGATTGGACGTGATGAAAATGAATTTGACATATGGGATACAATGGGACAATAGTCTGTTCATGAAACACAAAATTATCTAAATTATATATATAGAGGTGATTACATGAAATGGGGTGCTTTATTTTATAAATACTCTTTAACTTACTGTACCCAATCATGTTTAATATTGTATCTTTATATTATATTGACAATATAAGTGAATTTTACCCGGTCTTTTTGTTAAGGGTTGTACTACATTGGAATTTATAGTAGTGGTTTGTGCGTTTTGTCATATTGGTAGTTTGTGTGTAAGACTTGTAATCCTAACATGTAAATAATAATTAAATTATTTTAATATTGTAAGTAATATTAATTAATCTTTTTTATCTTGTTTAAGTCTCAACATTTTATACACTAAGAAATTGTGTATAAAATGTTAGACAAGTGCATATTTAAGGTGTTAGACTTTTTATGAAAACAAATACAACTTAAATTTAAATTGTGTTGAGGTATTATGAAAACTATTTAACTTTATTGAGAAACTGCATATAAATTAGACCGAATAAGCTCTTCTAATTAAATTATAGTGTTATTTGAAACATGGGATAAGTGACATATAATGTGGAAGGTGAATTTTGATTTGTACATTATATATAATATCAAATTAAAGTTTTGTGATTCTTTTTGAGCATTCTTTTATGTGCCAACATAAACAAGTGACATCTCTTTCATACACGTACACATACATGGGACGTGTGTAAAGTTAGGTCGCAAAATATGTAAATATGAAAGTTAATATCAATTATATATATTAATAAACTATTGGATATAATATATTATTAATAGTACACGCGTGCCGATACATACAGGCCTTCTACCGGTTGAGATTTACTTTTGAAGGATTCAACGGTAACACAATGGTAATACATGGAGAATATTCAATGAAGTTTCCTTAGTGTAAGACACTACGAACAGATATTATAAAGTTTACCCGAGCTTTCAGGAACATGTTTTGAACTGAGGTTGTTACAGTGACGCAGAAACACATGCACATTGTCCATGAACTACACGTTTTGGTCTTTATTCAAAATGACATCAGTGGCAGGTATATGTTAAAGTATAAAGAAGAACACAATTGGATGAGTCATTATCAAGAAGGATGAATATACATGTAATAAAGTGAAGTAGTCAAAACTACTGTTACGTACGGAGCGTGCATATCTACAGTCTGAAAACATGTTGTACATTGATAAGTTTTTATATTGGAAAGGAACGCATGGAGCTGTATAAATAACCACACGGTTAGGCTGTGGACAAACAACATCAGATCTCATCCCATCTCCTCGAGAGAAAAAAAGAAAATGTCTTGCATAGGT
The DNA here is from genome assembly GCA_003024785.1 of Selaginella tamariscina. Taxonomy (NCBI): domain Eukaryota; kingdom Viridiplantae; phylum Streptophyta; class Lycopodiopsida; order Selaginellales; family Selaginellaceae; genus Selaginella; species Selaginella tamariscina. Next base: position 147,298 of record PUQB01000016.1, read on the forward strand.
CTACTTCTACTTGGTGTTGCTCTTGCACTTGCAATTGCATGGAAAGTGTTTTGTATTGTGAAGAGGAAGCAGAGGGCTAGGTACATAGCGTCTCTGGATCCTGTAAAAGACGCTCGCAAGATCCTGTGGTACTTGTACTCGGTCGAGTTCCCATTCCTGTCGCAGAAGGCACTAGAGCTGGGAACCATACGCACGCTCGGTATACCCCACATCACCAACTTGCTGTTCAAGACCAAGTACGGTCTCAAGGACCCGGAGAAACGGGCTGCCGAGACCAACATTCTGGTGGCGGAGATGATCAGCCACCACGTGGATAGCGAGCGTGGCTCCTATGCGTGCGCAGGCTGAATGGGATCCATGCCAAATTCAAGATACCCAACCACGAGTTTGTGTACGTACTGTGCTTGAATGTGGTGCACACCATCGACTTTTGTAGTAAGTTTGGGTTCAGGCGTTGGACCCAAAGCGAGCAGCTGGCTGCTTACACAGTGTGGCACGATGTGGGTGTGAGAATGGGGATGAAGGACATCCCCCACGACATTCGGCTATGAGGGATTTCATACAGGATTTCGAGGCCGAAAATGCAGTCTTCACCGAGCAGAACAAGAAGATTGTGCAGGAGCTCAAGCACTTGGTGCTGGACAGCTTTCCAAACTTCATTCAACCCGTCGTGGAGGCTGGTGTGTGCTCCATGATTGACTCAAGGATCAGACAGGCCGTGGGTCTACACAAGCCACCCATGCTTGTGGAGTGGATGATTATGGGATCTCTCAAGCTGGTGGCCGGGACCTTTGTTTCCTTATTCATGCCTCCGCGGAGTGTGCAGAATGCGCAAGGGAGTATTCAGGTGGACTGGTGCCCGAATCCTGCTGCAGATCCAGACCTACTCAGGCAATTAAATGTCAATGTTTATAGGCCTCCTGCATTCCAGGAGGGCTATAAGCTCTCCGAGCTCGGCGCACTCAAACACGGGAAGCTTGGGCCTCGACACGATGGGGATGTTTTGTGCCCGTTTAGGCACTTGCATTGACCAAACATACTTGTAAAATACTAAAACAACGTTTATGCATTTTAATTCTCCTACAGTGTCAGTGTCACTGTCTGTGATGTATGTATGTGCAAACAGATGCTGTGTGCAAGTGGTTCTGGCTTCTAGCGACCCATGTTATCTGGTTCGTACGTAAGACAGGGCAGGACGGAAAAAAACATATATTATCAATAGGAATTGAGAGAAATTATTGTTGAGAATCTCTGCGTTGTATGACATGAAATGTCCGACGTGGATGTACATGGATTAAGTAACCGGTGCTGTTCCTATTTAAAAGAAGTTGAAGACGTATAAAAACTTAATGATGTATATAATCAATTTGTACATGATATTTTAAACAAGAGAAATTTTAATTGATCAATATGGTACCAGAGCGGTAATTTCTTGGGCATAGCTTATGAACGAGATGTGCTGGAAGTCTTTAATATGGAAAGGACTTTCATGGATGGAAGTAATAAAGAAATACTTTTTATGGAAAAGAATATGTGAGGAATCGTTTCTAAAATTGAGACCAAGCCAGCAGCAACGAACATGGATGCAGAGTCAAGGAGTGGACCAAGTTGGACACTCGTGCACTCGGCATTCTTGGATGTGCCCTTGGAAAAATTTTGGAAAGACCTTCGATGAAGTCATGAAATTGAGATGCTTGCCTGGAGACCTACTCTGAATGACCCATATTGCAGATTCAACTCCTGATTTGGCCATGTTTGCTGCCAAGAGTAAAGTAAATGCTAATCAAAGACCTGACTTGCATAGATAGACATTTGTGTTCAATGAGGTGCTCACAAAGCCGATGGAGAGAAGGTAGCTATTCATCTTCACATACCACTACCATGGAGATTGCTTGAGTCCATAGAGTGCCTTGTGAAGTTTGCAAACTTTGCATTCTTTTTCTTGAACCAAAAATCCCTCGGGATGCATGACGAAGATATCTTCATCTAAGAAAGCTGTCATGACGTTGAGTTGCTCACTCCGAGATTTTGCTACACTATAATGAGTTTGATCAATGCCATCTTCACAACCGAAGAAAATGTTTCATTGTAATCTAGGCCTTCTACCTGAGAATAGTTTTTGGCAACTAATCTGGCCTTGTACTTGACGTTGCCATCCAAGTCAGTCTTGAGCCGAAAGATTCACATCGTCTTGATTGGTTTCCTGCATGGAGGAAGATCCATGAGCTCCCAAGTTCTATTCTCTAGGAGGGATGAGTATTCTAAGCCTATTGCTGCACACCATTGCTCTTTCTTAGAATTGGAGAGAGCTTCTTGTAAATTCTTGGGGATGAGAATATCACGGCCTTGTGAAAAGAGTAGTTGAAAAATTGGATTTGGAAGCTCGAACATAGCTTGTTGCAATTTTGGAGAATCACTTGGTTTTGTTTGAGTATGTTGAGCCTGCCATGAAGCTCGTCGAGCAACTTGAAGGTCAAGCCTCTCTAAAATTGTGCTCCAACTTCTGTAAGCGTACACAATCTGGTGGATCTGCAAAGAATGGGTGCTCCCACCCAAGCCTGACTCGCCACCTACATGTGGAGATGACCCTTTTAGACCAAGGTCTTGTGCTCCTAGGGCCAAAACTATTGCATCACTTGTGGTTGGAGCCACCTGAAAATTTGGTGTTGGAGACACATTGCCATCTCCACTTGGTACTAGAAGTGCTCCCACCCCAAGGCTAAAATCTTCTTCATCATCAATTGCAACTACCACAAGTTGTTGACACTCAACTAGTGGCTTGATGGTTGCAAGAAGATTGCAAGTAGAATAAGTCTGAGACTTGTCAAAGATCACATCCCGGTTATGAAAGATCTTTGAGTTGAACAAACTGAAGAGGTTGCATGCTATCATTTGATCGTTGTATCCCAGTAAGATAGATTTGGCACCTGAGTTCACAAGCTTGTCACAATGCTTCTTTGGAAGAAATGCATACACCACATATCCGAAGATCCTTAAGTGCCTAAGATTCGGTTTCTTGCTATACCAACACTCGTGCAGTCTTTGGACAGAGACAACTGAATTAAACTAGTGGTTTCTTATATATGCCGCTACTACTATAGCATCAACTAGCATCTTAAAGAAAAGAGTGAGCAGCTTCCTAGAGCGTCTTGTTCATGAATTGACAATTTAAATTAAATCAAATATATAAATTTAATCTTATATTCTTTAAATTTTATGTATATTTTTTAAATTTATTCATTATATAAATTTTTAATATATATATATATATTTTTTTATTAAAAATTAAGGTTTACTATTCATGAATAGTAAAATCATGGTCTAAGCCAAAAAAGTAAATTTATGGTCTTGTTTGTTCTCTCAACTATCCCATTTTATTGATGGGATTGAGTACTGTCTCTCGATGCCAACATCATCACAAAGCTTAATGAATTGCTTGGAGGTGTATTCTCCACCACCGTCATTTCTTACATGTTTGAAGATGAACTCTTCGATCAGCTCAAACTTTCTAGCAATAAACTTGACAACATCATGCATGAGTAATCATCCACAAAAGTGACAAAGTAATGCTTGTTATCTCTGGACAACACGGGCATTGTGTAGACATTAGAGTGGACCAATTCTAAGATTTCTGTAGCTCTTGTGGCAACACCAAACATAAATGGAAATCTGTGTTGCTTCACTAGCACACACGGTTCATAAAATGTCAGAGATTGTGAGGTAATGTGAAGCCCATTAGCCATGCATTTGCTTGAGTCCTTTAATGTCCTAGTGTCAAGCTATGATCCAAGAGCAAGGAAGCTTGACTCAAGAGTAGGACAAGAATTAGGAACAAGACGAGAGGAGCAAGACAATAATAAGACAAGCATGATCATAGAATGACTTGTGTTGATAATAACTGATTGTACAACAATTAGGTCGGAGCTTTTATGCTCACAACTCCAAGAGCTAATTTAGGCATGAGCTAAAAATATACTCCAAGAGCTAATATAATCATGAGCTAAAAATAATGTCCCCTATCCTGTAGGTATATCCTATAGACATATCTTATAGGTATATATATAAGCATATCCTATATTCCATATCCTGTATCTTGTATCTTGTATCATGTATCTTGTATCATGTATCCTATATTGGGTCATGACAACACCTCCTCCCTAAGGACGAGTTCCACAAGTCATGGCCTGATTTAACAGGACAACGTCGATGGAAGGCAACAACCTTAGAAGAAGCATGGAGTAAATTGGATGTAGGTGTCACGACTCGATACAGGATGCAGGATTCCAAATACAGGATACATGATATGATACAGGATATGCCTACAGGATGTTCCTACAGGATATACCTATAGGATTTCCTACAAGATATGCCTGCAGGATATGCCACAGGATATGCTAGAGGACATGTGGACTCGTTTAGCCTTTGCATGCACATAACCACTTTTATGCATGCTGTCACGACCCAATACAGAATACAGGATTCCGGATATAGGACATGGGTTGCAGGACTTTCCTACAGGATTCCGGATACAGAATACGGGTTGTAGGAACTTTCCTACAGGATATTCCTACCAGGATTCCGGACACAGGATTCGGTTGCAGGATATTCCTACAAGTATTCCTACAGGATATGCCACAGGATATGCCCAGAGGATAAGGGACATGTGGACTCATCTTAGCCTCTGCATGCATGCAATCACTTTTGCATGCATGCAACCACTTTTAGCACTCATGCCTAGATTAGCTCTTGGAGTTGTGAGCATAAAAGCTCCGACCTAATTGTTGTACAATCAGTTACTATCAACACCAGTCTTACTACGATCAATCGTCTTGTCTTGTTCTTGCTGTTTCTTCCTGTTCTGTTCGCTCCTGTTTCCTGTCCTGCTCCTAGATCCTGTCCTGCTCCGGGATCCTGTCCTGTTCCTGTCTTGCTCCCGGATCCTATCCTGATCCTGTCTTGTTCCTGGATCCGTCCTGTTCCTATTTCTAGTTCCTGTCCTGCTCTCGGTCATGTTCCTAGTCAAGCTTCCTGTCCTTGGAATCCTGTTCTCTTCCTAGTTCCTGGATCGTGGCTTGACAGTTTGATAGTAACTGATTCATAGTTCTCCGTTTTCCAGCTACCTTTTTCTTGATTCTTTTCCTTCATTTTCCTCCTTTTTTCTTTCCTAGATCATGGCTGATTTTGAGCGCTTTCAACGCGAGCACCAAATGCTACTTCATGAGCTGGCACTTTGCGCCAAGTGGTCACCGACCTGCAAGGTTCCACCACTGCGGCACATGCAGCTGCTGATGCATCCTCCAAGGCTGCTGCAGGCTCTCTCCCAGGCATCGGTGGTTCCCTCTTCATCAAACTTTTCTTCGGAGCCGAAGGTTAGCATGCCAGAGAAGTTCAGTGGTAATCGTGCCGATTTCCAAGGTTTCCTGAATCAGATCCGGCTCTTGATCCGTATGCAACCACGGCACTACTTGATGATGCTCAAAAGGTGGGTCTTTTGGCATCCTTACTAAGTGGATCTCCACGGGCTTGGGTTGCCCCCTTGCTGGAGCGTGACGACCCATTGATGGAAGACTTTGAAGGTTTCGTGGCTGCCTTTGAAGCCTGTTTTGGAGATCCTGATAAGTACCGTTCTGCATGCACGAAGTTACGGAAGCTCACTCAAGGATCCCGACCAGCTTCCGTCTATGCATCCGAATTTCAGCAACTTTGCACAAACATTCCATGGGACGAGACTGCATTATCGAACATTTCCGTTTTGGACTAGGATGACGTGAAGGACCTTCCCTTACGTTACCGGATGCCCAAACATTAGCAGAGATCATGCAACAAGCTGTTCGTTGCGACAACCGTTTGTTCGAGCGTCGTCAAGAAGATCCGTCAGCAGTTCCTGCAAACAATCCTGCAGCTGTGGTACAGGTTCCTGCACCACCTTCTGGAGTAGTTCCTATGGAGGTTGAGAAATCCAAGCGTGGTCCTTTTCCGCTGTGAGAAGCAACGTCGTCGCCAGTGAGAACCTGTGCTTGTATTGTGGTGGAGCAGGACACAAGGTGGCAGATTGTCCTATTAAAGCCAGGAACTTCAAGACGCGTGAAGTTGAAGCTGAAGTTCAGTCGGAAAACTCCAATGTCCACTTCGTCTAGGAGCCGCGAAGTTGGACGTAGGTGCAGGCTCCATTGGTGCTGCTCATACCATCCCATCACTTAAGTTTCCTGTACACATTCATCTTAATAATCGAGAGCTCATGGAGTTTGCCTTGTTAGACACTGGTGCAAATGCATGCTTCATGGATGACGTTTGCAACTCAACATGGCATTTCGGTGGTGAAGTTGAAGCGTGCAGTTCCTGTAGAGGTGGCCGATGGGCGTCTAATTGCTTCTGGTGCAGTTACCCATGCTACCGAACCTCTCTCCTGCAGGTATGGCACATTCAACTGTTCAATTTCCTTCAACTTGATCAAGACTCGGTCGACTCCCATCATTTTGGGCATGCCATGGTTCGTTGTTGCAAATCCGCAGATCGACTGGAGGTCTAGGACGCTCACGTTTTCCTCTCCGACAGCTAGGATCAATCCTGTACCTTCCTGTGCAGGATACATCCTTAGTATCTGAGGCAGTACAAGCTACAGGATTGACCGTGCCTGTTCCTGTACCAGTGTTGAAGACTCCTCCTCGACAGGATTCACCTCATATCAGTTCCTCAGCACATCCGCAGGCTCTCTCCACTCCTGTAAGTTTGCGGTGTCCTGTACAGGGTTCTTCCAATCCTGTATCAGTGTCGAAGGTTCCTCCTCAACAGGATCCACCTCCTGTTGATTCGTCAGCACATTCGCAGGCTTCTCCACTCTTGCGCAACCACGGACTCCTGTACAGGATTCTTCCAATCCTGTACACTCATCAACACCCACACAGGTTTTTTCCAATCCTGCTTCTTTCTGTTACCCTGCTTCTGTTCCATCCCCCAAGATCCTTCCTCTTTTTCAGTCACAGCTCCCTCCTTCTCCTCTCCGAGTTCTTACCACTACCATGCATGAACTCGCCACTGATCCTGCTCCCTTCCATTTTTGCCTTTCAAGTAACTCCTACGTCCTCTTCTACCTTTCCTGTATCCGACTCCTGTTTTTTCTCCTTCTCCTTCTCCTTCTCCTTCTCCTTCTTCCCTACCATCCAAGTACCACGACTTTAAGGACGTTTTTGACAAGCACAAGGCTGCAGTTCTTCCTGTTCACAGGTCCTACGACTGTCCTATTGATCTTGCGGAAGGAAAGACTCCACCATTCGGACCGATTTATGCATTGTCACCCACAGAGTTGGAGGTTCTTCGTCAGTACATCGAGGACAACTTGGCATCCGGCTTCATTCGTCACTCAAAGTCCCCTGCAGGAGCTCCTATCTTCTTTGTCAAGAAGAAGGATGGGAGTTTACGTTTGGTTGTGGACTACAGGGGTTTGAATCAAGTCACCATTCGGAATCGGTACCCGTTGCCATTGATCCCGGAACTTCTCGATCGGCTGCGAGGAGCAAAGGTGTTCACGAAGATCGACTTACGAGGAGCCTACAACCTTGTACGGATTCGTCCCGGCGATGAGTGGAAGACTGCCTTTCGTACAAGGTATGGACATTTTGAGTACACGGTAATGCCTTTCGGCCTTACCAATGCCCCAGCTGTGTTCCAACACATGGTGAACGACATTTTCCGTGACTTCTTGGACCAGTTTGTGGTGATCTACCTCGACGACATCTTGATTTTCTCCAAGGACCAGGCGGCACATGACAAGCATGTACGACTAGTTTTAGAGCGGCTTCGCGAGCATGGCCTGTACGCGAAGTTGGAGAAGTGTTTTTTCGATAGGGATTCGGTGGAGTTCTTGGGCTACATCGTCTCTCCTGCTGGCGTTTCCATGGACATGCACAAGGTGAAGACCATCGTGGAGTGGGAGAGGCCCAAGTCGGTACGAGATGTACAATGTTTCCTTGGCTTTGCAAACTTCTACAGGCGGTTCATACAGGACTTCTCCAAGCGTGTACTTCCACTCACAGAACTCACCAAGCGCACAGGACTTTTCTCTTGGTCCGACAAGGCGGAACACGCGTTCACAACACTCAAGGACGTTTTCACGACAGCTCCGATTTTAGCACATCCTGACCCTTCTCATCCTTTCTTCATTGAAGCAGATGCCTCGGATTTTGCAGTAGGATCCGTGCTATCGCAAGTTGGAGAGGACAAGTTGCTTCATCCTGTAGCTTTTCACTCTCGTAAGTTCCTGTCGGCGGAGATCAACTACGAGATTCATGACAAGGAACTCAAGGCCATTGTGGATTCGTTTGAGGAGTGGCGGCATTTCCTGGAAGGTGCTGCACATCCTGTACAAGTTCTTACGGATCACAAGAACCTGGAGTACTTTCAAACGGCTCGGGTCCTCAGTCGGCGACAGGCTAGGTGGGCAGAGTTCCTATCACGTTTTGACTTCGTCATCGTCTACAGGCCCGGCTTTCGGAATGGCAAGGCGGACGCATTGTCTAGGCGCTCTTACCTTGCACCAAGCCCGGGCGATCCTGCATTTGACGGTCAAAGGCAAGTGTTGTTGGGTCCTGATCGTTTCCGGCTTGCGGCACTGCAGGTTCATCAGGCTCCAGCAAATTCAACACTCCTACAGGACGTCCGTTCGCAGTTGGCTACAGACGACTTGGCAAAGAATGTGTTCTCACACATTCATCCTGACGTTGCAAGTTCCTCTTCCTCCAGTTCCCGTCCAGACTACAACCTGTTCACCATACAGGATGGACTCCTGTACCGGGAAGGTCTCCTGTACGTTCCTGTTGGTATTTCCAGGACTCGTGTGGTACAGGATTGTCATGATACCCCGGCTACAGGACATTTTGGTGTGGCCAAGACAGTGGAGTTGGTGACTCGCAACTATTGGTGGCCTGGGTTGCGAGGTTTTGTGGAGAGGTTTGTACGGAGTTGTGACACTTGTAGCAGGTCGAAGATGCCTCATCATGCACCCTCTGGTCTTCTTCGTCCTCTTCCTGTTCCGTCTGCTCCTTGGAGATCCATTTCTATGGATTTCCTCACAGATCTTCCTCCTTCTCGTGGATTTGATGCAGTTCTTGTGGTGGTTGACCGTTTCACCAAGCAGGCTCATTTCCTACCCTGCAACAAGACAGCTACAGGTCAGACAACTGCCGAGTTGGTGATCCGCGAGGTGTTCCGACATCATGGTCTTCCTGAGAGCATTGTTTCCGATCGAGGTCCACAATTCATGTCCAAGTTTTGGCGAGAGCTTCTTCGGAGTCTACAGGTCAAAGCGGATCTTTCTTCAGGATATCACCCACAAACCGATGGGCAGTCCGAACGCACAATTCAGACCTTAGAACAGTATCTTCGTTGCTTCATCAGTTACCAGCAGGACAACTGGTTGGACCTCCTTCCAATGGCGGAGTTTGCCTACAACAACTCCATCCACGCATCTACAGGACAGACACCTTTCTTTGCTCTTACAGGCCACCATCCACGTTTTGACTTTGCTCCTCCCGCTTCTCCTTCTTCCGCTCCTGCAGTACAGGATCGTCTTCAGCATCTTCGGCAGGTACAGGATGATCTCCAGGTTCATCTTCAACAGGCACAGGAACGATACAAGCATCATGCTGATGCTCACCGTCAGCCGGCACCTGCATACAAGATTGGTGATCTCGTGTGGCTTCTTCGTCGACACATTCGCACCAACAGGCCTTCTTCTAAGTTGGATTTTCAACGATTGGGCCCTTATAGGATCGTGGCGGAGGTAAATCCTGTAGCTTTCCGACTCGAGTTACCATCCACGGTGAAACTTCATCCTGTGTTTCACACCTCTTTGTTGGAGCCGTATCATCCTTCTTCTCTTCCCGGTCGTGTTTCTTCTCCTCCCCCTCCTGTGGTCATTGACACTGAACCTGAGTACGAAGTTGCAGCCATCCTTGACTCTCGTCTTCATCGTCACCAACTCCAATACTTGGTGGATTGGAAAGGGTACCTGCCTACTGATCGCACTTGGGAACCTGCATCCAACTTACTCCATGCTTCTTCCAAGGTTGCTGCCTTCCATCGGCATTATCCTGCTAAACCAGGTCCCAAGACTCGTGGAACTCGTCTTTAGGGAGGAGGTGCTGTCACGACCCGATACAGAATACAGGATTCCGGATACAGGACATGGGTTGCAGGACTTTCCTACAGGATTCCGGATACAGGATATGGGTTGCAGGACTTTCCTACAGGATATTCCTACCAGGATTCCGGACACAGGATTCGGTTGCAGGATATTCCACAGGATATTCCTACAGGATATGCCACAGGATATGCCTAGAGGATAAGGGACATGTGGACTCATCTTAGCCTCTGCATGCATGCAATCACTTTTGCATGCATGCAACCACTTTTAGCACTCATGCCTAGATTAGCTCTTGGAGTTGTGAGCATAAAAGCTCCGACCTAATTGTTGTACAATCAGTTACTATCAACACCAGTCTTACTACGATCAATCGTCTTGTCTTGTTCTTCTTGTTTCCTGTCCTGTTCCTGTCTCGCTCCTGTTTCCTGTCTGCTCCTGGATCCTGTCCTGCTCCTGGATCCTGTCCTGCTCCGGGATCCTGTCTGTTCCTGTCTTGCTCCCGGATCCTATCCTGATCCTGTCTTGTTCCTGGATCCGTCCTGTTCCTATTTCTAGTTCCTGTCCTGCTCTCGGTCCTGTTCCTAAGTCAAGCCTTCCTGTCCTTGGAATCCTGTTCTCTTCCTAGTTCCTGGATCGTGGCTTGACACATGCAGCCACTTTTAGCACTCATGCCTAGATTAGCTCTTGGAGTTGTGAGCATAAAAGCTCCGACCTAATTGTTGTACAATCAGTTACTATCAACACCAGTCATTCTACAATCATTCTTGTTCTTGTCTTGTTTGTGTCTTGCTCCTTGCCTTCTGCTCTTGTTTTGCTCCTGGATCCTGTCCTACGCTTTCCTGTCCTGCTCCTGTCTTGCTCCCAAATCCTATCATGTTCTTGTCTTGCTCCTGGATCATGTCTTGCTCCTGGATCCTATCCTGCACCTTGTCTTGCTCATGAGTTCCTAGTTCATGTCTTGCTCCCTGTCTTGCTCCTGAGTCAAACCTTCTTATTATTGGAATCCTGCTCTCTTCTTTGTTCTTGGATCATGACTTGACAACAGGTTCCCAAGTGCGATCGATAGGCAAATAACCTTTCCAATCCACCAAGTATTGAAGTCAGCGGCGATGAAGACGAGAATCAAGGATGGTTACAACTTCATATTCACAATGACCACATGAGGGGAGGAGAAGAAGCACGATCAGGAAGAGAAGAAGGATGATATAGTTCCAACAAAAAGGTGTGAAACACAGGATGAAGTTTCATAATAGATGGTAGCTCTAATTGGAAAGCTACAGAATTGACCTCAACCGCAATCTTGTAAGGGCCCAATCGTTGAAAATCCAGCTTAAAAGAAGGCATGTTGGTGCGGATATGCCGACGAAGAAGCCACACAAGATCACCAATCTTGTACGCAGGTGCCGGCTGACAATGAGCATCAGTATGACACTTGTACCATTCCTGTGGCTGTTAAAGATGAACTCGGAGATCATCCTGTACTTGACAAAGATGCTAGAGACGATCCTGTACTGCAAGAGCGAAAGAAGGAGAAGCATGAAGAACAAAGTCAAAACATGGATGGTAACCTGTAAGAGTGACGAAAGGTGTCTGGCATGTAGATGCGTGAACGGAGTTGTTGTAAGCAAACTCCGCCATAGGAAGAAGGTCCAACCAGTTGTCATGTTGGTAACTAATGAAATGGGAAAGATACTGCTCCAAAGTCTGAATCATGCGTTCTAATTGCCCATTAATTTGCGGATGATATCCTAAAGAAAGATCCGCTTTAACTTGTAGACTTTGGAGAAGCTCTCGCCAAAATTTGGACATGAATTGTGGGCCTCGATTAGAAACAATGCTCTCAAGAAGGCCATGATGTCAGAACACTTTGCGGATCACCAACTCAGTAGTTGTCTGGCTTGTAACTATCTTGTTACATGGTAGGAAATGAGTCTGTTTGGTGAAACGATTAACCATCACAAGAATTACATCAAATCCACGAGGAAGATCTATAAGGAAATCCATATAAATGGATTTTCAAGGAGCAGAGGGAACATGAAGAGGACGAAGAAGACCAGAGGGCGCGTGATGAGGCATCTTTGACCTGTTGCAGGTGTCACAACTCCGTACAAATTTTTTTACAAAACCTCACAACCCAGGCCACCAATAGTTGCGAGTCACCAACTCAACTGTCTTGGCCACACCAAAATGTCCTGTAGTCGGAGTATCATGACAATCCTGTACCACACAAGTCCTGTAAACACCAACAAATGTACAGGAGACCTTTTCGGTACATGAGTATGTTCTATATGGCGAACAACTTGTAGTCTGTACGAGAACTGGAGGAAGAGGAGCTTGCAATGTCAAGACTAATGTGTGAGAACACATTCTTTACCAAGTTGTCTGTAGCCAATTACAAATGGATGTCCTGTAGAAGTGTTGAATTTGCTGAAGCCTAATGAACCTGTAATGCCGCAAGCCAAAACGATCAGGACCCAACAACACTTGCTTTTGATAGTCATATGCAGGATCGCCGGGGTTGATGTAAAAGGTAAGAGCACCTAGATAATGCATTCGCTTTGCCATTCCGAAAACCAGGCCTGTAGATGATGACAAAATCAAAACGTGATAGGAATTCTGCCCACCTAACCTGTTATCGAATGAGAACTCGAGCCGTTTGAAAAAACTCTAGGTTTTTGTGATCCATAAGAATTTGTACATGATGCACAGCACTTTCCAGGAAAGTGCCGCCATTTCTCAAATGAATCCACAATGGCCTTGAGTTCCTTGTTATGAATCTTGTAATTGATCTCTGCTGAAAGGAACTTATAAGAGTGAAAAGCTACAAGATGCAGTAACTTGTCTTCTTCAACTTGTGATAAGATAGAACCTATTGCAAAGTTCGAAGCATTACTTCAATGAAGAAGGGACGAAAAAGATCAGGATGTGCTAAATTAGAGCTGTCGTGAAGGCGTCCTTAAGTGCTGTGAATGCATGTTCTACCTTATCAAACCAAGATAAATCCCCTATGTGCTTGGTGAGTTTCATGAGTGGAAGTACATGCTTGGAGAAGTCCTATATGAATTGCCTATAGAAGTTTGCAAAGCCAAGGAAATATTGTACATCTTGTACAAACTTGGGCCTCTCCCACTCCACGATAGTTTTCACCTTATGCATGTCCATGGAAATGCCAGCATGAGAGATGATGTAGCCCAAGAACTCCACAGTATCCCTGTCAAAAAAACACTTCTTCAACTTCGCATACAGGCCATGCTTGCGAAGCTTCTATAGAACTAGTCGTACATGCTTATCATGTGCCGCCTGGTCCTTAGAGAAAATCAAAATGTCATCAAGGTAAATCACCACAAATTAATCCAAAAAGTCGTGAAAGATGTCGTTCACCATGTGTTGGAACACGGCTAGGGCATTTGTAAGTCCGAAAGGCATCACCGTGTATTCGAAATGTCCATACCTTGTATAAAAGGCAGTTCCACTCATCTCTTGGACGAATCCGTACAAGATTATAAGCCCCTCATAAGTCAATCTTCGTGAACACTTTTGCTCCTCGTAGCCAATCAAGAAGTTCTGGGATCAATGGCAATAGGTACCGGTTCTGGATGGTGACTTGATTCAAACCCCTATAATCCATAACCAAACGCAAACTCCCATCTTTCTTCTTGATAAAGAAGATAGGTGCTCCTGCAGGGGACTTTGAGTGATGAATGAAGCCGGATGCCAAATTATCCTCCATGTACTGCCAAAGAACCTCCAATTATGTAAGTGACAGGGCATAAATTGATCCAAATGATGGAGTCTTAATATCCTAGAATGAGTGATACTTGGATAGCAAGGAAGAAGTAAAAGGAAGAGAAGGGGATTAAAAAACAAGAAAGTTAGATACAGGAGAGGTAGGAGAGGATGTAGGTGTTACTTGAAAAACAAAGAGATGAAAAGGAGCAGGATCAGTGGCAAGTTCATGCATAGTAGTGGTAAAAACTCAGAGAGGAGAAGGAGGGAGCTGTGAATGAAAAAGAAGAAGGATTTTGGGGAATGGAACAGAAACAAAGTAATAAAAAGAGGCAGAATTGGGAAAAACCTGTGGGGATGTTGACGAGTGTACAGAATTGAAAGAATCCTGTACAGAAGTCTATGAATGCACAGGAGTGAGGAGAGCCTGCGAATGTGCTGACAAACTAACAGGAGGTGGATCTTGTTGAGGAGGAACCTTCGACACTGATACAAGATTGGAAAAACCATGAGGTGAATCTTGTCGAGGAGGAATCTTCAACACTAATACAGAAACAGGCACGGTCAATCATGTAGCTTGTACTGCCTCAGACACTAAGGTCATATCCTGCACGCAAGAAGGTATAGGATTGATCTTGGCTGTCGGAGAGGAAAACGTGAGCATCCTAGACCTCCAGTCAATTTGAGGATTTCCAACCACGAACCATGGCATGCCTAAAATGATGGGAGTCGTTTAAGTCTTGATCAAGTTGAAGAAAATTGAACTGTTGAATGCACCATGAGTGCAAGAGAGAGGTGTGGTAGCATGGGTAACTGCGCTAGAAGTAATTAAACGATCATCTGCAACCTCTACAGGAACTGCACGCTTCAACTTCACCACTAGAATGCCATGCTGAGTTGCAAAAGTGTCATCCATGAAGCATGTATTTGCACCAGTGTTTAACAGGGCAAACTCCTTAAGCTCTCGATTATTGAAGCGAATGTGTACGGGAAACTTGAGTGATGGAATGGTATGAGCAGCACCAATGGAGCCTACACCTACGTCCAACTTCGTGGCTCCTAAACAAAGTAGACATTGAAGTTTTTTGGCTGAACTTCAGTTTCAACTTCACGCATCTTAAACTTCCTGGCTTTAATAAGACATTCTGTCACCTTGTGTCCTGCTTCACCACAATACAAGCATAAGTTCTCACCGTGACGACGTTGCTTCTCAGTAGCTGAAAGTGGGCCATGCTTATATTTGTCAACCTTCACAGGAACTACTCCAGAAGGTGTCGTAGGAACATGTGCTACAGCTATAGGATTGGCTTGCAGGAACTACTGACGGGATTTTTTCTTATGACGTTTGAACAAACGGTTGTCGCAACGAACAGCCTATTGCATGATCTTTGATAAGGTTTGGGCATCCAGTAATGTAAGGAGAAGGTCCTTCACATCATCTCTCAACCCAAAATGGAAATGTTCAATCAATGTAGTCTTGTCCCATGGAATGTTTGTGTAAAGTTGCTGAAATTTGGATGTATAGACGGAAGATGGTCAGAATCCTTGTGTGAGCTTCCGTAACTTTGTGTATGCGAAACGGTACTTATTGAAATCTCCAAGCAGGCTTCAAAGGCAGTAATGAATCCTTTAAAGTCTTCCATCAATGGGTTGTCATGCTCCAGCAAAGGGGCAACCCAAGCTTGTGAAGACCCAACTAGTAAGGATGAATTTCTCTGGCATGCTGATCTTTGGCTCTGAAGAAGAGTTCGATGGAGAGGAAACCATAAATGTGAGAGAGCATGCACAACAACCTTGGAGGATGCATTAGCAGCTGCATGCCGCGTTGGTGGAACCTTACAGATTTGTGACCACTTCGTGCAAAATGACCAGCTCATGAAACAACATTTGGTGCTCGCGTTGAAATTGCTCAAAATTTGCCATGATCCTTGAAAGAAAGAAGGAGGAAAACAAGCGAGAAAAGCTAAGGAGAAAGAAAAAGTAACTAGAAATCGGGGAGCTATGAAAGCAATTACTATCAAACTGTCAAGTCACGATCCAAGAGCAAATGGCTTAACTCAAAAGCAGGATAAGAATTAGGAATAAGACAAGAACATGAGGCAAGAAGCAAGACAAGAATGATTGTAAAATGATTTTGTTGACAGTAACTGATTGTACAACAATTAGGTCGAAGCTTTTATGTTCACAACTCCAAGAGCTAATCTAGGCATGAGCTAAAAGTATACTCCAATAGCTAATCTAGTCATGAGCTAAGAATAATGTTCCTTATCCTATAGGTATATCCTGTAAGCATATCTTATAGGTATTCATGTAAGCATATCTTGTAGGTATATCTTGTAGGCATATCCTGTAGGCATATCATATATCCTGTATCCTGTATCCTATATCGATGTAGGTATATCCTGTATCCTGTATCCTGTATCAGGTCGTGACACCTAGAGGTTTGTGGGTCCCAGTCGACGATGCCATGTCTAGAGATTCATTAGAGATTGGGGACCTGCAAACATTAACTACTGTCGAGGTTGTTCTAGGTACTCCACCACCGCATTAAGTCTATACGAGCTAGCATAACGTCTCCCACTTGTTACGATATGGTTGTCCTTCATGATTAAGCATTGTGTTTTGTTGAAGATGAGACCCATATCTTGGTCTGCAACCTTGCCAACGGAGAAGAGAGTCTTCTTGACACCAAGAACAAAATACACACCATTCATAGCCACGACATGTCCAAAGACTTTTTTAGCTTTAGACCATGGTTAATAAAAATATATTAATAATTTATATAATAAATAAATTAAAAAGGTATTTATAAAATTAAAGAATGTAAGATTATATTTATATTTTTGATTTAATTTAAAATCATTAAAAATCATTATATAAATTGATTTAAAATTTGTTAATCTAAATCACTATGGTTTATTTAGTGATTTAAACTATGGTTTAAGTCAAAATGGTCAATCAATAGTCCAAAGGTAAGACAAACTTTGATGGTCCTGACTCCAAACACACTGTGTAAGTAGTCGTCACCCAAGAAAATTCTCTTGTCATCTAGAAGTGGTTCCAACCGGCTAAATAGTTCCCAAATGTGTTATATATTAATTAGCTCCACTATCCAACAACACAACTTATCTTCAATTTGGAAGGCCAAACTCAAATCCCTAGTATTAAGAGCCTGGAGGTCAATGCTGGAAGCCATGAATAGACTACCATCACTTATAGCATTATCCTCTACTCGTGCAAAATTAATAACCTACTTATCTTTTCGAATTTTCTTGGACTTGGCAGCTGATTTGGACAGTCACGAGCGAAATGTCTTAACTTCTTGCAACTGTTGCAAAGTCCACTATTCTTTTATTTCTTGTTCTTTTTCTTGTCTGGTTGATCGTTGTTGTTGTTGCCTTTGGGGACACTATTCTGGCATGGCTCGAGTCCGTCCTAGACAAATGCCTTATTCTTGGCAGCAAATATGGCCAAAACAGGAGTTGAATCTACAATATGGGTCTTTTTGAGTAGGTCTCCAAGGCAAGCATCTCATTCATAACTTCATCAAAGGTCTTTGTGGCAACATGACTAGACGTGGTGAGCTTGAACACGTTAGGAATGCCCTTTACGAATAGGAACACTACTACAATGTCGTTGTCTTCAACTTTGGAGAGTCTCGATTTGTTTGACAATACCTTTAAGTCGACTTGTAAAATCTTGAATCGATTCATCCTTGCCCTTGAACATGCCACCGAACTTGGTCTTTATTTCAATCAAGTTCGTCTTGATGGTCTTACCAAGAATTAGCTTCAAGGCTTCTCAAGTCTGTTTCAAGGTTTAACCAGTATTGAGATGACATTGATAAAGTTTTCCAAGGGCGCATCCAAGAATGCCGAGTGCACAAGTGTCCAACTTAGTCCACTCCTTGACTCTGCATCCATGTTCGTTGCTGCTGGCTTGGTCTCAATTTTAGAAACGATTCCCATATTTTTTCCATCAAAAGTATTCCATTTATTACTTCCATCCATGAAAGTCCTTTCCATATTAAAGACTTCTAGCACATCTCGTTCATAAGCTATGCCCAAGAAATTACCGCTCTGTACCATATTGATCAATTAAAATTTCTCTTGTTTAAAATATCATGTACAAATTGATTATATACATCATTAAGTTTTTTATACGTCTTCAACTTCTTTTAAATAGGAACAGCACCGGTTACTTAATCCATGTACTTCTTTTAAATAGGAACAGCACCGGTTACTTAATCCATGTACATCCACGTCGGACATTTCATGTCATACAAGGCAGAGATTCTCAACAATAATTTCTCTCAATTCCTATTGATAATATATGTTTTTTTCCGTCCTGCCCTGTCTTACGTACGAACCAGATAACATGGGTCGCTAGAAGCCAGAACCACTTGCACACAGCATCTGTTTGCACATACATACATCACAGACAGTGACACTGACACTGTAGGAGAATTAAAATGCATAAACGTTGTTTTAGTATTTTATAAGTATGTTTGGTCAATGCAAGTGCCTAAACGGGCACAAAACATCCCCATCGTGTCGAGGCCCAAGCTTCCCGTGTTTGAGTGCGCCGAGCTCGGAGAGCTTATAGCCCTCCTGGAATGCAGGAGGCCTATAAACATTGACATTTAATTGCCTGAGTAGGTCTGGATCTGCAGCAGGATTCGGGCACCAGTCCACCTGAATACTCCCTTGCGCATTCTGCACACTCCGCGGAGGCATGAATAAGGAAACAAAGTCCGGCCACCAGCTTGAGAGATCCCATAATCATCCACTCCACAAGCATGGGTGGCTTGTGTAGACCCACGGCCTGTCTGATCCTTGAGTCAATCATGGAGCACACACCAGCCTCCACGACGGGTTGAATGAAGTTTGGAAAGCTGTCCAGCACCAAGTGCTTGAGCTCCTGCACAATCTTCTTGTTCTGCTCGGTGAAGACTGCATTTTCGGCCTCGAAATCCTGTATTGAAATCCCTCATAGCCTGAATGTCGTGGGGGATGTCCTTCATCCCCATTCTCACACCCACATCGTGCCACACTGTGTAAGCAGCCAGCTGCTCGCTTTGGGTCCAACGCCTTGAACCCAAACTTACTACAAAAGTCGATGGTGTGCACCACATTCAAGCACAGTACGTACACAAACTCGTGGTTGGGTATCTTGAATTTGGCATGATCCCATTCAGCCTGCGCACAGCATAGGAGCCACGCTCGCTATCCACGTGGTGGCTGATCATCTCCGCCACAGAATGTTGGTCTCGGCAGCCCGTTTCTCCGGGTCCTTGAGACCGTACTTGGTCTTGAACAGCAAGTTGGTGATGTGGGGTATCCGAGCGTGCGTATGGTTCCCAGCTCTAGTGCCTTCTGGGACAGGAATGGGAACTCGACCGAGTACAAGTACCACAGGATCTTGCGAGCGTCTTTTACAGGATCCAGAGACGCTATGTACCTAGCCCTCTGCTTCCTCTTCACAATACAAAACACTTTCCATGCAATTGCAAGTGCAAGAGCAACACCAAGTAGAAGTAGACCTATGCAAGACATTTTCTTCTTTCTCTCTCGAGGAGATGGGATGAGATCTGATGTTGTTTGTCCACAGCCTAACCGTGTGGTTATTTATACAGCTCCATGCGTTCCTTTCCAATATAAAAACTTATCAAAGTACAACATGTTTTCAGACTGTAGATATGCACGCTCCGTACGTAACAGTAGTTTTGACTATTCACTTTATTACATGTATTTCATCCTTCTGGATAATGACTCATCCAATTGTTTCTTCTTTATACTTTAACATATACCTGCCACTGATGTCATTTGAATAAAGACCAAAACGTGTAGTTCATGGACAATGTGCATGTGTTTCTGCGTCACTGTAACAACCTCAGTTCAAAACATGTTCCTGAAAGCTCGGGTAAACTTATATAATATCTGTTCGTAGTGTCTTACACTAAGGAAACTTCATTGAATATTCTCCATGTATTTACCATTGTGTTACCCGTTGAATCCTTCAAAAGTAAATCTCAACCGTAGAAGGCCTGTATGTATCGGCACGCGGTACTACTAATAATAATAATATATATTCATCCAATAGTTTATTAATATATATAATTGATATTAACTTTCATATTTACATATTTGCGACCTAACTTTACACACGTCCCATGTATGTGTACGTGTATGAAAGAGATGTCACTTGTTTATGTTGGCACATAAAAGAATGCTCAAAAAGAATCACAAAACTTTAATTTGATATTATATATAATGTACAAATCAAAATTCACCTTCCACATATATGTCACTTATCCCATGTTTCAAATAACACTATAATTTAATTAGAAGAGCTTATTCGGTCTAATTTATATGCAGTTTCTCAATAAAGTTAAATAGTTTTCATAATACCTCAACACAATTTAAATTTAAGTTATATTTGTTTTCATAAAAAGTCTAACACCTTAAATATGCACTTGTCTAACATTTATACACAATTTCTTAGTGTATAAAATGTTGAGACTTAAACAAAATAAAAAAGATTAATTAATATTACTTAAAATATTAAAATAATTTAATTATTATTTACATATTGGGATTACAAGTCTTACACACAGACTACCAATATGACAAGGGTAAGTATGCTTAAGTATGGAGAATGTTAAAATCAATCATAAAACGCACAAACCACTACTATAAATTCCAATGTAGTACAACCCTTAACAAAAAGACTGGGTAAAATTCACTTATATTGTCAATATAATATAAAGATACAATATTGAACATGATTGGGTACAGTAAGTTAAAGAGTATTTATAAAATAAAGCACCCCATTTCATGTAATCACCTCTATATATATAATTTAGATAATTTTGTGTTTCATAAACAAACTATTGTCCCACTGTATTCCATATGCTAAATTCATTTTCATCACGTCTAATCACACTTTCTTACTACTCCCTTACACACAAACAATCTTGAATAATTGGTTGATGTGTTGTATAGTGAATAAAATAATAATGTCAAGTACTTACATCATGCACTTATTAGATGAAGGACATTCTATTGACACATTTACATCATCATCTTTAACAAGCATTATAAATAAATGTCTTAGCCTTTGTAATCTTTGTCAAGATAATAATTTTTCCGTATGATTTTTTCCATTACAAGGAAATAAAATTGTATATCAAATGTTTGTAAATGCCTATCCATGTGATCTGCAAACTTAAGTTCGATAATACATTTTTTGATAACTTCAAAATCCACATACACAAAGACCAAGTTTGTTGATGTGCGTGAGCATTTGTTATTAAATATGCAATAAACACAATATATATACATCAACTTACGTGAGCATACATTTAAAATACATTAAATTTTATCAGAGGATGTAAATGTAGCTACACTCTCATGTGATGAAAATATCTGTCTTAAAAAGAGTTAAAGATCAATAACGGAAAAATGATTGAAAGTTCAAATGTTATTTGTAAATTAAATAAAATTGAAATCAATGTCGCAATTTACTACTGCAGGTGCATTACTTTGGAATAGATAGAGCATTTCGATTGCTCTAAACCAATGTACTTTCATGTTTAGCTTAAGATCTTTCTGATTGCTTCATAACATGCTTACAAATTCATGTAATATCACAAAGTTTATAGGTTTAACGATTAACATTCACTTACAAATCATTAATAATGCTATGCTTTTCTTGGACAAAGTTTAACAAAAATAAGTGAGAAACTCTAAATGTAATTTTCAAAATGTTGTGTTTCTCAATTAACATCATGTGATAATACATGAATCATATAATAGTACACATGGCAATTTCTCATTGCCATAATGACCAAGTGACCCAAACTTCATAATCATGTCACTTGTAAGTCTTGAAAATAAAAAAAATGATATATTGGAGACCTAAATGACAATAATGAGTATAAACAACCCTTGCACTTAATTGTGATGGACTTTAAACCGCTTAAAGTTTATGAGGAAATTGACAAGCAAAGCAAAACACAACACCAACATCTTCTATTCGTTTTCAACTTCATTGTTAAAAACTTATACTTCACCTTCAACATCAAAAGCTTCTACTTCAGACACTCCATTTTTATCATTCACACCATTAATAAAAAAATTATTGCTTTAGATGAACAATTACAAAAGTAAAAACAAAAATTAATTCATGTTTGCCTACTTGAGTTTGTTAGTTGTCAAAGGTGTGTTTGAGATAGTCATACTAGGTTTTATTATGGTGGTCCACACATAAGAGGATATTAACGCACTCTTCAATAAGTTGTTTGACCTTTTAAAGCGATTAAATAATTTTACATTACCACACATGATTAAACTATTTGAGAAATGCATCTCTTCTAAGGTTACTATTTTTTCATAATAGAATTATTGAATTTCAAGAGCTACCTATAAGGTTATATTTATGACAATATATAAGAGTTGGTGGGGCATAATAAATCATTCAATTCCACTTTAACATGCGATATAATATCTTAATAATACAATACAAGATGAAGTCAATAGATACAATTTAATTACCACCCGAATGACTTGAGATGTTTAAATGGATAGCTAATGGAAACTTTCTTTTACTTCAAGAAGATCCAAAACATGTGTCAATTAGAGCGATCAAAGATAGTTTTAAGATAGTTAAAGGCCTCAAAAAGTATATGGGCATTTGAAAAAATGATTTTCCCAAAGATCCAAAGGTTGTAAGCGAGTGATTGACATCCTAAAGAAATTTATTGAAGTCCATAATAAATTATATAATTAATTTTAACCATGCACAAGCTACGATAGATCACATAAAAGGGAATTTTAAAAAGTTAGTATGAAACAACCATACCCAATCTCAATACTTTTTAACTTACCATACCTAATCTCAATACTTTTTAACTTACCATACCCAATTTCAGTCCCATGTTTAATATTGTACTTTATATTATATTAACAATATAAGTGAATTTTACCTAGTTCTTATGTTAGCAATATTGTATAAAAGTTGTATTATATCAAAATCTATAGTAGTGATTTGTGTGTTTTTAGATTGATTTTAGCATTCTTCAAACTTAAACATACTTATCCTTGTCATATGTGTAATTTGTGTGTAAGACTTGTAGTCAGATAACAATTAAATTATTTTAATATTTTAGGTAATATTAATTAATCTTTTTTATTTGTTTAAGTGTCAACATTTTATACACTGAGAAATTGAGAATCATTTTGGATTTGTTTTTTAAATGAAAACATGTACACTCGCAATGGCACAAGGTATTACACATAATGGCATACACATTATTGAAATTTGACAAAAACATTCTTATTTTTTTCTTTTTCTTTTTCTTTTTTTGGTTTAGACAAGTGCTTTTTATGTAAATCGTGTTGAGGTATTATGAAAATTATTTAACTTTATTGAGAAATTGCATTGAAACTAGATTATAAATTAGACCCAATAAGCTCTTCTAATCAAATTATAGAGTTTATTGAGAAGATTATAACAAGATTAACGTCGTGTTATTTGAAAACATGGATTAGTGAGATATAATGTGGAAGGTGACAAAGAATAAAATATTTTGATTTGTACACTATATATAAATAAAATTAAAGTTTTGTGATTCCTTTTGAGCTTTCTTTTATGTGCCAACGTAAACAAGTGACATCTCTTTCATACACGTACACATACATGGGACGTGTGTAAAGTTAGGTCGCAAAATATGTAAATATGGAACCACACTAACCTAAGTCAATATCAATTACATATATTAATAAACTATTGAATGAATAATATATTATTATTATTAAAACACACGCCTGCCATGCATACAGGCCTTCTACCGGTTGAGATTAACTTTTGAAGGATTCAACGGGAAGAATATTCAATGAAGTTTCCTCAGTGTAAGACACTACGAACATATATTATAAGTTTACCCGAGCTTTCAGGAACATGTTTTGAACGGAGGTACTTATAACGACTCAGAAACACATGCACATTGTCCATACACTACACGTTTTAGCTGCAGATATAAGTTAAGTGGATGATTTAATAAGGAGTCATTAGCCAAGTTGCAATCCAAGAAGGATGAATATACATGTAATAAAGTGAAGTAGTCAAAACTACTGTTACGTACGGAGCGTGCATATCTACAGTCTGAAAACATGTTGTACATTGATAAGTATTTTATATTGGAAAGGAACGCATGGAGCTGTATAAATAACCACACGGTTAGGCCGTGGACAAACAACATCGGATCTCATTCCATCTCCTCGAGAGAAAAAAAAAAAGAAAATGTCTTGCATAGCTCTACTTCTACTTGGTATTGCTCTTGCACTTGCACTGGCATGGAAAGTGTATTGTATTGTGAAGAGGAAGCAGAGGGCTAGGTACATAGCGTCCCTGGATCCTGTCAAAGACGCTCGCAAGATCCTGTGGTACTTGTACTCGGTCGAGTTCCCATTCCTGTCCCAGAAGGCACTAGAGCTGGGAACCATACGCACGCTCGGTATACCCCACATCACCAACTTGCTGTTCAAGACCAAGTACGGTCTCAAGGACCCCGAGAAACGGGCTGCCGAGACCAACATTCTGGTGGCGGAGATGATCAGCCACACGTGGATAGCGAGCGTGGCTCCTATGCCGTGCGCAGGCTGAATGGGATCCATGCCAAGTTCAAGATACCCAACCACGAGTTTGTGTATGTACTGTGCTTGAATGTGGTGCACACCATCGACTTTTGTAGTAAGTTTGGGTTCAGGCGTTGGACCCAAAGCGAGCAGCTGGCTGCTTACACAGTGTGGCACGATGTGGGTGTGAGAATGGGGATGAAGGACATCCCCCACGACATTCAGGCTATGAGGGATTTCATACAGGATTTCGAGGCCGAAAATGCAGTCTTCACCGAGCAGAACAAGAAGATTGTGCAGGAGCTCAAGCACTTGGTGCTGGACAGCTTTCCAAACTTCATTCAACCCGTCGTGGAGGCTGGTGTGTGCTCCATGATTGACTCAAGGATCAGACAGGCCGTGGGTCTACACAAGCCACCCATGCTTGTGGAGTGGATGATTATGGGATCTCTCAAGCTGGTGGCCGGGACCTTTGTTTCCTTATTCATGCCTCCGCGGAGCGTGCAGAATGCACAAGGGAGTATTGAGGTGGACTGGTGCCCAAATCCTGCTGCAAATCCAGACCTACTCAGGCAATTAAATGTCAATGTTTATAGGCCTCCTGCATTCCAGAAGGGGTATAAGCTCTCCGAGCTTGGCGCACTCAAAACGGGAAGCTTGGGCCTCGACACGATGGGGATGTTTTGTGCCCGTTTAGACACTTGCATTGACCAAACATATTTGTAAAATACTAAAACAACGTTTATACATTTTATTTCTCCCACACAGTGTCAGTGTCAGTGTCACTGTCTGTGATGTATGTATGTGCAAACAGATGCTGTGTGCAAGTGGTTCTGGCTTATAGTGGCCCATGTTATCTCGTTCGTACGTAAGACAGGGCATGACGGAAAAAACATATATTATCAATAGCAATTGAGAGAAATTATTGTTGAGAATCTCTGCCTGACATGAAATATCCAACGTGGATGTGGATGTATAGTATAAGCTGTCTAAATTAAACTTGTGTAAATTAAAATTCCATGGTCCCATTGGGCCATACTTAAATTTAAAAACCCTCTAAAATTTAAAAATTAAACATTGTGTGTTAGTCTCGATAATTTTTTAAACTGAATTTTCTTATATATGGCACATGGAAATATATAATTAACCTATTATGACTAAATAAAAACTGAATTTTCTTATATATGGCACATGGAAATATATAACCTATTATGACTAAATAAAAAGGTACTATACACGAAGAAAGAAGTCAGAGATGAATTTTGCTTCAATTGACGTGTCTTGATAAGGCTAGCCTTGTCCTTCATATTGTAAGGGTTGCAATGAAGTCTACGCTGTGCTCATCTTATTGTAGTTAGAAAGTCTCCAGCGACTCAAGCATCTTGAGTGCCTCGAAAGGAGTGACCTTGATTGGTTCAATATTGTCATCATCGTCTACACCCTCGACATCATCTGCAGTAGGTTCATAAGCATGGAGGCAGTCTTTGACGAGGTCATCAATTATTGGCACAAAGGCAACAACTTCCTCTCTAGGTAGTTCAGTAGGAAGTCAATGGCCAAGCCAAGTTGCTGGACTTGGGACTGCAAGTCTTATGTGACCTCGTTGTCAATGAGGTCCTCTTCAGGACATTTGTGCAATGTCCTTAGTTCGGATCTTGCAATGATGAAAACAATTGTGAATTGTCTCTTGCTTCACATTAGAAGTCCAGGTTGGGATAGCCATGTAGATCGCTTGAAGCATATGAATCTTCTCAGGGCTTCAACCTGGTCTTTGAGATGTTGAAGTAGGAGGTGGTTGAAACGCCTATGATAGTATGCCTTGAAGCTCTTGATAACTCTGCATCACATGGTGGATTTTTGACATGGTGTTTGGTGGAGGTAAAAGACAATCGTGTTCTGCAATTTGAACGTGGTTCGAAATGTCTACCAATGGGATGTGAGCACTATAGTTGTCAAGAGCAAAAGAACCTTCGATTTTCCATGCACCGAGTGAAAGCTTGAGCCATTCTGCAAAGATTTGCTTGGGTCATCCATGCCTTGGTGTTGCTTTGGTATGTGCACCTAAGGTTAGCCTAGTTGACATTTTTGAAGCAACAGGGATTCCTGTACTTTCCAATAATTCACAGGGGCGGCTTGTCAGAGCCATCCCCATTGCAGCAAACAACCAATGTAATTCACTACTTGTTTTGCTTGCTTCCCTCAAGCTGCTTGGTAGCCAATGAGTTGTCTGCCTGTTTAGAAAAGACAATCAGCAAACTGAGCATGAGCAAGATGTAGGTCAACAAATGTACTCGCCTACACGTGGTAAAAGAGACTTGTTTCATCCATGTTGTATATATCACATAGAGCATACTTATTGAGAGTCTCCCTGATTGTAGGCAGAGCATTGTTGACCACAGCCATGTCAATAGAGCCGCTCTCCCCAAAGCGGCGAAAAGAACGAATCCCATGGCGTTATTTAAAAGCCTCAAGCCAGCCATTTGAGAACTGGAACGGCTGATGTCTAGGGTAGAGGTGGTCAAGAAGTTGGGCTCCAATCTCTCTGAGGAGGTCTCCACTCATATTGACTCGGTCTTGGTTTGTTGTGAACCACTCAAAAAGGGCTGACTCCATGTCCGGATACCTAACTATCCTCTAGCGCTTGGTGTCCAGGTTTGCATTTTCATATCTACCAAGGAGCTTAGTAGAACGCTTGAGAGTGTTGGTGATTGTGCCTCCACTGACAGTGATTTGATAGTTTTCTCGCAACCACTTGATAAGCTCCTTGTGTGTCAGATTCGGATTCTTCTCCTTGTGCTAACACAGCATGATGCGGATCTTGTCTGATAGTTGTGTGCTTAGTTCCACGCAAACCCGTTGAGTACAAAAAATACCACAAGTACAGTATTATATGCTCTTGTATTCTACCCTATTCATGTATTCTACCCTCTTTTATTTAAAACCCTCTCTAAATTAAATACTACCCCCAGTCCCAAAGTGTTTAATTTACACAGGTTCTACTGTACATGGATTAAGTAACCGGTGCTGTTCCTGTTTAAAAGAAGTTGAAAATGTATAAAAGACTTAAACGATGTATATAATGATATTTTAAAACAAGAGAAATTTTAATTGATATATTTCTTAACATGGTACCATAGCAATAATTTCTTGGGCACGACTTTTGAACAAGATGTGCTAGAAGTCTTCCATATGGGAAGGACTTCCAAAATGAAATACTTTTTTATGGAAAAGAATTGTGGGGAATCATTTTTGGAATTGAGATCAAGCTGGCATCAACAAACATAGATGGAGTCAAGGAGTGGATAAAGTTGGACACTCACACACTTGGCATTCCTGGATGCACCATTGGAAAAATATATCGATATCATCTCGATATTGATAAAACCTTGAAACAAAATTGGGAAGCCTTGAAGCTAATTCTTGGTAAGACCACCAAGACAAACTTGATAGAGATGAAGACCAAGTTTGATGGCATGTTCAAGGACAAGGACAAATCGATTCAAGATTTTGCAAGTCAACTTAAAGGCATTATCAAACAAATCGAGGCTCTCCAAACACCAACGAAGGTTGAAGACATCGACATTGTAGTAGTGTTCCTGAAGGGCATTCCTGACATGTTCAAGCTCGCCACATATGGTCATGTTGCCACAAAGTCCTTTGACGAAGTCATCAATGAGATGCTTTGCGACCCATATTGCAGATTCAACTCCTAATTTGGTCATGTTTGCTGCCAAGAACAAAGCATCTGTCTAGGATAGACTCATGCCATGCCAAAATAGTGCCCCTAAGGGCAGCAACAACAATGGTCAACTAAACAAGAAAAAGAACAAGACACTTTGCAATACTTACAAGAAACCATGACATTTTGCTCGTGACTGTCCAGATGAAGTTACTAAGCCAGCTAAGAAAATTCGAAAAGACAAGTATGCTACTAATTTTGCATGAGCAGAGAGGATGATGTTATAAGTGATGGTAGTCTATTCATGGCTTTCAACATCAACCTCCAAACTCTTATTACCAGGGATTTTGAGTTTGGCCTTCCAAATTGAAGAAAAGTTGTGTGGTTTGACAGTGGAGCTAACTAGCATATAACACATATTCAAGGACTATTTAGCCGATTGGAGCCACTTCCAGATGACAAGAAAATTTTCTTGGGTGATAACTACTCACACAGTGTGTTTGGAGTCGAGACCATCGAAGTTCATTTTACATTTGGACTATGGATAGACTATAATTTAAATCATCAAATAAATCATGGTGATTTAGATCAACAAACTTTAACTAATTTATATAATGATTTTAAATTAAATTAAATTAAATATAAATTTAATCTTACATTTTTTAATTTTATGAATACCTTTTTAATTTATTCATTTTATAGTATATATGTTTTTTATTAAAAATTAAAGTTTATTATTTATAAATAATAAAAACCATGGTTTAAGCCAAAAAAGTTAATTCATGCTTTGGATATGTCATGGCTATAAATGGTGTATATTTTGTTCTTGGTGTTAAGAAGACTCTCTTCTTTATTGGCAAGGTTGCAAACCAGGAAATAAATCTCATCTTCAAAAAAACACAGTGCTTAATCATGAAGGACAACCAAATCGTAACAAGTGGGAGACGTTATGCTAGCTTGTATAGACTTAATGTAGTGATGGAGTACCTAGAACAGCCTCGACAGTAGCTGATGTTTGCAAGTCCCTAGTCTCTAGTGGATCTCCAGACATGGCATCATTGGTTGGGACACACAAACCTCCAGGACATTAAAAGACTTGCAAGCAAACACATGGCTAATGGGCTTCACATTTCCTCACAATCACTGATGTTTCGTGAACAATGTGTGCTAGCGAAGCAACATAGATTCCCATTTAAGTCTGGTGTTGCCACAAGAGCTACAAAAATCTTGGAACTGGTTCACTCTAATGTCTGCACAATGCCCATGCTGTCCAAAGATAACAAGCGTTACTTTGTCACTTTTGTGCATGATTACTCATGCATGATTACTGTCAAGTTTTTTGCCATAAAGTCTAAGGTGATTCAAGAGTTCATCTTGTTCAAGACTCGAGCAGAGCTTCAGACTTGCAAGAAACTTAAGAAGTTCGCAACTATGGTGGCGAAGAATACACCTCCAAGCAATTCATTAAGCTTTGTGATGATGGTGGCATCGAGAGACAGTACTCAATCCCAGCAACAAAACGAGACATCTAAGAGAGTAAACAGGACACTCCAAAAAGTTGCCCTCTCCCTTCTTCAAGATGCTGGTTTGCCAAAGATGTTTTGGTGTCATGTTGTAGTAGCAGTGGCGTATCTAAGAAACCACCAATTGTCTCTGACTAGACCCCGTACGAGCATTGGTACGGCAAGAAACGACACTTGAGGATCTTTGGATGTGTGACATATGCATTCCTTTCAAAACAGCATTGTGACAAGCTTGTGAACTCAGGTGTCAAAGCTATCTTGCTGGGATACAACAATCAAATGATGGCATACAAGCTCTTTAGTTTGTCTGGCTCAAAGATCTTTCACAACCGGGATGTAATCTTTGACAAGTCTTGGACTTATTCTACTCGCAATCTTCCCACAGCCATCGAGCCACTAGTCGAGTGTCAACGACTTGTGCCGGTTGCAACTGATGACAAATAAGATTTTAACCTTTGGGTGGGAGCACTTCCAATACCATGTGGAAATGGCAACATGTCTCCAGCACCAAATCTTCATGTGGAATGATGCCCCAAGAGCACAAGACCTTGGTGGGAGTGATCTTCTTGGTCTAAAGGGGTCATCTCCACCTGTAGGTGGCAAGTTAGGCTTGGGTGGGAGCACCCAGGCTTCCCCATTCTTCATAGATCCACCAGATTGCGTACGTTACAGAAGTTGGAGCACAATTTCAAGAGAGGCTTGACCTTCAAGCTGCTCAACGAGCCTCACGGCAAGCTCATGTTCAGTGTAATACTATTATAAATGTGCATACGTACATGTAATATCTATGACACACATGCACTCAAGAACTTCTGCTAAGACAGGAAAACATGTTCAATGCAATAAATGGGCACTAACCTAACAATAACCCCTAACTGTGTTGTCAGTGAAAGATATCAACTAACAAAAGAGGGGAGACCATGCATGAGTGCTGCGCAAGAGCAGTTTGCAAATATGGCCGTCCTCACACTGTCCGGACAGACTCCTGCTTAGAGCAAAATCACGTTCTTATTGGGTAATGCGCACGCGAATGAGTAAATGTGTGTGTGAGTCTGTTAAAAGATTCAATAGTGTATACTTTCCCGCAATTCCTATTGATAATATAAGTTTTTTTCGTCATGCCCTGTCTTACGTACGAACGAGATAACATGGGGCCGCTAGAAGGCAGAACCACTTGCACGCGGCATCTGTTTGCACATACAACATACATACATCACAGAACACCGTGGGAGAATTAAAATGTATAAACGTTGTTTTAGTATGTTTGGTCAATGCAAGTGCCTAAACGGGCACAAAACATCCCCATCGTGTCGAGGCCCAAGCTTCCCGTGTTTGAGTGCGCCAAGCTCGGAGAGCTTATACCCCTTGTGGAATGCAGGAGGCCTATAAACATTGACATTTAATTGCCTGAGTAGGTCTGGATTTGCAGCAGGATTTGGGCACCAGTCCACCTCAATACTCCCTTGCGCATTCTGCACGCTCCGCGGAGGCATGAATAAGGAAACAAAGGTCCCGGCCACCAGCTTGAGAGATCCCATAATCATCCACTCCACAAGCATCGGTGGCTTGTGTAGACCCACGGCCTGTCTGATCCTTGAGTCAATCATGGAGCACACACCAGCCTTCACGACGGGTTGAATGAAGTTTGGAAAGCTGTCCAGCACCAAGTGCTTGAGCTCCTGCACAATCTTTTTGTTCTGCTCAGTGAAGACTGCATTTTCGGCCTCGAAATCCTGTATGAAATCCCTCATAGCCTGAATGTTGTGGGGGATGTCCTTCATCCCCATTCTCACACCCACATCGTGCCACACTGTGTAAGCAGCCAGCTGCTCGCTTTGGGTCCAACGCCTGAACCCAAACTTACTACAAAAGTCGATGGTGTGCACCACATTCAAGCACAGTACATACACAAACTCGTGGTTGGGTATCTTGAACTTGGCATGGATCCCATTCAGCCTGCGCACGGCATAGGAGCCACGCTCGCTATCCACGTGGTGGCTGATCATCTCCGCCACTAGAATGTTGGTCTCGGCAGCCCGTTTCTCCGGGTCCTTGAGACCGTACTTGGTCTTGAACAGCAAGTTGGTGATGTGGGGTATACCGAGCGTGCGTATGGTTCCCAGCTCTAGTGCCTTCTGGGACAGGAATGGGAACTCGACCGAGTACAAGTACCACAGGATCTTGCGAGCGTCTTTTACAGGATCCAGAGACGCTATGTACCTAGCCCTCCGCTTCCTCTCGACAATACAAAACACTTTCCATGCAAGTGCAAGTGCAAGAGCAATACCAAGTAGAAGTAGAGCTATGCAAGACATTTTCTTCTTTTTTCTCTCGAGGAGATGGAATGAGATCCGATGTTGTTTGTCCACAGCCTAACCGTGTGGCTATTTATACAGCTCCATGCGTTCCTTTCCAATATAAAATACTTATCATGTTTTCAGACTGTAGATATGCACGCTCCGTACGTAATAGTAGTTTTGACTACTTCACTTTATTACATGTATATTCATCCTTCTTGGATAATGACTCGTTATTAAATCATCCAATTGTGTTCTTCGTTACACTATAACATATACCTGCCACTGATGTCATTTTGAATAAAGACCAAAACGTGTAGTGCATGGACAATGTGCATGTGTTTCTGGGTCACTATAAGTACCTCCGTTCAAAACATGTTCCTGAAAGCTCGGGTAAACTTTATAATATCTGTCGGTAGTGTCTTACACTAAGGAAACTTCACTGAATATTACCATTTTGTTACCCGTTGAATCCTTCAAAAGTTAATCTCAACCGGTAGAAGGCCTGTATGCATCGGCAGGCGTGTGCTATAATAATAATAATATATTATTCATATTTTAATATATATAATTGATATTAACTTTCATATTTACATATTTTGCGAACCTAACTTCACACACGTCTCATGTGTATGAAAGAGATGTCACTTGTTTATGTTGGCACATAAAAGAATGCTCAAAAAGAATCACAAAACTTTAATTTTATATTATATATAATGTACAAATCAAAATATTTTATTCTTTGTCACCTTCCACATTATATCTCACTAATCCCATGTTCCAAATAACACGGTGTTAAACTTGTTAGAATCTTCTTAATAAACTCTATAATTTGATTAGAAGAGCTTATTCAGTCTAATTTATATGCAGTTTCTCAATGCAATTTCTCAATAAAGTTAAATAGTTTTCATAATACCTCAACTCAACACGATTTAAAATTTTGTTTACATAAAAAGCACCTGTCTAAACCAAAAAGAAAAAGAAAAAAAAAAATGTTTTTGTCAAATTTCAATAATGTGTATGCTATTATGTGTAAGACCTCACGCCATTGCGAGTGTACATGTTTTCAAAAACTTCTAAAAAACAAATCCAAAATGATTCTCAAAAAATTTCTCAATGTATAAAATGTTGACACTTAAACAAGATAAAAAAGATTAACTAATATTACCTAAAATATTAAAATAATTTAATTATTATCTACATGTTGGGACTACAAGTCTTACACACAAACTACACATATGACAAGGATAAGTATGTTTAAGTTCGAAGAATGTTAAAATCAATTTGAAAACACACAAACCACTATTATATAGTACAACCCTTATATAGTATTACTAACATAAGAATTGGGTAAAATTCACTTTATTGTCAATATAATATAAAGTACAATATTAAACATGAGATTGAGATTGAGTATAGTAAATTAAAAAGTATTAAGATTGGGTATGGTAAGTTTCATTAGCTTTTTAAAATTCCCTTTCATGTGATGTATCGTACCTTGTGCATGGTTAAAATTTATTATATAATTTATTATGGACTTTAATAGTGTTTTTTTAGGATGTCAATCGCTTGCTTACAGCCCTTGGATTTTTGCACAAACCATTTTTCAAATGCCCGTATACTTTTTGAAGCCTTCAACTATCTTAAAATTATTTTGATCGCTCTAATTGACATAGGTTTTGGATTTCCTTGGGGTAAAAAAAGGTTCCCATTAGCTGTCCATTTAAACATCTCAAGTCATTTAGGTGGTAATTAAATTGTATCTATTAGTTTCATCTTGTATTGCATGATTAAGATATTATATCGCATGTTGAAGTAGAATTGCAATGGTTTATTATGACCCATCAACTCTTACATATTGTCATGAATATAATCTTATAGGTAACTCTTGAAATTTAATACTTTTATTATGAAAAAATAGTAATCTTAGAAGAGATGCACTTCTCAAATAGTTTAATTATGTATGGCAATGTGAAATTATTTAATCGCTTTAAAAGGTCAAACAACTTATTAAAGAGTGCGTCAATATCCTCTTGTGTGGACCACCATGATAAAACCTAGCATGACTAACCTTTTACAATTAGTAAACTCAAGTAAGCAAACATGAATTAATTTTTGTTTTCATTTCTGTAATTGTCCATTTAAAGTAATAAATTTTTTATTAATGGTGCGAATGATGAAGATGGAATGTCTGAAGTAGAAGTTTATAATGCTGAAGGTGAAGTATAAGCTTTTGATAATGGAGTTGTGGAATGAATAAAAGATATTGGTGTTGTATTTTGCTTTGCCTTGTTAATTTCCTCGTGAACTTTAAACAATTTAAAATCCATCACAACTAAGTGCAAGGGTGGTCACTTGGTCATTGTGGCAATGAGAAATTACCATGTGTACCATTATATGATTCATGTATTATTCACATGATGTTAATTGAGAAACACAACATTTTAAAAATTCCATTTAAAGTTGCTCACTTACTTTTGTTAAACTTTGTCCAAGAAAAACAACATTGTTAATGATTTGTAGGTGGATGTTAATTGTTAAACGTATAAACTTTGTGATATTACATGAATTTGTAGGCATGTATATGAGGCAAT
Organism: Selaginella tamariscina; assembly: GCA_003024785.1. NCBI lineage: Eukaryota > Viridiplantae > Streptophyta > Lycopodiopsida > Selaginellales > Selaginellaceae > Selaginella > Selaginella tamariscina. The sequence goes on from PUQB01000016.1 coordinate 181,895, forward strand.
TTAACAATTAGAAAACCTTGAATTAAACATGAAAGTACATTGGTTTAGAGCAATCGAAATGCTCTATCTACTCCAAAGTGATGCACCTGCAATAGTAAATTGCGACATTGATTTTAATTTTGTTTGATCTACAGATAACATTTGAATTTTTAATCATTTTTCCGTTATTGATCTTTTAACTTTTTTAAAAACAGATTTTCCATCACATGAGAGTGCAACTACATTCACATCCTCTAACAAAATTTAATGTATTTTGAATGTATGTTCACGTAAGTTGATGTATGTATATTGTGTTTATTGCATATTTAATAACACATGCTCACGCACACCAACAAACTTGGTCTTTATGTATGTGGATTTTGAAGTTGTCAAAATGTACCATTGAACTTAAGTTTGCGGATCACATGGAGCAATGGAAATCATTACAGAAAAACCATTCACCCGACAAAGACTATAAAGGCCAAGACACTTTACTTATTTATAGTGTTTATTTGAAAGATGAGATGATGTAAATGTGTCAATTGAACATCCCTCATCTAACAAGTGCATATAGTGTAAATGCTTGACATTATCATTTATTCATTATACAACACATCAACCAATTATTCAAATTGCTTATGTATAGGGGAGTAGTAAAAAAGTGTGCTTGGATGTGATGAAAATGGATTTGGCATATGGGATACAATGGGACACCAATCTTTTCATGAAACACATAAATTATCTAAATTATATATATAAGGTGATTACATAAAATGGGGCTTTATTTTATAGATAATCTTTAACTTACTGTACCCAATCATGTTCAATATTGTACCTTTATATTATATTGATAATATAAGTGAATTTTACCAGGTTTTCTGTTAACAATATCGTATAAGGCTTGTACTACATTGGAATTTATTGTAGTAGTTTATGTGTTTTATGATTGATTTTAGCATTCTCCATACTTAAGCATATTTACCTTTGTCATATGTGTAATTTGTGTGTAAGACTTGAATCCCAACATGTAAATAATAATTAAATTATTTAATATTTTAGGTAATATTAGTTAATCTTTTTTATTTTGTTTAAGTCTCAACATTTTATACACTAAGAAATTGTGTATAAAATGTTAGACAAGTGCATATTTAAAGTGTTAGACTTTTTATGAAAACAAATACAACTTAATTTAAATTGTGTTGAGGTATTATGAAAACTATTTAACTTTATTAAGAAAATGCATTGAGAAACTGCATATAAATTAGACCGAATAAGCTCTTCTAATTAAATTATAGAGTTTATTGAGAAGATTTTAACATGCTTAACACCGTGTTATTTGAAACATGGGATTAGTGAAATATAATGTGGAAGGTGACAAAGAATAAAATATTCTGATTTGTACATTATATATAATATAAAATTAAAGTTTTGTGATTCTTTTTGAGCATTCTTTTATGTGCCAACATAAACAAGTGACATCTCTTTCATACACATGAGACGTGTTGAAGTTAGGTTCGCAAATATGTAAATATGAAAGTTAATATCAATTATATATATAAAATATGAATAATATATTATTATTATAGCACACGCCTGCCGATGCATACAGGCCTTCTACCGGTTGAAATTAACTTTTGAAGGATTCAACGGGTAACAAAATGGTAATATTCAATGAAGTTTCCTTAGTGTAAGACACTACCACACATATTATAAAGTTTACCCGAGCTTTCAGGAACATGTTTTGAACGGAGGTACTTATAGTGACCCAGAAACACATGCACATTGTCCATGCACTACACGTTTTGGTCTTTATTCAAAATGACATCAGTGGCAGGTATATGTTACAGTGTAACGAAGAACACAATTGGATGATTTAATAACGAGTCATTATCCAAGAAGGATGAATATACATGTAATAAAGTGAAGTAGTCAAAACTACTTACGTACGGAGCGTGCATATCTACAGTCTGAAAACATGATAAGTATTTTATATTGGAAAGGAACGCATGGAGCTGTATAAATAGCCACACGGTTAGGCTGTGGACAAACAACATCGGATCTCATTCCATCTCCTCGAGAGAAAAAAGAAGAAAATGTCTTGCATAGCTCTACTTCTACTTGGTATTGCTCTTGCACTTGCACTTGCATGGAAAGTGTTTTGTATTGTCGAGAGGAAGCGGAGGGCTAGGTACATAGCGTCTCTGGATCCTGTAAAAGACGCTCGCAAGATCCTGTGGTACTTGTACTCGGTCGAGTTCCCATTCCTGTCCCAGAAGGCACTAGAGCTGGGAACCATACGCACGCTCGGTATACCCACATCACCAACTTGCTGTTCAAGACCAAGTACGGTCTCAAGGACCCGGAGAAACGGGCTGCCGAGACCAACATTCTGGTGGCGGAGATGATCAGCCACGTGGATAGCGAGCGTGGCTCCTATGCCGTGCGCAGGCTGAATGGGATCCATGCCAAGTTCAAGATACCCAACCACGAGTTTGTGTATGTACTGTGCTTGAATGTGGTGCACACCATCGACTTTTGTAGTAAGTTTGGGTTCAGGCGTTGGACCCAGAGCGAGCAGCTGGCTGCTTACACAGTGTGGCACGATGTGGGTGTGAGAATGGGGATGAAGGACATCCCCCACAACATCCAGGCTATGAGGGATTTCATACAGGATTTCGAGGCCGAAAATGCAGTCTTCACCGAGCAGAACAAGAAGATTGTGCAGGAGCTCAAGCACTTGGTGCTGGACAGCTTTCCAAACTTCATTCAACCCGTCGTGGAGGCTGGTGTGTGCTCCATGATTGACTCAAGGATCAGACAGGCCGTGGGTCTCACAAGCCACCCATGCTTGTGGAGTGGATGATTATGGGATCTCTCAAGCTGGTGGCCGGGACCTTTGTTTCCTTATTCATGCCTCCGCGGAGTGTGCAGAATGCACAGGGAGTATTGAGGTGGACTGGTGCCCAAATCTGCTGCTGCAAATCCAGACCTACTCAGGCAATTAAATGTCAATGTTTATAGGCCTCCTGCATTCCAGAAGGGCTATAAGCTCTCCGAGCTTGGCGCACTCAAACACGGGAAGCTTGGGCCTCGACACGATGGGATGTTTTGTGCCCGTTTAGGCACTTGCATTGACCAAACATATTTGTAAAATACTAAAACAACGTTTATACACTTTAATTCTCCCACAGTGTCAGTGTCACTGTCTGTGATGTATGTATGTGCAAACAGATGCTGTGTGCAAAGTGGTTCTGGCTTCTAGCGGCCTGTGTTATCTCGTTCACACATAAGACAGGGCATGACGAAATAAAAACATATATTATCAATAGAAATTGAGAGAAATTATTGTTAAGAATTTCTGCCTTGTACCACATGAGATGTCCGACGTGGATGTACATGGACTAAGTAACCGGTGCTGTTCCTGTTTAAAAAAAGTTGAAGATGTATAAAAAACTTAAACGATGTATATGATATTTTAAACAAGAGAACTTTTAATTGATATATTTCTCAACATGGTAACATAACAATAATTTTTTGGGCATGACTTTTGAATGAGATGTGCTAGAAGTCTTCTATATGGGAAGGATTTCCACATATGGAAGTAGTAAATGGAATACTTTTTTAAGGAAAAGAATTTGTAGGGAATTGTTTTTGGAATTGAGATCAAGCCGGCATCAACTAACATATGAAGTTGGACACTCGCGCACTTGGCATTCCTGGATGCACCATTGGAAAAATGTATCGATATCGTCTCAATATAATTGGAAAGTCTTGAAGTTAGTTCTTGGTAAGACCACCAAGACGAACTTGATTGAGATGAAGACCAGGTTTGGTGGCATGCTCAAGGGCAAGGACGAATCGATTCAAGATTTTGTAAGTTGACTTAAAAAGCATTGTCAAACAAATTGAGACTCTCCAAAGTTGAAGACAACGACATTGTAGTAGTGTTTCTAAAGAGCAATCCTAACGTGTTCAAGCTTGCCGCATGTGATGTTGCCACAAAGACCTTTGACGAAGTCATGAATGAAATGCTTGCCTTGGAGACCTACTCAGAACAACCCATATTGTAGATTCAACTCTCGATTTGGCCATGTTTGCTGCCAAGAACAAAGCGTCTGTCTAGGATAGACTCGGGCCATGCCAAACTAGTGCCCCAAGGGCAGCAACAACTACCAACCAGACAAGAAAAGAACTAGAATCGGAAGAATAACGGACTTTGCAACAGTTGCAAGAAACTAGGGCATTTCGCTCGTGACTGTCCAAATAACATTGCCAAGTGAGCCAAGAAAATCCAAAAAGACAAGCAAGTTATTAATTTTGCACGAGCAAAGGATGATGCTATAAGTGATGGTAGTCTATTCATGGCTTTCAGCATTGACCTGCATGCTCTTACTACTAGGGATTTGAGTTTGGCCTTCCAAATTGAAGAGTCGTTGGATAGTGGAGCTAACTAATATATAACACATTTGGGAACTATTCAGCCAGTTGGAACCACTTCCAGACAACAAGAGAATTTTCTTGGGTGATGACTACTCACACAATGTGTTTGGAGTCGGGACCATCAAAGTTTGTCTTACCTTTGGATCATTGATTAATAATTTTGACTTAGATCATAGTTTAAATCATTAAATAAATCATAGTGATTTAAATCAAAAAAACTTTAAATCGATTTATATAATGATTTTTAATTATTTTAAATTAAATTAAATATATAAATTTAATCTTACATTCTTAATTTTATGAATACATTTTTAATTTTTTATTATATATATATATGTTTTTTTAATTTAAAATTAAAGTTTATTATTTATGAATAATAAAATTCATGGTTTAAGCCAAAAAAGTTAATCCATGCTTTGGACATGTCATGGCTATGAACGGTGTGTATTTTGTAGTGTGAATAAGACTATGTTCTCCGTTGGGAAGGTTGTAGACCGGGATATGGATCCCATCTTCAACAAAACACAGTGCTTAATCATGAAGGACAACCAGATCGTAACAAGTGGGAGACGTTATTCCAGCTTGTATAGACTTAATGCAGTGGTGGAGTACCTAGAACAACCTTGATAATAGATGATGTTTGCAAGTCCCTAGTCTCTAGTGGATCTCCAGACATGGCATCGTCGGCTGGGACACACAAACCTTCAGGACATTGCAAGCAAACCATGGCTAATGGGCTTCACATTACCTCACAATCGCTGACGTTTTGTGAACAATGTGTACTAGCGAAGCAACACAAATTCCCATTTAAGTTTGGTGTTGCCACAAGAGCTACAAAAATCTTGGAACTGGTCCACTCTAATGTCTGCACAATGCCTGTGTTGTCAAGAGATAACAAGCATTACTTTGTCACTTTTGTGGATGATTATTCATGCATGATACTATCAAATTTTTTGCCAGAAAGTCTGAGGTGATTAAAGAGTTCATCTTGTTCAAGACTTGAGCAAAGCTTTAGACATGCAAGAAACTTAAGAAGTTCGCAACTACGATGGCGAAGACACCTCCAAGCAATTCATCAAGCTTTGTGATGATGTTGGGCTTTAAGAGACAGTACTCAGTCCCAACAACAAAACGAGACAGCTAAGAGAGCAAACATGACACTCCAGAAAGTTGCCCTCTCCCTTTTTTAAGATGTTGATTTGTGTCAGAGTTTTAACCCGAATGGCTAACACGTGGCCACCAAGTGGCCTTCCGACATCAATTCCCTATGACATTGTGAGCAACGCTAAGTCTTTCAAGATGACTTTAAGAATCTGACTCAAATGCCTAGTTAAATAGAAGACTTAAAGTCCTACACTAAGCCCCTTAAAATGACCATCCCCCAAACCATAGAGGATATCCCGAGTAGACTTTAGGATTCTATCCCAGTAGACCTAGACATGCTCATGCCTTAACCCCATAAAGGAGATGTGTCTCACACATGCCCCTGTGACAGAGCTAAGGCATCGTCACTTACCCCTTGAGAAATCACCCTCATCCGGGAGAACAACCTCTTTAGGGCGACAAGGGGTACCTTGAACCACGACTAACCCTTAAGGGTTAGTGGCCAAGTCATACCCTAGACCTAGGGCTAGTACTTAGTGAGGACAAGAATGTACGCCGTAGGCGAACATGAATGTTTTACTTCAACAAACTCCATAAAGCTAAGTTTAGATAATCCTAAATACATGACCTTGCGCTTTTGCTAATGAGCTTAGGTTGTTCAACCCTTAGATCTTAAGGAGAACACCCCCTAGCTAGGTGTGCCAAAGCACACCCAATTACAAGACCTAACCTGCCTTGAGCGAATGCCCAAGGTTTAGCACTCTAGTGTGAACACAAGCATGTATGTTTACTAGAGTATCCAACCCCTTAGTAACAAACCCATGACAAGACCCCAAAGGGTGTGGCTCGGGCATTATATTGTGTGACTTCTAGCCCAGTGTCACATCTCCATGTGACACTGCCTTCCATGATGTGGGCTATCATGCCATAGCCCTTAGATTCAAGAGTTGCACCAAGTGCCATAAATGTGGCTTCTAAATGCCAACTCTAGAACCTCTTAGTGAACCCTTAGGAACTAGGTAATGTGAACACATCAAACAAGATCCTATACCCACGGTTGGACAAGGACACAAATGTGCCTTGCTTGGTCATGAGTGCTACACCTAGCTTGACGTGGAGGAGAAGGCTGGAGTGCTACCCCGAAGATGGGACATACCCCCTATCATCTGAAAGTTAGGGCGGCACAACAAAGAGTTATACCTTAACGACACAAGTTGAAGTTTGCACCGACAAAAGAGCAATAAACTCAGTCATGAACCCATGAGCTCTCCTACTCATACTCTACCTTATTTATGTGACGGAGCCCCCCCTCCCCCCCTCTTTTCCTGAATGTGTAAGTGAGCTGGCACAAAATTAGCTAGCCCCTTATTAAGTTAATGAGGAAGTGTTTAACTTCTAAAAGATGTGGGGGTTTTTAGGGCGTGGGTTAGGGCAACCCTAGGGGTGTTCCTAACCCTACTAAACACGCCGAACTCATTTACATTAATCAATCAGCTTAACTGGAACGTCAAAATTGGGGGTGGTTTTTTAGAAGGTAAGTTCTAACTTTGTTTAGAGTTTCATGCAAATACTTAATGACACCCGGCCGGATCATCACTAGATACCCAAGTGCACTAAGTGGGCCTGTTTCTTACTACATCTAAGGTCCATCAACATAGTGCAGTAGGTAAAAATAGTCAATGTCCAAAATAAAGGGTGAATCATAGTATTGACCCACTAGTCGAGTGTCAACGACTTGTGCCGGTTGCAAGTGATGACAAAGAAGATTTTAGCCTTTGGGTGGGAGCACTTCCAATACCATGTGGAGATGACAACATGTCTCTAGCACCAAATCTTCATGTGGCTCCAAGAACAAGTGATGTAGTAGTTCTAGCCCCAAGAGCACAAGATCTTGGTGGGAGTGATCTTCTTGGTCTAAAGGGGTCATCTCCACCTGTAGGTGGGTGGGAGCACGCAGGCTTCCCCCATTCTTCACAAATCCACCAGATTGCATATGCTTACAGAAGTTGGAACACAATTTGAAGAGAGGCTTGACCTTCAAGCTGCTCAACGAGTCTCATGGCAAGTTCATGTTCAGTGCAATACTATTATAAATGTGCATACATTCATGTAATATCTATGACACACATGCACTCAAGAACTTCTGCTAAGACAAGAAAACATGTTTAATGCAATATTGTTATAAATGGGCACTAACCTAAGAATAACCTTTAGCTACTGATCTGACCTTGAACTTGAACTTGACGTTGCCATCCAAGTCAGTCTTGAGCTCAAAGATCCACATTGTCTTGATTGGTTTCTTAATTGCAAAGCAGCTAGGCTCCATCCAATGCTGTCTGTACAACATAAGTGAGGGGATGTGCCCATGGCATTTCAAATGTGAGTGCTGGTTACGTGCGTGTGGGTTCTACTTATGTTGTTGCCTGAGATATTTACATACATGCTATAATAGATGGTGGACCTAACTGTGGTTCAGTGAAATATATCAACTAACAAAAGAGGGGGACCGTGCATGAGTGCTGCGCAAGAGCAGTTTGCAAACATGGCCGTCCTCACACTGTCCGGCAGACTCCTGCTTAGAGCAAATCATGTTCTTATTGGGTAATGCCGCACATGAATGAGTAAATGTGTGTGTGAGTCTGTTAAGAGATTCAATAGTATACTTTCCCTCAATTCCTATTGACAATATAAGTTTTTTTTTTCGTCATGCCCTGTCCTTACGTATGAACGAGATAACATGGCCGCTAGAAGCCAGAACCACTTGCACACGGCATCTGTTTGCACATACAACATACATACATCACAGAACACTGTCGGAGAATTAAAATGTATAAACGTTGTTTTAGTATTTTACAAAAGTGTTTGGTCAATGCAAGTGCCTAAACGGGCACAAAACATCCCCATCGTGTCGAGGCCCAAGCTTCCCGTGTTTGAGTGCGCCAAGCTCGGAGAGCTTATAGCCCTTCTGGAATGCAGGAGGCCTATAAACATTGACATTTAATTGCCTGAGTAGGTCTGGATTTGCAGCAGGATTTGGGCACCAGTCCACCTGAATACTCCCTTGTGCATTCTGCACGCTCCGCGGAGGCATGAATAAGGAAACAAAGGTCCCGGCCACCAGCTTGAGAGATCCCATAATCATCCACTCCACAAGCATCGGTGGCTTGTGTAGACCCACGGCCTGTCTGATCCTTGAGTCAATCATGGAGCACACACCAGCCTCCACGACGGGTTGAATGAAGTTTGGAAAGCTGTCCAGCACCAAGTGCTTGAGCTCCTGCACAATCTTCTTGTTCTGCTCGGTGAAGACTGCATTTTCGGCCTCGAAATCCTGTATGAAATCCCTCATAGCCCGAATGTCGTGGGGGATGTCCTTCATCCCCATTCTCACACCCACATCGTGCCACACTGTGTAAGCAGCCAGCTGCTCGCTCTGGGTCCAACGCCTGAACCCAAACTTACTACAAAAGTCGATGGTGTGCACCACATTCAAGCACAGTACATACACAAACTCGTGGTTGGGTATCTTGAACTTGGCATGGATCCCATTCAGCCTGCGCACGGCATAGGAGCCACGCTCGCTATCCACGTGGTGGCTGATCATCTCCGCCACCAGAATGTTGGTCTCGGCAGCCCGTTTCTCCGGGTCCTTGAGACCGTACTTGGTCTTGAACAGCAAGTTGGTGATGTGGGGTATACCGAGCGTGCGTATGGTTCCCAGCTCTAGTGCCTTCTGGGACAGGAATGGGAACTCGACCGAGTACAAGTACCACAGGATCTTGCGAGCGTCTTTTACAGGATCCAGAGACGCTATGTACCTAGCCCTCTGCTTCCTCTTCACAATACAAAACACTTTCCATGCAAGTGCAAGTGCAAGAGCAATACCAAGTAGAAGTAGAGCTATGCAAGACATTTTCTTTTTTTTCTCTCGAGGAGATGGAATGAGATCCGATGTTGTTTGTCCACAGCCTAACCGTGTGGTTATTTATACAGCTCCATGCGTTCCTTTCCAATATAAAAAACTTATCAATGTGCAACATGTTTTCAGACTGTACATATACACGCTCCGTACGTAACAGTAGTTTTGACTACTTCACTTTATTACATGTATATTCATCTTTCTTGGATTGCAACTTGGCTAATGACTCCTTAATAAATCATCCACTTAACTTATATTTGCAGCTGATGTCATTTTGAATAAAGACCAAAACGTGTAGTGCATGGACAATGTGCATGTGTTTCTGGGTCACTATAAGTACCTCCGTTCAAAACATGTTCCTGAAAGCTCGGGTAAACTTTATAATATCTGTTCGTAGTGTCTTACACTAAGGAAACTTCATTGAATATTCTCCATGTATGTTACCCGTTGAATCCTTCGAATGTTAATCTCAACCGGTAGAAGGCCTGTATGCATCGGCAGGCGTGAATAATAATATATATTCATTCAATAGTTTATTAATATATATATAATTGATATTGACTTAGGTTAGTGTGGTTCCATATTTACATATTTTGCGACCTAACTTTACACACGTCCCATGTATGTGTACGTGTATGAAAGAGATGTCACTTGTTTATGTTCGCGTATAAAAGAATGCTCAAAAAGAATCACAAAACTTTAATTTTATATTATATATAATGTACAAATCAGAATATTTTATTCTTTGTCACCTTCCACATATATCGATGTTAAGCTTGTTAGAATCTTTTCAATAAACTCTATAATTTAATTAGAAGAGCTTATTCGGTCTAATTTATATGCAGTTTCTCAATAAGTTAAATAGTTTTCATAATACCTCAACACAATTAAAATTAAGTTGTATTTGTTTTCATAAAAAGTTTAACACTTTAAATATGCACTTGTCTAAATAAGAAAAAGGAAAAAAAAAAAAAAAACGTTTTTGTCAAATTTCAATAACGTGTCACGCTGTTGTGAATGTACATGTTTTAAAAAACTTTGAAAAACAAATCCAAAATGATTCTCACAAAATTAACACAAACAAGATAAAAAATATTAACTAATATTAATTAAAATATTAAAATAATTTAATTGTTATCTACATGGTGGGATTACAAGTCTTACACACAAACTACACATATGACAAGGGTAAGTATGCTTAAGTCCATAAAATATTAAAATCGATTAGAAAACACACAAATCACTATTATAAATTCCCATGTACAACATGGAAAACCATGTAAAATTAAATTGTATTGTCAATATAATATAAAGGTACAATATTGAACATGATTAGGTATAGTAAGTTAAAAGATTATCTATAAAATAAAGCACCTCATTTCATGTAATCACCTCTATATATATAATTCATATAATTTTATGTGTTTTGTGAAAAGATTAGTGTTCCATTGTATCCCATATGCCAAATCCATTTCATCATGTCTAACTTTCTTACTACTCCCTTACACACAAGCAATCTCTAACAATTGATTAATGTATTGCATAGTGAACAAAATGATAATGTCAAACTCTTACATTAATGTACTTACTAGATGAGGACTTGCAATTGAGATATTTACATCATCATCTTTCAAATAAACACGTTTAATGAGCATTGGAAATAAGTAAAGTGTCTTGGCCTTTGTAATCTTTTTCATTGCAAGGAAATTAAATTGTATATCAAATGTTTATAAATGTCTATCCATGTGATTCGCAAACTTAAGTTCGACTGTACTTTTTTGACAACTTAAAAATCCACATACACAAAGACCAAGTTTGTTGGTGTGCGAGAGCATGTGTTGTTAGATACGCAATAAACACAATATACATACATAAACTTACTTAAGCATACATTCAAAATACATTAAATTTTGTTAAAGGATGAATGTAGTTACACTTTTATGTGATGGAAATATCTATCTCCACTGGTGTATTGCCAAGAGGCTACATGAAAAGGCATCATCGATCGTGTGGGACAGACTGTGTCACACCCCGATAAGGTGGCACTCAAACGCATGTGCACAAATGCGGGTGTTGTTGGGCCCATCAACAAGAAACTAGTTGAAATAACAACCAACACCCCAAACAACCTCCATCATTGTTGCCCCCCGGCCTTGGGCAAGCCCTAGTGGCCGACGGTGCTACCCCCACTATTCCTGCGGTGCCCTCCATCAGCCAGTAGACAGAGGAGCACATCCTGCTTGTTGCCCTCATGAAGGGGTATTATACGCTTCGGCCAAAGATTAATAACGGAAAAAATGATTAGTTTAAAATGTTATTTATATATCAAACAAAATTGAAGTCAATGTCACAATTTACTATTGCAAGTGCGTTACTTTGAAGTAGATAGCATTTCAATTGCTCTAAACCAACATACTCTCATAATTAATTCAAGATTTTTTAAATTATTAAGTTGTCTCATATACATGCCTACAAATTCATGTAATATCACAAAGTTTCTAGGTTTAACGATTAACATCAACCTACAAATTATTAACAACGTTGTACTTTTCTTAAACAAAGAAGTAAATGAACAGTTCTAAATGGAATTTCGAAAATGTTATGTTTCTCAATTAACATAATGTAATAGTATATGAATCATTAATGGTACACATGGCAATTTCTCATTGCCACAATGACCAAGTAACCTAAACTTCACAATCATGTACCATCGAATTTAAATTTGCAGATCACATGGATAAGCATTTACAAACATTTGATATACAATTTTATTTCCTTGCAATGGAAAAAATCATTACGGAAAAACTATTATCTTAACAAAGATTACAAAGGCCAAGACACTTTATTTATTTATAATGCTTAATAAAGATGGGATGATGTAAATGTGTCAATGGAACGTCCCTCATCTAATAAGTGCATAATGTAAGTACTTGACATTATTATTTTATCACTATACAACACATCAACCAATTATTCAAGATTGTTTATGTGTAAGGGAGTAATAAGAAAATGTGATTGGACGTGATGAAAATGAATTTGACATATGGGATACAATGGGACAATAGTCTGTTCATGAAACACAAAATTATCTAAATTATATATATAGAGGTGATTACATGAAATGGGGTGCTTTATTTTATAAATACTCTTTAACTTACTGTACCCAATCATGTTTAATATTGTATCTTTATATTATATTGACAATATAAGTGAATTTTACCCGGTCTTTTTGTTAAGGGTTGTACTACATTGGAATTTATAGTAGTGGTTTGTGCGTTTTGTCATATTGGTAGTTTGTGTGTAAGACTTGTAATCCTAACATGTAAATAATAATTAAATTATTTTAATATTGTAAGTAATATTAATTAATCTTTTTTATCTTGTTTAAGTCTCAACATTTTATACACTAAGAAATTGTGTATAAAATGTTAGACAAGTGCATATTTAAGGTGTTAGACTTTTTATGAAAACAAATACAACTTAAATTTAAATTGTGTTGAGGTATTATGAAAACTATTTAACTTTATTGAGAAACTGCATATAAATTAGACCGAATAAGCTCTTCTAATTAAATTATAGTGTTATTTGAAACATGGGATAAGTGACATATAATGTGGAAGGTGAATTTTGATTTGTACATTATATATAATATCAAATTAAAGTTTTGTGATTCTTTTTGAGCATTCTTTTATGTGCCAACATAAACAAGTGACATCTCTTTCATACACGTACACATACATGGGACGTGTGTAAAGTTAGGTCGCAAAATATGTAAATATGAAAGTTAATATCAATTATATATATTAATAAACTATTGATGAATAATATATTATTATTATTATTATTATAATAGTACACGCGTGCCGATACATACAGGCCTTCTACCGGTTGAGATTTACTTTTGAAGGATTCAACGGTTAACACAATGGTAATACATGGAGAATATTCAATGAAGTTTCCTTAGTGTAAGACACTACGAACAGATATTATAAAGTTTACCCGAGCTTTCAGGAACATGTTTTGAACTGAGGTTGTTACAGTGACGCAGAACACATGCACATTGTCCATGAACTACACGTTTTGGTCTTTATTCAAAATGACATCAGTGGCAGGTATATGTTAAAGTATAAAGAAGAACACAATTGGATGAGTCATTATCTAAGAAGGATGAATATACATGTAATAAAGTGAAGTAGTCAAAACTACTGTTACGTACGGAGCGTGCATATCTACAGTCTGAAAACATGTTGTACATTGATAAGTTTTTATATTGGAAAGGAACGCATGGAGCTGTATAAATAACCACACGGTTAGGCTGTGGACAAACAACATCAGATCTCATCCCATCTCCTCGAGAGAAAAAAAGAAAATGTCTTGCATAGGTCTACTTCTACTTGGTGTTGCTCTTGCACTTGCAATTGCATGGAAAGTGTTTTGTATTGTGAAGAGGAAGCAGAGGGCTAGGTACATAGCGTCTCTGGATCCTGTAAAAGACGCTCGCAAGATCCTGTGGTACTTGTACTCGGTCGAGTTCCCATTCCTGTCGCAGAAGGCACTAGAGCTGGGAACCATACGCACGCTCGGTATACCCCACATCACCAACTTGCTGTTCAAGACCAAGTACGGTCTCAAGGACCCGGAGAAACGGGCTGCCGAGACCAACATTCTGGTGGCGGAGATGATCAGCCACCACGTGGATAGCGAGCGTGGCTCCTATGCCGTGCGCAGGCTGAATGGGATCCATGCCAAATTCAAGATACCCAACCACGAGTTTGTGTACGTACTGTGCTTGAATGTGGTGCACACCATCGACTTTTGTAGTAAGTTTGGGTTCAGGCGTTGGACCCAAAGCGAGCAGCTGGCTGCTTACACAGTGTGGCACGATGTGGGTGTGAGAATGGGGATGAAGGACATCCCCCACGACATTCGGGCTATGAGGGATTTCATACAGGATTTCGAGGCCGAAATGCAGTCTTCACCGAGCAGAACAAGAAGATTGTGCAGGAGCTCAAGCACTTGGTGCTGGACAGCTTTCCAAACTTCATTCAACCCGTCGTGGAGGCTGGTGTGTGCTCCATGATTGACTCAAGGATCAGACAGGCCGTGGGTCTACACAAGCCACCCATGCTTGTGGAGTGGATGATTATGGGATCTCTCAAGCTGGTGGCCGGGACCTTTGTTTCCTTATTCATGCCTCCGCGGAGTGTGCAGAATGCGCAAGGGAGTATTCAGGTGGACTGGTGCCCGAATCCTGCTGCAGATCCAGACCTACTCAGGCAATTAAATGTCAATGTTTATAGGCCTCCTGCATTCCAGGAGGGCTATAAGCTCTCCGAGCTCGGCGCACTCAAACACGGGAAGCTTGGGCCTCGACACGATGGGGATGTTTTGTGCCCGTTTAGGCACTTGCATTGACCAAACATACTTGTAAAATACTAAAACAACGTTTATGCATTTTAATTCTCCTACAGTGTCAGTGTCACTGTCTGTGATGTATGTATGTGCAAACAGATGCTGTGTGCAAGTGGTTCTGGCTTCTAGCGACCCATGTTATCTGGTTCGTACGTAAGACAGGGCAGGACGGAAAAAAACATATATTATCAATAGGAATTGAGAGAAATTATTGTTGAGAATCTCTGCGTTGTATGACATGAAATGTCCGACGTGGATGTACATGGATTAAGTAACCGGTGCTGTTCCTATTTAAAAGAAGTTGAAGACGTATAAAAAACTTAATGATGTATATAATCAATTTGTACATGATATTTTAAACAAGAGAAATTTTAATTGATCAATATGGTACCAGAGCGGTAATTTCTTGGGCATAGCTTATGAACGAGATGTGCTGGAAGTCTTTAATATGGAAAGGACTTTCATGGATGGAAGTAATAAAGAAATACTTTTTATGGAAAAGAATACGTGAGGAATCGTTTTTAAAATTGAGACCAAGCCAGCAGCAACGAACATGGATGCAGAGTCAAGGAGTGGACCAAGTTGGACACTCGTGCACTCGGCATTCTTGGATGTGCCCTTGGAAAAATTTTGGAAAGACCTTCGATGAAGTCATGAATGAGATGCTTGCCTTGGAGACCTACTCTGAATGACCCATATTGCAGATTCAACTCCTAATTTGGCCATGTTTGCTGCCAAGAGTAAAGTAAATGCTAATCAAAGACCTGACTTGCATAGATAGACATTTGTGTTCAATGAGGTGCTCACAAAGCCGATGGAGAGAAGGTAGCTATTCATCTTCACATACCACTACCATGGAGATTGCTTGAGTCCATAGAGTGCCTTGTGAAGTTTGCAAACTTTGCATTCTTTTTCTTGAACCAAAAATCCCTCGGGATGCATGACGAAGATATCTTCATCTAAGAAAGCTGTCATGACGTTGAGTTGCTCACTCCGAGATTTTGCTACACTATAATGAGTTTGATCAATGCCATCTTCACGACCGAAGAAAATGTTTCATTGTAATCTAGGCCTTCTACCTGAGAATAGTTTTTGGCAACTAATCTGGCCTTGTACTTGACGTTGCCATCCAAGTCAGTCTTGAGCCGAAAGATTCACATCGTCTTGATTGGTTTCCTGCATGGAGGAAGATCCATGAGCTCCCAAGTTCTATTCTCTAGGAGGGATGAGTATTCTAAGCCTATTGCTGCTGTATAAAATGTTGAGACTTAAACAAAATAAAAAAGATTAATTAATATTACCTAAAATATTAAAATAATTTAATTATTATTTACATGTTGGGATTACAAGTCTTACACACAGACTACCAATATGACAAGGGTAAGTATGCTTAAGTATGGAGAATGTTAAAATCAATCATAAAACGCACAAACCACTACTATAAATTCCAATGTAGTACAACCCTTAACAAAAAGACTGGGTAAAATTCACTTATATTGTCAATATAATATAAAGATACAATATTGAACATGATTGGGTACAGTAAGTTAAAGAGTATTTATAAAATAAAGCACCCCATTTCATGTAATCACCTCTATATATATAATTTAGATAATTTTGTGTTTCATAAACAAACTATTGTCCCACTGTATTCCATATGCTAAATTCATTTTCATCACGTCCAATCACACTTTCTTACTACTCCCTTACACACAAACAATCTTGAATAATTGGTTGATGTTTTGTATAGTGAATAAAATAATAATGTCAAGTACTTACATCATGCATTTATTAGATGAAGGACATTCTATTGACACATTTACATCATCTCATCTTTAACAAGCATTATAAATAAATGTCTTAGCCTTTGTAATCTTTGTCAAGATAATAATTTTCCGTATGATTTTTTTCATTACAAGGAAATAAAATTGTATATCAAATGTTTGTAAATGCCTATCCATGTGATCTGCAAACTTAAGTTCGATAATACATTTTTTGATAACTTCAAATCCACATACACAAAGACCAAGTTTGTTGATGTGCGTGAGCATTTGTTATTAGATATGCAATAAACACAATATATATACATCAACTTACGTGAGCATACATTTAAAATACATTAAATTTTATCAGAGGATGTAAATGTAGCTACACTCTCATGTGATGAAAATATCTGTCTTAAAAAGAGTTAAAGATCAATAACGGAAAAATGATTGAAAGTTCAAATGTTATTTGTAAATTAAATAAAATTGAAATCAATGTCGCAATTTACTACTGCAGGTGCATTACTTTGGAATAGATAGAGCATTTCGATTGCTCTAAACCAATGTACTTTCATGTTTAGCTTAAGATCTTTCTGATTGCTTCATATACATGCTTACAAATTCATGTAATATCACAAAGTTTATAGGTTTAACGATTAACATTCACTTACAAATCATTAATAATGCTATGCTTTTCTTGGACAAAGTTTAACAAAAATAAGTGAGAAACTCTAAATGTAATTTTCAAAATGTTGTGTTTCTCAATTAACATCATGTGATAATAATGAATCATATAATAGTACACATGGCAATTTCTCATTGCCATAATGACCAAGTGACCCAAACTTCATAATCATGTCACTTGTAAGTCTTGAAAATAAAAAAATGATATATTGGAGACCTAAATGACAATAATGAGTATAAACAACCCTTGCACTTAATTGTGATGGACTTTAAACCGCTTAAAGTTCATGAGGAAATTGACAAGCAAAGCAAAACACAACACCAACATCTTCTATTCGTTTTCAACTTCATTGTTAAAAACTTATACTTCACCTTCAACATCAAAAGCTTCTACTTCAGACACTCCATTTTTATCATTCACACCATTAATAAAAAATTATTGCTTTAGATGAACAATTACAAAAGTAAAACAAAAATTAATTCATGTTTGCCTACTTGAGTTTGTTAATTGTCAAAGGTGTGTTTGAGATAGTCATACTAGGTTTTATTATGGTGGTCCACACATAAGAGGATATTAACGCACTCTTCAATAAGTTGTTTGACCTTTTAAAGCGATTAAATAATTTTACATTGCCACACATGATTAAACTATTTGAGAAATGCATCTCTTCTAAGGTTACTATTTTTTCATAATAGAATTATTGAATTTCAAGAGCTACCTATAAGGTTATATTTATGACAATATATAAGAGTTGGTGGGGCATAATAAATCATTCAATTCCACTTTAACATGCGATATAATATCTTAATAATACAATACAAGATGAAGTCAATAGATACAATTTAATTACCACCCGAATGACTTGAGATGTTTAAATGGATAGCTAATGGAAACTTTCTTTTATTTCAAGAAGATCCAAAACCTGTGTCAATTAGAGCGATCAAAGATAGTTTTAAGATAGTTAAAGGCCTCAAAAAGTATATGGGCATTTGAAAAAATGATTTTCCCAAAGATCCAAAGGTTGTAAGCGAGTGATTTACATCCTAAAGAAATTTATTGAAGTCCATAATAAATTATATAATTAATTTTAACCATGCACAAGCTACGATAGATCACATAAAAGGGAATTTTAAAAAGTTAGTATGAAACATACCATACCCAATCTCAATACTTTTAACTTACCATACCTAATCTCAATACTTTTTAACTTACCATACCCAATTTCAGTCCCATGTTTAATATTGTACTTTATATTATATTAACAATATAAGTGAATTTTACCTAGTTCTTATGTTAGCAATATTGTATAAAAGTTGTATTATATCAAAATCTATAGTAGTGATTTGTGTGTTTTTAGATTGATTTTAGCATTCTTCAAACTTAAACATACTTATCCTTGTCATATGTGTAATTTGTGTGTAAGACTTGTAGTCAGATAACAATTAAATTATTTTAATATTTTAGGTAATATTAATTAATCTTTTTTATTTGTTTAAGTGTCAACATTTTATACACTGAGAAATTGAGAATCATTTTGGATTTGTTTTTTAAATGAAAACATGTACATCGCAATGGCACAAGGTATTACACATAATGGCATACACATTATTGAAATTTGACAAAAACATTCTTATTTTTTTCTTTTTTTTTCTTTTTTTTGGTTTAGACAAGTGCTTTTTATGTAAATCGTGTTGAGGTATTATGAAAATTATTTAACTTTATTGAGAAATTGCATTGAAACTAGATTATAAATTAGACCCAATAAGCTCTTCTAATCAAATTATAGAGTTTATTGAGAAGATTATAACAAGATTAACGTCGTGTTATTTGAAAACATGGGATTAGTGAGATATAATGTGGAAGGTGACAAAGAATAAATATTTTGATTTGTACACTATATATAATTAAAGTTTTGTGATTCCTTTTGAGCTTTCTTTTATGTGCCAACGTAAACAAGTGACATCTCTTTCATACACGTACACATACATGGGACGTGTGTAAAGTTAGGTCGCAAAATATGTAAATATGGAACCACACTAACCTAAGTCAATATCAATTACATAATTAATAAACTATTGAATGAATAATATATTATTATTATTAAAACACACGCCTGCCGATGCATACAGGCCTTCTACCGGTTGAGATTAACTTTTGAAGGATTCAACGGGAAGAATATTCAATGAAGTTTCCTCAGTGTAAGACACTACGAACATATATTATAAAGTTTACCCGAGCTTTCAGGAACATGTTTTGAACGGAGGTACTTATAACGACTCAGAAACACATGCACATTGTCCATACACTACACGTTTTAGCTGCAGATATAAGTTAAGTGGATGATTTAATAAGGAGTCATTAGCCAAGTTGCAATCCAAGAAGGATGAATATACATGTAATAAAGTGAAGTAGTCAAAACTACTGTTACGTACGGAGCGTGCATATCTACAGTCTGAAAACATGTTGTACATTGATAAGTATTTTATATTGGAAAGGAACGGCATGGAGCTGTATAAATAACCACACGTTAGGCCGTGGACAAACAACATCGGATCTCATTCCATCTCCTCGAGAGAAAAAAAAAAAGAAAATGTCTTGCATAGCTCTACTTCTACTTGGTATTGCTCTGCACTTGCACTGCATGGAAAGTGTATTGTATTGTGAAGAGGAAGCAGAGGGCTAGTACATAGCGTCCCTGGATCCTGTCAAAGACGCTCGCAAGATCCTGTGGTACTTGTACTCGGTCGATCCCATTCCTGTCGCAGAAGGCACTAGAGCTGGGAACCATACGCACGCTCGGTCCCATTGGGGCCATACTTAAATTAAAAACCCTCTAAAATTTAAAAATTAAACATTGTGTGTTAGTCTCGATAATTTTTTAAACTGAATTTTCTTATATATGGCACATGGAAAATATAATTTAACTTATTATGACTAAATAAAAACTGAATTTTCTTATATATGGCACATGGAAATTATAATTTAACCTATTATGACTAAATAAAAAGGTACTATACACGAAGAAAGAAGTCAGAGATGAAATTTTTGCTTCAATTGACGTGCTTGATAAGGCTAGCTTTGTCCTTCATATTGTAGAGGGTTGCAATGAAGTCTACGCTGTGCTCATCTTATTGTAGTTAGAAAGTCTCCAGCGACTCAAGCATCTTGAGTGCCTCGAAAGGAGTGACCTTGATTGGTTCAATACTGTCATCATCGTCTACACCCTCGACTCATCTGCAGTAGTTCATAAGCATGGAGGCAGTCTTTGACGAGGTCATCAATTATTGGCACAAAGGCAACAACTTCCTCCTCTAGTTCAGTAGGAAGTCAAGCCAAGCCAAGTTGCTGGACTTGGACTGCAAGTCTTATGTGACTCGTTGTCAATGAGTCCTCTTCAGGACATCTTGTGCAATGTCCTTAGTTCGGATCTTGCAATGAAAACAATTGTGAATTGTCTTGCTTCACATTAGAAGTCCAGGTTGGGATAGCCATGTAGATCGCTTGAAGCATATGAATCTTCTCAGGGCTTCAACCTGGTCTTTGAGATGTTGAAGTAGGAGGTGTTGAAACGCCTATGATAGTATGCCTTAAGCTCTTGATAACTCTTGCATCACATGGTTGATTTTGACATGTTTTGGTGGGAGGTAAAAGACAATCGTGTTCTGCAATTGAACGTGGTTCGAAATGTCTACCAATGGGATGTGAGCACTATAGTTGTCAAGGAGCAAAAGAACCTTTCGATTTCCATGCACCGAGTGAAAGCTTTGAGCCATTCTGCAAAGATTTTGGGTCATCCATGCCTTGGTGCTTTGTATGTGCACTAAGGTTAGCCTAGTTGACATTTTGAAGCAACAGGGATCCTGTACTTTCCAATAATTCACAGGGGCGCTTGCAGAGCCATCCCCATTGCAGAAACAACCAATGTAATTCACTACTTGTTTTGCTTGCTTCCCTCAAGCTGCTTGGTAGCCAATGAGTTGTCTGCCTGTTTAGAAAAGACGATCAGCAAACTGAGCATGAGCAAGATGTAGGTCAACAAATGTACTCGCCTACACGTGGTAAAAGAGACTTGTTTCATCCATGTTGTATATATCACATAGAGCATACTTATTGAGAGTCTCCCTGATTGTAGGCAGAGCATTGTTGACCACAGCCATGTCAATAGAGCCGCTCTCCCCAAAGCGGCGAAAAGAACGAATCCCATGGCGTTATTTAAAAGCCTCAAGCCAGCCATTTGAGAACTGGAACGGCTGATGTCTAGGGTAGAGGTGGTCAAGAAGTTGGGCTCCAATCTCTCTGAGGAGGTCTCCACTCATATTGACTCGGTCTTGGTTTGTTGTGAACCACTCAAAAAGGGCTGACTCCATGTCCGGATACCTAACTATCCTCTAGCGCTTGGTGTCCAGGTTTGCATTTTCATATCTACCAAGGAGCTTAGTAGAACGCTTGAGAGTGTTGGTGATTGTGCCTCCACTGACAGTGATTTGATAGTTTTCTCGCAACCACTTGATAAGCTCCTTGTGTGTCAGATTCGGATTCTTCTCCTTGTGCTAACACAGCATGATGCGGATCTTGTCTGATAGTTGTGTGCTTAGTTCCACGCAAACCCGTTGAGTACAAAAAATACCACAAGTACAGTATTATATGCTCTTGTATTCTACCCTCTTTTATTTAAAACCCTCTCTAAATTAAATACTACCCCCAGTCCCAAAGTGTTTAATTTACACAGGTTCTACTGTACATGGATTAAGTAACCGGTGCTGTTCCTGTTTAAAAGAAGTTGAAAATGTATAAAAGACTTAAACGATGTATATAATGATATTTTAAAACAAGAGAAATTTTAATTGATATATTTCTTAACATGGTACCATAGCAATAATTTCTTGGGCACAACTTTTGAACAAGATGTGCTAGAAGTCTTCCATATGGGAAGGACTTCCAAAATGAAATACTTTTTTATGGAAAAGAATTTGTGGGGAATCATTTTTGGAATTGAGATCAAGCTGGCATCAACAAACATAGATGGAGTCAAGGAGTGGATAAAGTTGGACACTCACACACTTGGCATTCCTGGATGCACCATTGGAAAAATATATCGATATCATCTCGATATTGATAAAACCTTGAAACAAAATTGGGAAGCCTTGAAGCTAATTCTTGGTAAGACCACCAAGACAAACTTGATAGAGATGAAGACCAAGTTTGATGGCATGTTCAAGGACAAGGACAAATCGATTCAAGATTTTGCAAGTCAACTTAAAGGCATTATCAAACAAATCGAGGCTCTCCAAACACCAACGAAGGTTGAAGACATCGACATTGTAGTAGTGTTCCTGAAGGGCATTCCTGACATGTTCAAGCTCGCCACATATGGTCATGTTGCCACAAAGTCCTTTGACGAAGTCATCAATGAGATGCTTTGCGACCCATATTGCAGATTCAACTCCTAATTTGGTCATGTTTGCTGCCAAGAACAAAGCATCTGTCTAGGATAGACTCATGCCATGCCAAAATAGTGCCCCTAAGGGCAGCAACAACAATGGTCAACTAAACAAGAAAAAGAACAAGACACTTTGCAATACTTACAAGAAACCATGACATTTTGCTCGTGACTGTCCAGATGAAGTTACTAAGCCAGCTAAGAAAATTCGAAAAGACAAGTATGCTACTAATTTTGCATGAGCAGAGAGGATGATGTTATAAGTGATGGTAGTCTATTCATGGCTTTCAACATCAACCTCCAAACTCTTATTACCAGGGATTTTGAGTTTGGCCTTCCAAATTGAAGAAAAGTTGTGTGGTTTGACAGTGGAGCTAACTAGCATATAACACATATTCAAGGACTATTTAGCCGATTGGAGCCACTTCCAGATGACAAGAAAATTTTCTTGGGTGATAACTACTCACACAGTGTGTTTGGAGTCGAGACCATCGAAGTTCATTTTACATTTGGACTATGGATAGACTATAATTTAAATCATCAAATAAATCATGGTGATTTAGATCAACAAACTTTAACTAATTTATATAATGATTTTAAATTAAATTAAATTAAATATAAATTTAATCTTACATTTTTTAATTTTATGAATACCTTTTTAATTTATTCATTTTATAGTATATATGTTTTTTATTAAAAATTAAAGTTTATTATTTATAAATAATAAAAACAATGGTTTAAGCCAAAAAAGTTAATTCATGCTTTGGATATGTCATGGCTATAAATGGTGTATATTTTGTTCTTGGTGTTAAGAAGACTCTCTTCTTTATTGGCAAGGTTGCAAACCAGGAAATAAATCTCATCTTCAAAAAAACACAGTGCTTAATCATGAAGGACAACCAAATCGTAACAAGTGGGAGACGTTATGCTAGCTTGTATAGACTTAATGTAGTGATGGAGTACCTAGAACAGCCTCGACAGTAGCTGATGTTTGCAAGTCCCTAGTCTCTAGTGGATCTCCAGACATGGCATCATTGGTTGGGACACACAAACCTCCAGGACATTAAAAGACTTGCAAGCAAACACATGGCTAATGGGCTTCACATTTCCTCACAATCACTGATGTTTCGTGAACAATGTGTGCTAGCGAAGCAACATAGATTCCCATTTAAGTCTGGTGTTGCCACAAGAGCTACAAAAAAATCTTGGAACTGGTTCACTCTAATGTCTTGCACAATGCCCATGCTGTCCAAAGATAACAAGCGTTACTTTGTCACTTTTGTGCATGATTACTCATGCATGATTACTGTCAAGTTTTTTGCCATAAAGTCTAAGGTGATTCAAGAGTTCATCTTGTTCAAGACTCGAGCAGAGCTTCAGACTTGCAAGAAACTTAAGAAGTTCGCAACTATGGTGGCGAAGAATACACCTCCAAGCAATTCATTAAGCTTTGTGATGATGGTGGCATCGAGAGACAGTACTCAATCCCAGCAACAAAACGAGACATCTAAGAGAGTAAACAGGACACTCCAAAAAGTTGCCCTCTCCCTTCTTCAAGATGCTGGTTTGCCAAAGATGTTTTGGTGTCATGTTGTAGTAGCAGTGGCGTATCTAAGAAACCACCAATTGTCTCTGACTAGACCCCGTACGAGCATTGGTACGGCAAGAAACGACACTTGAGGATCTTTGGATGTGTGACATATGCATTCCTTTCAAAACAGCATTGTGACAAGCTTGTGAACTCAGGTGTCAAAGCTATCTTGCTGGGATACAACAATCAAATGATGGCATACAAGCTCTTTAGTTTGTCTGGCTCAAAGATCTTTCACAACCGGGATGTAATCTTTGACAAGTCTTGGACTTATTCTACTCGCAATCTTCCCACAGCCATCGAGCCACTAGTCGAGTGTCAACGACTTGTGCCGGTTGCAACTGATGACAAATAAGATTTTAACCTTTGGGTGGGAGCACTTCCAATACCATGTGGAAATGGCAACATGTCTCCAGCACCAAATCTTCATGTGGAGTGATGCCCCAAGAGCACAAGACCTTGGTGGGAGTGATCTTCTTGGTCTAAAGGGGTCATCTCCACCTGTAGGTGGCAAGTTAGGCTTGGGTGGGAGCACCCAGGCTTCCCCCATTCTTCATAGATCCACCAGATTGCGTACGTTACAGAAGTTGGAGCACAATTTCAAGAGAGGCTTGACCTTCAAGCTGCTCAACGAGCCTCACGGCAAGCTCATGTTCAGTGTAATACTATTATAAATGTGCATACGTACATGTAATATCTATGACACACATGCACTCAAGAACTTCTGCTAAGACAAGAAAACATGTTCAATGCAATAAATGGGCACTAACCTAACAATAACCCCTAACTGTGTTGTCAGTGAAAGATATCAACTAACAAAAGAGGGGAGACCATGCATGAGTGCTGCGCAAGAGCAGTTTGCAAATATGGCCGTCCTCACACTGTCCGGACAGACTCCTGCTTAGAGCAAAATCACGTTCTTATTGGGTAATGCGCACGCGAATGAGTAAATGTGTGTGTGAGTCTGTTAAAAGATTCAATAGTGTATACTTTCCCGCAATTCCTATTGATAATATAAGTTTTTTTCGTCATGCCCTGTCTTACGTACGAACGAGATAACATGGGGCCGCTAGAAGGCAGAACCACTTGCACGCGGCATCTGTTTGCACATACAACATACATACATCACAGAACACCGTGGGAGAATTAAAATGTATAAACGTTGTTTTAGTATGTTTGGTCAATGCAAGTGCCTAAACGGGCACAAAACATCCCCATCGTGTCGAGGCCCAAGCTTCCCGTGTTTGAGTGCGCCAAGCTCGGAGAGCTTATACCCCTTGTGGAATGCAGGAGGCCTATAAACATTGACATTTAATTGCCTGAGTAGGTCTGGATTTGCAGCAGGATTTGGGCACCAGTCCACCTCAATACTCCCTTGCGCATTCTGCACGCTCCGCGGAGGCATGAATAAGGAAACAAAGGTCCCGGCCACCAGCTTGAGAGATCCCATAATCATCCACTCCACAAGCATCGGTGGCTTGTGTAGACCCACGGCCTGTCTGATCCTTGAGTCAATCATGGAGCACACACCACGGGTTGAATGAAGTTTGGAAAGCTGTCCAGCACCAAGTGCTTGAGCTCCTGCACAATCTTTTGTTCTGCTCAGTGAAGACTGCATTTTCGGCCTCGAAATCCTGTATGAAATCCCTCATAGCCTGAATGTTGTGGGGGATGTCCTTCATCCCCATTCTCACACCCACATCGTGCCACACTGTGTAAGCAGCCAGCTGCTCGCTTTGGGTCCAACGCCTGAACCCAAACTTACTACAAAAGTCGATGGTGTGCACCACATTCAAGCACAGTACATACACAAACTCGTGGTTGGGTATCTTGAACTTGGCATGGATCCCATTCAGCCTGCGCACGGCATAGGAGCCACGCTCGCTATCCACGTGGTGGCTGATCATCTCCGCCACTAGAATGTTGGTCTCGGCAGCCCGTTTCTCCGGGTCCTTGAGACCGTACTTGGTCTTGAACAGCAAGTTGGTGATGTGGGGTATACCGAGCGTGCGTATGGTTCCCAGCTCTAGTGCCTTCTGGGACAGGAATGGGAACTCGACCGAGTACAAGTACCACAGGATCTTGCGAGCGTCTTTTACAGGATCCAGAGACGCTATGTACCTAGCCCTCCGCTTCCTCTCGACAATACAAAACACTTTCCATGCAAGTGCAAGTGCAAGAGCAATACCAAGTAGAAGTAGAGCTATGCAAGACATTTTCTTCTTTTTTCTCTCGAGGAGATGGAATGAGATCCGATGTTGTTTGTCCACAGCCTAACCGTGTGGCTATTTATACAGCTCCATGCGTTCCTTTCCAATATAAAATACTTATCATGTTTTCAGACTGTAGATATGCACGCTCCGTACGTAATAGTAGTTTTGACTACTTCACTTTATTACATGTATATTCATCCTTCTTGGATAATGACTCGTTATTAAATCATCCAATTGTGTTCTTCGTTACACTATAACATATACCTGCCACTGATGTCATTTTGAATAAAGACCAAAACGTGTAGTGCATGGACAATGTGCATGTGTTTCTGGGTCACTATAAGTACCTCCGTTCAAAACATGTTCCTGAAAGCTCGGGTAAACTTTATAATATCTGTCGGTAGTGTCTTACACTAAGGAAACTTCACTGAATATTACCATTTTGTTACCCGTTGAATCCTTCAAAAGTTAATCTCAACCGGTAGAAGGCCTGTATGCATCGGCAGGCGTGTGCTATAATAATAATAATATTATTATCATATTTATTAATATATATAATTGATATTAACTTTCATATTTACATATTTTGCGAACCTAACTTCACACACGTCTCATGTGTATGAAAGAGATGTCACTTGTTTATGTTGGCACATAAAAGAATGCTCAAAAAGAATCACAAAACTTTAATTTTATATTATATATAATGTACAAATCAAAATATTTTATTCTTTGTCACCTTCCACATTATATCTCACTAATCCCATGTTCCAAATAACACGGTGTTAAACTTGTTAGAATCTTCTTAATAAACTCTATAATTTGATTAGAAGAGCTTATTCAGTCTAATTTATATGCAGTTTCTCAATGCAATTTCTCAATAAAGTTAAATATTTCATAATACCTCAACTCAACACGATTTAAAATTTTGTTTACATAAAAAGCACCTGTCTAAACCAAAAAGAAAAAGAAAAAAAAAAAAATGTTTTTGTCAAATTTCAATAATGTGTATGCTATTATGTGTAAGACCTCACGCCATTGCGAGTGTACATGTTTTCAAAAACTTCTAAAAAACAAATCCAAAATGATTCTCAAAAAATTTCTCAATGTATAAAATGTTGACACTTAAACAAGATAAAAAAGATTAACTAATATTACCTAAAATATTAAAATAATTTAATTATTATCTACATGTTGGGACTACAAGTCTTACACACAAACTACACATATGACAAGGATAAGTATGTTTAAGTTCGAAGAATGTTAAAATCAATTTGAAAACACACAAACCACTATTATATAGTACAACCTTATATAGTATTACTAACATAAGAATTGGGTAAAATTCACTTATATTGTCAATATAATATAAAGTACAATATTAAACATGAGATTGAGATTGAGTATAGTAAATTAAAAGTATTTGATTGGGTATGGTAAGTTTCATATAGCTTTTTAAAATTCCCTTTCATGTGATGTATCGTACCTTGTGCATGGTTAAAATTTATTATATAATTTATTATGGACTTTAATAGTGTTTTTTTTAGGATGTCAATCGCTTGCTTACAGCCCTTGGATTTTTGCACAAACCATTTTTTCAAATGCCCGTATACTTTTTGAAGCCTTCAACTATCTTAAAATTATTTTTGATCGCTCTAATTGACATAGGTTTTGGATTTCCTTGGGGTAAAAAAAGGTTCCCATTAGCTGTCCATTTAAACATCTCAAGTCATTTAGGTGGTAATTAAATTGTATCTATTAGTTTCATCTTGTATTGCATGATTAAGATATTATATCGCATGTTGAAGTAGAATTGCAATGGTTTATTATGACCCATCAACTCTTACATATTGTCATGAATATAATCTTATAGGTAACTCTTGAAATTTAATACTTTTATTATGAAAAAATAGTAATCTTAGAAGAGATGCACTTCTCAAATAGTTTAATTATGTATGGCAATGTGAAATTATTTAATCGCTTTAAAAGGTCAAACAACTTATTAAAGAGTGCGTCAATATCCTCTTGTGTGGACCACCATGATAAAACCTAGCATGACTAACCTTTTACAATTAGTAAACTCAAGTAAGCAAACATGAATTAATTTTTGTTTTCATTTCTGTAATTGTCCATTTAAAGTAATAAATTTTTTATTAATGGTGCGAATGATGAAGATGGAATGTCTGAAGTAGAAGTTTATAATGCTGAAGGTGAAGTATAAGCTTTTGATAATGGAGTTGTGGAATGAATAAAAGATATTGGTGTTGTATTTTGCTTTGCCTTGTTAATTTCCTCGTGAACTTTAAACAATTTAAAATCCATCACAACTAAGTGCAAGGGTGGTCACTTGGTCATTGTGGCAATGAGAAATTACCATGTGTACCATTATATGATTCATGTATTATTCACATGATGTTAATTGAGAAACACAACATTTTAAAAATTCCATTTAAAGTTGCTCACTTACTTTTGTTAAACTTTGTCCAAGAAAAACACAACATTGTTAATGATTTGTAGGTGGATGTTAATTGTTAAACGTATAAACTTTGTGATATTACATGAATTTGTAGGCATGTATATGAGGCAATTTAACAATTAGAAAAACCTTGAATTAAACATGAAAGTACATTGGTTTAGAGCAATCGAAATGCTCTATCTACTCCAAAGTGATGCACCTGCAATAGTAAATTGCGACATTGATTTTAATTTTGTTTGATCTACAGATAACATTTGAATTTTTAATCATTTTTCCGTTATTGATCTTTTAACTTTTTTAAAAACAGATATTTCCATCACATGAGAGTGCAACTACATTCACATCCTCTAACAAAATTTAATGTATTTTGAATGTATGTTCACGTAAGTTGATGTATATATATTGTGTTTATTGCATATTTAATAACACATGCTCACGCACACCAACAAACTTGGTCTTTATGTATGTGGATTTTGAAGTTGTCAAAAATGTACCATTGAACTTAAGTTTGCGGATCACATGGAGCAATGGAAATCATTACAGAAAAACCATTCACCCGACAAAGACTATAAAGGCCAAGACACTTTACTTATTTATAGTGTTTATTTGAAAGATGAGATGATGTAAATGTGTCAATTGAACATCCCTCATCTAACAAGTGCATATAGTGTAAATGCTTGACATTATCATTTTATTCATTATACAACACATCAACCAATTATTCAAAAATTGCTTATGTATAGGGGAGTAGTAAAAAAGTGTGCTTGGATGTGATGAAAATGGATTTGGCATATGGGATACAATGGGACACCAATCTTTTCATGAAACACATAAAATTATCTAAATTATATATATAAAGGTGATTACATAAAATGGGGCTTTATTTTATAGATAATCTTTAACTTACTGTACCCAATCATGTTCAATATTGTACCTTTATATTATATTGATAATATAAAGTGAATTTTACCAGGTTTTTCTGTTAACAATATCGTATAAGGCTTGTACTACATTGGAATTTATGTAGTAGTTTATGTGTTTTATGATTGATTTTAGCATTCTCCATACTTAAGCATATTTACCTTTGTCATATGTGTAATTTGTGTGTAAGACTTGAATCCCAACATGTAAATAATAATTAAATTTTTAATATTTTAGGTAATATTAGTTAATCTTTTTTATTTTGTTTAAGTCTCAACATTTTATACACTAAGAAATTGTGTATAAAATGTTAGACAAGTGCATATTTAAAGTGTTAGACTTTTTATGAAAACAAATACAACTTAAATTTAAATTGTGTTGAGGTATTATGAAAATTTAACTTTATTAAGAAAATGCATTGAGAAACTGCATATAAATTAGACCGAATAAGCTCTTCTAATTAAATTATAGAGTTTATTGAGAAGATTTAACATGCTTAACACCGTGTTATTTGAAACATGGGATTAGTGAAATATAATGTGGAAGGTGACAAAGAATAAAATATTCTGATTTGTACATTATATATAATATAAAATTAAAGTTTTGTGATTCTTTTTGAGCATTCTTTTATGTGCCAACATAAACAAGTGACATCTCTTTCATACACATGAGACGTGTGTGAAGTTAGGTTCGCAAAATATGTAAATATGAAAGTTAATATCAATTATATATATTAATAAATATGAATATAATTATTATATTATAGCACACGCCTGCCGATGCATACAGGCCTTCTACCGGTTGAAATTAACTTTTGAAGGATTCAACGGGTAACAAAATGGTAATATTCAATGAAGTTTCCTTAGTGTAAGACACTACCAACACATATTATAAAGTTTACCCGAGCTTTCAGGAACATGTTTTGAACGGAGGTACTTATAGTGACCCAGAAACACATGCACATTGTCCATGCACTACACGTTTTGGTCTTTATTCAAAATGACATCAGTGGCAGGTATATGTTACAGTGTAACGAAGAACACAATTGGATGATTTAATAACGAGTCATTATCCAAGAAGGATGAATATACATGTAATAAAGTGAAGTAGTCAAAACTACTATTACGTACGGAGCGTGCATATCTACAGTCTGAAAACATGATAAGTATTTTATATTGGAAAGGAACGCATGGAGCTGTATAAATAGCCACACGGTTAGGCTGTGGACAAACAACATCGGATCTCATTCCATCTCCTCGAGAGAAAAAAGAAGAAAATGTCTTGCATAGCTCTACTTCTACTTGGTATTGCTCTTGCACTTGCACTTGCATGGAAAGTGTTTTGTATTGTCGAGAGGAAGCGGAGGGCTAGGTACATAGCGTCTCTGGATCCTGTAAAAGACGCTCGCAAGATCCTGTGGTACTTGTACTCGGTCGAGTTCCCATTCCTGTCCCAGAAGGCACTAGAGCTGGGAACCATACGCACGCTCGGTATACCCACATCACCAACTTGCTGTTCAAGACCAAGTACGGTCTCAAGGACCCGGAGAAACGGGCTGCCGAGACCAACATTCTGGTGGCGGAGATGATCAGCCACCACGTGGATAGCGAGCGTGGCTCCTATGCCGTGCGCAGGCTGAATGGGATCCATGCCAAGTTCAAGATACCCAACCACGAGTTTGTGTATGTACTGTGCTTGAATGTGGTGCACACCATCGACTTTTGTAGTAAGTTTGGGTTCAGGCGTTGGACCCAGAGCGAGCAGCTGGCTGCTTACACAGTGTGGCACGATGTGGGTGTGAGAATGGGGATGAAGGACATCCCCCACGACATCCAGGCTATGAGGGATTTCATACAGGATTTCGAGGCCGAAAATGCAGTCTTCACCGAGCAGAACAAAAGATTGTGCAGGAGCTCAAGCACTTGGTGCTGGACAGCTTTCCAAACTTCATTCAACCCATCGTGGAGGCTGGTGTGTGCTCCATGATTGACTCAAGGATCAGACAGGCCGTGGGTCTACACAAGCCACCGATGCTTGTGGAATGGATGATTATGGGATCTCTCAAGCTGGTGGCCGGGACCTTTGTTTCCTTATTCATGCCTCCGCGGAGCGTGCAGAATGCACAAGGGAGTATTCAGGTGGACTGGTGCCCAAATCCTGCTGCAAATCCAGACCTACTCAGGCAATTAAATGTCAATGTTTATAGGCCTCCTGCATTCCAGAAGGGGTATAAACTCTCCGAGCTTGGCGCACTCAAACACGGGAAGCTTGGGCCTCGACACGATGGGGATGTTTTGTGCCCGTTTAGGCACTTGCATTAACCAAACATATTTGTAAAATACTAAAACAACGTTTATACAATTTAATTCTCCCACAGTGTCAGTGTCACTGTCTGTGATGTATATTCGGTCTGTGATGTATATTCGGTCTAATTTATATGCAGTTTCTCAATGCATTTTCTTAATAAAGTTAAATAGTTTTCATAATACCTTAACACAATTTAAATTTAAGTTGTATTTGTTTTCATAAAAAGTCTAACACAACATTTTATACACAATTTCTTAGTGTATAAAATGTTGAGACTTAAACAAAATAAAAAAGATTAACTAATATTACCTAAAATATTAAAATAATTTAATTGTTATTTACATGTTGGGATTACAAGTCTTATACACAAACTACACATATGACAAAGGTAAGTATGCTTAAGTATGGAGAATGCTAAAATCAATCATAAAACACACAAACCACTATTATAAATTCCAATGTAGTACAACCCTTATACGATATTGTTAACAGAAAAACTGGGTAAAATTCACTTATATTATCAATATAATATAAAGGTACAATATTGAACATGATTGGGCATAGTAAGTTAAAGATTATCTATAAAATAAAGCCCCATTTTATGTAATCACCTTTATATATATAATTCAGATAATTTTGTGTTTCATGAAAAGACTGGTGTCCCATTGTATCCTATATGCCAAATCCATTTTCATCACATCCAAGCACACTTTCTTACTACTCCCCTATACATAAACAATCTTAAATAATTGGTTGATGTGTTGTATAATAAATAAAATGATAATGTCAAGTACTTACACTATATGCACTTGTTAGATGAGGGACGTTCAATTGACACATTTACATCATCTCATTTTTCAAATAACACGTTTAATAAGTATTATAAATAAGTAAAGTGTCTTGGCCTTTATAGTCTTTGTCGGTTGAATAGTTTTTCCATAATGATTTTTATATCAAATGTTTATAAATGCCTATCCATATGATCCGCAAACTTAAGTTCGATGGTATGTTTTTGACAATTTTAAAATCCACATACACAAAAACCAAATTTGTTGGTGTGTGTGAGCATGTGTTATTAAATATTATGCAATAAACACAATATACATACATTCAAAATACATTAAATTTTGTTAGAGGATGTAAATGTAGCTGCACTCTCATGTGATGAAAATATCTGTTTTCAAAAAAGTTAAAAGATCAATAATGGAAAAATGATTGAAAGTTCAAATGTTATCTGTAGATCAAACAAAATTAAAATCAATGTTGCAATTTACTATTGCAGGTGCATCACTTTGGAGTAGATAGAGCATTTTGATTGCTCTAAACCAATGTACTTTCATGTTTAATTCAATATTTTTTTAATTGTTAAGTTGCCTCATATACATGCTTACAAATTCATGTAATATCATAAAGTTTATAGGTTTAACAATTAACATCCACTTACAAATCATTAACAGTGTTGTGCTTTTCTTGAACAATGTTTAGCAAAAGTAAATGAGCAACTCTAAATAGAATTTTTAAAATGTTGTATTTCTCAATTAACATCATGTGATAATACATGAATCATATAATAGTACACATGGTAATTTCTCATTGCCACAATGACCAAGTGACCCAAATTTCACAATCATGTCACTTGCAAGCCTTGAAAATAATAAAAAATGATATATTGGAGACGTGAATGATAATAATGAGTGTAAACAACCCTTGCACTTAGTTGTGATGGACTTTGGACTGTTTAAAGTTCATAAGGAAATTGACAAGGCAAAACAAAATATAACACCAACATCTTTTATTCATTCCATAACTCCATTGTCAAAAGCTTATACTTCACCTTTAGCATCAGAAGCTTTTACTTCAGACACTTCATCTTTATCATTTGCACCATTACTAACAAATTTATTGTTTTAAATGGACAATTACAGAAATGAAAACAAAAATTAATTTATGTTTGCCTACTTGAGTTTACTAGTTGTCAAAGGTTAGTCATGCTAGGTTTTATCATGGTGGTCCACACACAAGAGGATATTGACGCACTCTTCAGTAAATTGTTTGACCTTTTAAAGCGATTAAATAATTTCACATTGTCACACATAATTAAACTATTTGGGAAGTGCATCTCTTCTAAGGTTATTACTTTTTCATAATAGAAATATCAAATTTCAAGAGCTATTTACAAGGTTATATTCATGACAATATGTAAGAGTTAGTGGGGCATAATAAACCATTGCAATTCTACTTTAGCATGCGATATAATATCTTAATTATGTAATATAAGAGATGAAGCTAATAGATACAATTTAATTACCACCTAAATGACTTGAGATATTTAAATGGACAGTTAATGAGAACCCTCTTTTACCCCAAAGAGATCCAAAACCTATGTCAATTAGAGCGATCAAAGACAGTTTTAAGATAGTTGAAGGCTTTAAAAAGTATATGAGCATTTGAAAAAATAGTTTGCCCAAAGATCCAAGGGCTGTAAGCAAGTGATTGACATCCCAAAGAAAACTATCGAAGTCCATAATAAATTATATAATAAATTTTAACTATGCACAAGGTATGATACAACACATGAAAGGGAATTTCAAAAAGTTAGTATGAAACTTACCATACCCAATCTTAATACTTTTTAACTTATCATAGTCAATCTCAATACCACGTTTAATATTGTACTTTATATTATATTGACAATATAAGTGAATTTTACTCAATTTTTATGTTAGTAATATTGTATAAGGGTTGTACTATATAATAGTGGTTTGTGTATTTTCAAATTGATTTTAACATTATTCGAACTTAAACATACTTATCCTTGTCATATGTGTAGTTTGTGTGTAAGACTTATAGTCCCAACATGTAAATAACAATTAAATTATTTTAATATTTTAAGTAATATTAATTAATCTTTTTTATCTCGTTTAAGTGTCAACATTTTATACACATTTTATACACTGATAAATTTTTTGAGAATCATTTTGAATTTGTTTTTTAAAAGTTTTTGAAAATATGTACACTCGCAATGGCATGAGGACTTACACATAATGGCATACACATTATTGAAATTTGACAAAAACATTCTTTTTTTTTTCTTTTTCTTTTTCTTTTTTTTTTTGGTTTAGACAGGTGCTTTTTATGTAAACAAAATTTTAAATTGTGTTGAGGTATTATGAAAACTATTTAACTTTATTGAGAAATTGCATTGAAACTAGATTATAAATTAGACTGAATAAGCTCTTCTAATCAAATTATAGAGTTTATTGAGAAGATTCTAACAAGCTTAACATTGTGTTATTTGAAACATGGATTAGTGAGATATAATGTGGAAGGTGACAAAGAATAAAATATTTTGATTTGTACACTATGGGCTGGGTCGCTCTTACTCTTAAAACCCTTAACTTACGTATTTTAAGGGTTTTGTGGGGGTTGCACTGACCCTTAAAACCCTTAGTGCACCCTTAAGAATACATAAAATTAAGGGTACTTCAAAGGTTTTTGTGTTGCACCTACCACTAAAAAAATTCTAACTACAGTGTCACCCTTAAGATGAATATTTTATATGTTTTAAGTGTTTTGATGCAACACTAAAAATCCTTAAAAATTTAATTATAATTACATTTTAAGGGTGACTATGATAGTAATACTACATAAAATTTATGTAGTAACCCTTAATGCTTAAGGGTTTTAAGGGTCAGTGCGACCAGCCCTGTATATAATATAAAATTAAAGTTTTGTGATTCTTTTTGAGCATTCTTTATGTGCCAACATAAACAAGTGACATCTCTTTCATACACGTACACATACATGAGACGTGTGTAAAGTTAGGTTCGCAAAATATGTAAATATGGAAGTTAATATCAATTATATATATTAATAAACTATTGGATGAATAATATATTATTATTATTGTAGCACACGCGTGCCGATGCAGACAGGCCTTCTACCGGTTGAGATTAACTTTTGAAGGATTCAACGGGTAACAAAATGGTAATACGTGGAGAATATTCAACGAAGTTTCCTTAGTGTAAGACACTACCAACACATATTATAAAGTTTACCCGAACTTTCAGGAACATGTTTTTGAACGGAGGTACTTATAGTGAATGCACAGTGTCCATGCACTACACGTTTTGGTCTTTATTCAAAATGACATCAGCTGCAGATATAAGTTAAGTGGATGATTTAATAAGGAGTCGTTAGCCAAGTTGCAATCCAAGAAGGATGAATATACATGTGAAGTAGTCAAAACTACTGTTACGTACGGAGCGTGCATATCTACAGTCTGAAAACATGTTGTACATTGATAAGTTTTTTATATTGGAAAGGACCGCATGGAGCTGTATAAATAACCCCACGGTTAGGCCGTGGACAAATAACATCCTCGAGAGAAAAAAGAAAATGTCTTGCATAGCTCTACTTCTACTTGGTATTGCTCTTGCACTTGCACTTGCATGGAAAGTGTTTTGTATTGTGAAGAGGAAGCAGAGGGCTAGGTACATAGCGTCTCTGGATCCTGTAAAAGACGCTCGCAAGATCCTGTGGTACTTGTACTCGGTCGAGTTCCCATTCCTGTCCCAGAAGGCACTAGAGCTGGGAACCATACGCACGCTCGGTATACCCCACATCACCAACTTGCTGTTCAAGACCAAGTACGGTCTCAAGGACCCGGAGAAACGGGCTGCCGAGACCAACATTCTGGTGGCGGAGATGATCAGCCACCACGTGGATAGCGAGCGTGGCTCCTATGCCGTGCGCAGGCTGAATGGGATCCATGCCAAGTTCAAGATACCCAACCACGAGTTTGTGTATGTACTGTGCTTGAATGTGGTGCACACCATCGACTTTTGTAGTAAGTTTGGGTTCAGGCGTTGGACCCAGAGCGAGCAGCTGGCTGCTTACACAGTGTGGCACGATGTGGGTGTGAGAATGGGGATGAAGGACATCCCCCACGACATCCAGGCTATGAGGGATTTCATACAGGATTTCGAGGCCGAAAATGCAGTCTTCACCGAGCAGAACAAGAAGATTGTGCAGGAGCTCAAGCACTTGGTGCTGGACAGCTTTCCAAACTTCATTCAACCCGTCGTGGAGGCTGGTGTGTGCTCCATGATTGACTCAAGGATCAGACAGGCCGTGGGTCTACACAAGCCACCCATGCTTGTGGAGTGGATGATTATGGGATCTCTCAAGCTGGTGGCCGGGACCTTTGTTTCCTTATTCATGCCTCCGCGGAGCGTGCAGAATGCACAAGGGAGTATTCAGGTGGACTGGTGCCCAAATCCTGCTGCAAATCCAGACCTACTCAGGCAATTAAATGTCAATGTTTATAGGCCTCCTGCATTCCAGAAGGGGTATAAACTCTCCGAGCTTGGCGCACTTAAACACGGGAAGCTCGGGCCTCGACACGATGGGGATGTTTTGTGCCCGTTTAGGCACTTGCATTGACCAAACATTTTTGTAAAATACTAAAACAACGTTTATACATTTTAATTCTCCCACAGTGTCAGTGACTCAGTGTCACTGTCTGTGATGTATGTATGTGCAAACAGATGCTGGGTGCAAGTGGTTCTGGCTTCTAGCGGTCCATGTTATCTCGTTCAAACGTAAGACAGGGCATGACGAAAAAAAAAACTTATATTATCAATAGGTCTTAACAGACTCACACACACATTTACTTATTCACGTGCGCATTACCCAATAAGAACATGATTTTGCTCTGAGCAGGAGTCTGTCCGGACAGTGTGAGGACGGCCATATTTGCAAACTGCTCTTGCGTAGCACTCACGCACGGTCTCCCCTCTTTTGTTAGTTGATATATTTCACTGACAACACAGTTAGGTCCACCATCTATTATAGCATGTATGTAAATATCTCACGCAACAAGTTTATAAATATGCTGTAAAAACAAAGGATGAAGCATGTTTTTAACATAAGTAGAACCGAAACGCACATAACCAACACTCACATTTGAAATGCCATAGGCACATCCCCTCACTTATGTTGTATAGACAGCACTGGATGGAGCCTAGCTGTTTTGCAATTAAGAAACCAATCAAACAATGTGAATCTTTCAGTTCAAGACTGATTTGGATGGCAACGTCAAGTACAAAGCCATGTTAGTAGCCAAAGGCTATTCTCATGTTAGTGCACATTTATAACAATATTGCACTCAACATGTTTTCTTGTCTTAGCAGAAGTTCTTGAGTGCATGTGTGTCATAGATATTACATGTATGTATGCACATTTATAATAATATTGCATTGAACATGAGCTTGCTGTGAGGCTTGTCAAGCAACTTGAAGGTCAAGTCTCTCTTGAAATTGTGCTCCAGCTTCTGTAAACATACACAATTTGGTGGATCTGCGAAGAATGGGGGAAGCCTGAGTGCTCCCACCCAAGCCTAACTTGCCACCTACAGGTGGAGATGACCCCTTTAGACCAAGAAGATCACTCCCACCAAGGTCTTGTGCTCTGGCGGCCGGAACTACTACATCACTTGTGCTTGGAGCCACCTAAGGATTTGGTGTTTGGAGACATGTTGCCGTCTCGGCCTGGTACTGGAAGTGCTCCCAAAGCCTAAAATCTTCTTTGTCATCACTTGCAACTGGCACAAGTTGTTGACACTCACTCGATGCTGGGAAGATTGCGAGTAGAATAAGTCCAAGACTTGTCAAAGATTACATCCTGGTTGTGAAAGATCTTTGAGCTAGACAAACTAAAGAGCTTGTATGCCATCATTTGATTGTTGTATCCCAACGAAATAGCTTTAACACTTGAGTTCACAAGCTTGTCACAATGCTTTTTTGGAAGGAATGCATATGCCACACATCCGAATATCCTCAAGTGCCATTTCTTGCCATAGCAACGGTCGTATGGGGTATGGTCAGAGACAATCGAACTAAACTAGTGGTTTCTTAGATATGCCGTTGCTACTACAGCATCACACCAAAACATCTTTGGCATCTCAAAGAAGGGAGAGGGCAACTTTCTAGAGTGTCTTGTTTGCTCTCTTGGCTGTCTCGTTTTGTTGCTGGGACTGAGTATTGTCTCTCGATGTTAGCATCATCACTAAGCTTGATGAATTGCTTGGAGGTGTATTCTCCACCACCGTCGTTGCAAACTTCTTAAGTTTCTTGCATGTCTGAAGCTCTGCTTGAGTCTTGAATAAGATGAACTCTTCAATCACCTCAAACTTTCTAACAAAAAACTTGATAGTAATCATGCATGAGTAATCGTCCACAAAAGTGATAAAGTAACACTTATTATCTCTGGAAAGCACGGGCATTGTGCAGACATTAGGTGGACTAGTTCCAAGATTTTTAGCTCTTGTGGCAATAATAGACTTAAATGGGAATTTGTGTTGCTTCGCTAGCACACATTGTTCAGAAAATGTTAGGATTGTGAGGTAATGTGAAGCCCATTAACCATGCATTTGCTTGCGAGTCTTTTAATGTCCTGGAAATTTGTGTGTCCCAGCTGATAATGCCATGTCTCGAGATCCACTATAGAATGGGGACCTGCAAACATCAGCTACTGTCGAGGCTGTTCTAGGTACTCCACCACCGCATTAAGTCTATACAAGCTAGCATAATGTCTCCCACTTGTTACGCTCTGGTTGTCCTTCATGATTAAGCATTGTGTTTTGTTAAAGATGAGATCTATACCCCGGTCTATAACCTTGCCAATGAAGAAGAGAGTCTTCTTGACACCAAGAACAAAATACACACTGTTCACAGCCATGACCTATCTAAAGCATGGATTAACTATGGTTTTTATTATTCATGAATAATAAACCTTAATTTTTAAAACAAAAGTATATATATACACTATCAAATGAATAAAATGAAAAGGTATTCATAAAATTAAAAAATGTAAGATTAAATTTATAGATTTAATTTAATTTAATTAAAAATCATTCAAAATTATTATATAAATTGGTTTGAAGTTTGTTGATCTAAATCACCATGGTTTATTTGATAATTTAAATTATAGTCTAAGTTAAAATTGTTAATTTATGATCCAAAGGTAAGACGAACTTTGATGGTCCCGACTCCAAACACATTGTGTGCATAGTTGTCACCCAAAAAAAATTTCTTGTCATTTGGAAGTAGCTCTAACTGGTTGAATAGTTCTTGAATATGTGTTATATGCTAATTAGCTCCACTGTCCAACCACACAACTTTTCTTCAATTTGGAAGGCCAAACTCAAAATCCCTGGTAATAAGAGCTTGGAGGTTGATGTTGGAAGTCATGAATAAACTACCATCACTTATAGCATCATCCTCTGAACTTTCTTGGCTCGCTTAGCAACTTCATCTGGATAGTCATGAGCGAAATGTTTTGGTTTTCTTGCAAATGTTGCCTTCCACTTCTTGTTCTTTTTTTTGTCTAGTTAACCACTGTTGTTGCTGCCCTTAGGGGCACTATTCTGACATGGCTTGAGTCTATCCTAGACAGACACTTTGTTCTTGGCAACAAACATGGCCAAATTAGGAGTTGAATCTGCAATATGGGTCGCAAAGCATCTCATTTATGACTTCATCAAAGGTCTTTGTGGCAACATGACCATGCGCAACGAGCTTGAAACATGTCAGCAATGCCCTTCAAGAACACTGCTACAATGTCAATGTCTTCAACCTTGGTTGGTGTTTGGAGAGCCTTGATTTGTTTGACAATGCCTCTAAGTCGACTTGGAAAATCTTGAATTGATTCGTCCTTGTCCTTGAGCATGCCATTGAACTTGGTCTTCATCATGATCAAGTTTGTCTTGGTGGTCTTACCAAGAATTAACTTTAAGGCTTGTTTCAAGGTTTTACCACTATCGAGATGACATCGATACATTTTTCCAATGACGCATCCAAGAATGTTGAATGCGTGAGTGTCCAACTTGGTCCACTCCTTGACTACATCCATGTTGGGCTGCTGCCGGCTTGGTCTCAATTCTAGAAACTATTCCGCACAAATTCTTTTCCATAAAAAAGTATTTCATTTACTACTTCCATCCATGAAAGTCCTTCCCATTGAAGACTTCTAACACATCCCGTTTAGAACCTGTGCCCAAGAAATTACTGCTCTGGTACCATGTTGAGAAATATATCAATTCAAATTTGTTTTGTTTAAAATATCATGTACAAATTGATTATATACATCATTAAATTCTTTATACATCTTTAACTTCTTTTAAACAGGAACAGCACCGGTTACTTAGTCCATGTACATCCATGTTAGACATCTCATGTGGTAACGTGAAGCTCATTAGCCATGTGTTTGCTTGCGAGTCTTTTAATGTCCTAGAGGTTTGTGTGTCCCAACTAATGATGCCATGTCTGGAGATTCATTAGAGACTAGGGACTTGCAAACATCAGCTATTGTCGAGGCTGTTCTAGGTACTCCACCACTGCATTAAGTCTATACAAGCTAACATAACGTCTCCCACTTGTTACGATCTGGTTGTCCTTAATGATTAAGCACTGTGTTTTTTTGAAGATGAGATTTATATTTCGGTTTGCAACCTTGCCAATGAAGAAGAGAGTCTTCTTGACACCAAGAACAAAATTAACTTTTTTGGCTTAAACCATGGTTTTTATTATTTATGAATAATAAATTTTATTTTAAATTAAAAAAACATATATACTATATAATAAATAAATTAAAAAGGTATTCATAAAATTAAAGAATGTAAGATTAAATTTATATATTTCATTTAATTTAAAATAATTAAAAATCATTATATAAATTGATTTGAAGTTTTTTTATCTAAATCACCAAGGTTTATTTGATGATTTAAACTATGATAGAAGTCAAAATTATCAATCGATGGTCCCAAGGTAAGACAAACTTTAATGGTACGACTCCAAACACATTGTGTGAGTAGTCATCACCCAAGAAAATTTTCTTGTCGTCTGAAAGTGGTTATAACTGGCTAAATAGTTCCGAAATGTGTTATATATTAATTAGCTCCACTATCCAATGACACAACTTCTCTTCAATTTGGAAGGCCAAACTCAAATCCCTAGTAGTAAGAGCTTGGAGGTTAATGCTAAAAGCATGAATAGACTACCATCACTTATAGCATCATCCTCTGCTCGTGCAAAATTAATAGCTTGCTTGTCTTTTTGGATTTTCTTGACTCACTTGGCAACTTTATTTGGACAGTCGCGACGAAATGTCTTAGTTTCTTGTAATTGTTTCAAAGTCCATTATTCTTCTGCTTCTAGTTCTTTTTCTTGTCTGGTTGATTGTTATTGTTATTGCTGCCCTTGGGGGAACTATTCTGGCATGGCCTGAGTCTGTCCTAGACAAACGCCTTGTTCTTGGCAGCAAACATGGCCAAATTAAAAGTTGAATCTACAATATGGGTCGTTCCAAGTAGGTCTCCAAGGCAAACATTTCATTCATGACTTTGTCAAAGGTTTTTGTGGCAACATGACCACATGCGGCAAGCTTGAACATGTTAGGATTGCCCTTTAGAAACACTACTACAATGTCCTTGTCTTCAACTTTGGAGAGTCTCAATTTGGCCTTTAAGTAAAATCTTGAATTGATTCGTC
Source organism: Selaginella tamariscina (assembly GCA_003024785.1). NCBI lineage: Eukaryota > Viridiplantae > Streptophyta > Lycopodiopsida > Selaginellales > Selaginellaceae > Selaginella > Selaginella tamariscina. The sequence goes on from PUQB01000016.1 coordinate 224,692, forward strand.
CTTGCCCTTGAGCATGCCCTTCATCTCAATCAAGTTCGTTTTGGTGGTCTTACCAAAAATTAACTTTAATGCTTCCCAATTCTGTTTCGAAGTTTTACCAGTATCAAAATGATATATCGATAAATTTTTCCAATGGTGCATTTAGGAATGCCAAGTGCGCCAGTGTCCAACTTCATCCGCTCCTTGACTCCATCCATGCCAGCTTTATCTTAATTCCAGAAACAATTCCCCCTTAATTCTTTTTCATAAAAAAGTATTTCATTTGCAACTTCCATCCATGCAAGTCCTTCCCATGTGGAAAACTTCTAGCACATCTCGTTCAAAAATCGTGCCCAAGAAATTATTGCTATGGTACCATGTTGAGAAATATATCAATTAATATTTCTCTTGTTTAAAATATAGGAACAGCACGGTTACTTAATCCATTTACATCCACGTTGACATTTCATGTCATACAAGGCAGAGATTCTCAACAATAATTTCTCTCAATTCCTATTGATAATATATGTTTTTTTCCGTCATGCCCTGTCTTACGTACGAACCAGGTAACATGGGCCGCTAGAAGCCAGAACCACTTGCACACAGCATCTGTGTGCACATACATACATCACAGACAGTGACACTGACAGTGTGGGAGAATTAAAGTGTATAAACGTTGTTTTAGTATTTTACAAAAATGTTTGGTCAATGCAAGTGCCTAAACGGGCACAAAACATCCCCATCGTGTCGAGGCCCAAGCTTCCCGTGTTTGAGTGCGCCAAGCTCGGAGAGCTTATACCCCTTGTGGAATGCAGGAGGCCTATAAACATTGACATTTAATTGCCTGAGTAGGTCTGGATTTGCAGCAGGATTTGGGCACCAGTCCACCTCAATACTCCCTTGTGCATTCTGCACGCTCCGCGGAGGCATGAATAAGGAAACAAAGGTCCCGGCCACCAGCTTGAGAGATCCCATAATCATCCACTCCACAAGCATGGGTGGCTTGTGTAGACCCACGGCCTGTCTGATCCTTGAGTCAATCATGGAGCACACACCAGCCTCCACGACGGGTTGAATGAAGTTTGGAAAGCTGTCCAGCACCAAGTGCTTGAGCTCCTGCACAATCTTCTTGTTCTGCTCGGTGAAGACTGCATTTTCGGCCTCGAAATCCTGTATGAAATCCCTCATAGCCTGAATGTTGTGGGGGATGTCCTTCATCCCCATTCTCACGCCCACATCGTGCCACACTGTGTAAGCAGCCAGCTGCTCGCTCTGGGTCCAACGCCTGAACCCAAACTTACTACAAAAGTCGATGGTGTGCACCACATTCAAGCACAGTACATACACAAACTCGTGGTTGGGTATCTTGAACTTGGCATGGATCCCATTCAGCCTGCGCACGGCATAGGAGCCACGCTCGCTATCCACGTGGTGGCTGATCATCTCCGCCACCAGAATGTTGGTCTCGGCAGCCCGTTTCTCCGGGTCCTTGAGACCGTACTTGGTCTTGAACAGCAAGCTGGTGATGTGGGTATACCGAGCGTGCGTATGGTTCCCAGCTCTAGTGCCTTCTGGGACAGGAATGGGAACTCGACCGAGTACAAGTACCACAGGATCTTGCGAGCGTCTTTACAGGATCCAGAGACGCTATGTACCTAGCCCTCTGCTTCCTCTTCACAATACAAAACACTTTCCATGCAAGTGCAAGTGCAAGAGCAATACCAAGTAGAAGTAGAGCTATGCAAGACATTTTCTTTTTTTTTTTCTCTCGAGGAGATGGAATGAGATCCGATGTTGTTTGTCCACAGCCTAACCGTGTGATTATTTATACAGCTCCATGCGTCCTTTCCAATATAAAATACTTATCAATGTACAACATGTTTTTCAGACTGTACATATACACGCTCCGTACGTTTGACTACTTCACTTTATTACATGTATATTCATCCTTCTTGGATTGCAACTTGGCTAATGACTCCTTATTAAATCATCCACTTAACTTATATCTGCAGCTGATGTCATTTTGAATAAAGACCAAAACGTGTAGTGCATGGACAATGTGCATGTGTTTCTGGGTCACTATAAGTACCTCCGTTCAAAACATGTTCGGTTAAACTTTATAATATCTGTTCGTAGTGTCTTACACTAATGAAACTTCATTGAATCATCTCCATGTATTACCATTTTGTTACCCGTTGAATCCTTCAAATGTTAATCTCAACCGGTAGAAGGCCTGTATGCATCGGCATTAATATATATAATTGATATTGACTTAGGTTAGTGTGGTTCCATATTTACATATTTTGCGACCTAAACTTTACACACGTCCCATGTATGTGTATCTGTATGAAAGAGATGTCACTTGTTTATGTTGGCACATAAAAGAAAGCTTAAAAAGAATCACAAAACTTTAATTTTATATTAATATAATGTATAAATCAGAATATTTTATTCTTTGTCACAACACGATGTTAAGCTTGTTAGAATTTTCTGGATAAACTCTATAATTTGATTAGAAGAGATTATTCCATAATCTAGCGGATATTAATATTCAATGCAATTTCTCAATAAAGTTATATCTCAACACGATTTAAAATAAAGTTGTATTTGTTTCATAAAAAGGCTAGCACTTTAAATATGCACTTATCTGAAGAACAAAAAAAAAAAAAAAAAAAAAAAAACGTTTTTGTCAAATTTCAATAATGTGTACGCCATTATGTGTAAGACCTCACGAGTGTACATGTTTTCGAAAACGAATCCAAAATGATTCTTAAAATATTTCTCATTGCATAAAATATTAATATGTAAACAAGATAAAAAAAATTAACTAATATTATCTAAAATATTAAAATAATTTAATTGTTTATATGTTGTACACACATACCACAAGGGTAAGTATGATTAAGTCTAGAGAATGCAAAAATCAACTAAAAAACACACAAACTATTACTATAAATTCCGATGTAGTACAACTCTTATACAATATTACTAATGGAAGAACTAAACAAAATTCACTTGTGTTGTCAATATAATATAGAGGTACAATATTGAATATGGGATTAAGATTGGGTATCGTAAGTTAAAAAGTATGTGTAAAATAAAGCACTCCATTTTACATAATCACCTCTATATATATTCAGATAATTTATGTGTTTCATATTAAAAAGAGTGTCCCATTGTATTCCATATTCCAAATCCATTTTCATCATGTTTATACACACTTTCTGTTACTCCCTCACACACAGCAATCTTGAACAATTAGTTGTGTGTTGCATAGTAAACAATATAATAAGCATTTACATTATTTACAAACGTTTATATCACCTCATTTTTTTAAATAAGCATGTTTAAGGAGCATTAGAAATAAGAATTAAGAAAAGTGTCTTTGCCTTTATAATCTTTGCCTAGATGATAATTTGTCCTTAATGATTTCCATTGTAAAAAAATTAAATTGTATATTAAATGTTTAAATGCCTATTTGTGATCCGCAAACTTAAGTTCCATAATATGTTTATGACAATTAAGAATCCACATACACAAAGACTAAGTTTGTTGGTGTGTATGAGCATGTGTTGTTAAATTACATAAACATAATATACATACACCAACTTACATAAGTATACATTTAAAATACATTAAATTTTATCAGAGGATGTGAATGTAATTGCATTCTCATGTGATGGAAATATGTCTTCACAAGAGTTGAAAATTAACAACAAAAAATAATTGAAATTTAATTGTTATTTATAGATAAATAAAATTAAAGTTAATACTGCAATTTATTATTGCAAGTGCATCACTTTGGAGTAGACAAGCATCTAAACTGGCGTACTTTTCATGATTAATTTAAAGTCCTTCTGATTGTCAAGTTGCCTTATACATGTGTACAAATTCATGTAATATCACAAAGTGTACCCATATGTACTTTTTGCGCTTATTTAATTTGATAAAATTTTTGGTTTGTTAATTAATGGCCATCTATAAATAGCATTTATATATTAGTTTAAATGAACTCCTTGGGTTTTATTATGAATAGAAAAGTGTTTTTAATGTTTTCATATTGGCACACATAAGCAAATATATTAATATATTCTAATGTGGAGTATATTTTATTTGTAATTTCAAATTTTTGTACTTTTATATACATATATAAACTATATACCATATTGTTTTTATTTCTATGTTCTAAATTCTAATTAAATTCATAAATATATTATATTAATTTTTATTTTATAGTACATGCATAAACACAGATTACACATTGTGTACACTTTTAAATATATTTTATTTAAAATATTATTATTATATTCATATTTTACAAATTGATGACTTTAAAATTAAAATAAAAATGTACACTAATATAATTAAAAATAATTAAAATATATAAACTTATATTTTAAACTTGAAATTATCATGAATGTCACAGTGAATTTGTTATCACATATTCAATATATCGAACTTATAACAAATTTGTTTTTTCATAGTGAGATTAGCTTATATATATTTATTTGTTTTATCTTAAAATATATACAGTAAGTTAAATATATTATTAATGTTGTATAGTGATTTAGGAAAACATTGAGAAAACATAGTTCAAAATATTTTGCAACAAATACTCAACAAAAACAATTAGATTTGAAACATCAAAATAAAAGTACATAATATGCATTTTAAAAATCATGTAGCAACAGAATCTTTGTTGATGACCAGCCTTTTGAGCTCCCCAGATGAAAACCACTCAACCTCCATTGCACAAGATACAATTTAAAACTCAACATTGTTGTGTCAATAATGCAACATTTTGTTGGCACGTGCTTGATCAAGAATTAAATTGAATATGTCAAAGTGGAAACAAAGGAGTTATTGATGAAATACAATGGCGAGAGGATTTTTGAGTTGCCACAAATAACTCCACCAACAAATTCAATGTACAAAATGAAGCAATCATTTGACCCATACATTTGGATGTGACCAAATAAAATAACAATCAAACATTTTTTAGGAATAATAAATATATGTTTGTGCTGGATCTTTATGGTGTGAAAACATGTTGTGTCCACATGCGCTCACGACGAGCAATGAAAAGTAGACCAATTGAAAAAGAACGCTTCATAAAGCACTAATGCAAGAAGAATGAGTATCCAAGTAGCATGGCATTCTAAAATGTTTGTATTGTTATAGTCAACCAATATGTGTTAATACTTGTTCCAATATAATGTTTAATGACATTAGGCTTAACAGACTTGTCATAGATTGTTATATTCAAATGCATCCACATTGTATAGTGCAAAGTCAAAGAAAAGAAGAAGAAGATTGACCAAGCAATTAAAATAAAAAAGATAATTATTCATTCAAAATAAAGTTATACATGATAATGGTGAAATCTAATCTTTTTATAATGAATTAAAATCAACAGAATTCGTTATTAGCCAATTCCAAAGGAATATTCAATATGTTAGATGAATTGAAACCACAGGTTGATAATATAAATATGCTTGAAAATTGAATGTGTTTAACATCACTAAAGCTTACTACTACTTGAGCTCAAGTAGTTATAAACACACAAGCATATAAAAAGAGATGTTCTCTTCATCTCTTTCTTCTTTTATTTTAAAGTTGTTAGATTATTCATGGATCCCAATTTCCATACCAATTGACAGATCTAAATAAGGAAAAGTACTTTGTAACAAAATATTAACAAAACGAGCTAGACACCTAAAAGATTCATAAGCAACATTCCAAAAGTACTAACAGAGTGCCTAGTTATAACATGTGCCAATTTATTTGATAAGGAAAGCATAAAACTTGAATGATGAGATTTTGTTTTAATGAACATCCACAAGAAGATAAAAAACAAATACAATCAATGATTCCAATTTTTAACAAAATGTGACTGTAAAATAGTTCAATATAAGAAAAGTCCTTTAATAATAGTCAAGAAGCACATGAACCGAACCTACAAAGGTTGTTCAAGTTCTACACACTAATGAGGGTAAAAATGAAGAAGTCTGCATTAAATTAGGTATGAGAGTGTTAAAGCTAGAACGTTAGGTGTAGGAAGGTCCATATAAGAAGGAATAAAATCCTTACAAAGAAAAAAGAAATCACTAATTAATTAATTTGACATTTTTCACAGTTTCATATTTATTAATAAAATATTAAAAAATGGTTAACAAATACTAATCATGTCTTAAACAGGTGAATTCATAAAGAATATATTAAAAAATATAATAATTAATTTAAATTGAGAGCCATTGCTCTCAGTGTATTAATTGAAATTTGATTTCCTAATCTAGAATATTAATTAAATAGCTATAATTATAAATTTTTAACAAATATTATAACTAAACTCCTAATTAAACTCTAATTAAACTGTTAAGCACATTGATTTTAATTCGAAGCTCTTGATACTTATTTGGATTCTTCAGGAAGTGCACAAACTCCATCACCTCTTGTTTAATAATTATATCATTGTCTAATTAAAATTCTAGCTAAACTTTAACTAAAACCCCTAAAAATTAAATTATTAAATTTTCAATGTTAAACATTTAACTTTATTTTAAAGTTAGCCTCAACTATCTCTTTTGTTTTTTGATTTATACTTATAGATTTACTATGAAGATTCTTTTTCCATGCTTAATCACACTTTTAATGTCAATTATGTCCTTGCCCTCATGTGGGTTTTCGTGCATTTCTTTGTCCACCATTTGGAGTATTATCAATGAAACCTATTGATTTGTACCATTGGACTCACACTTGTTGGTCCTTTTGGAGCTGTAATGGATCGCCCAAACCATATTAAACATACATAATGAACTTTAAAATCTTTTGGATTTCGCACAAGTAATAACATATCTTAATTAAGATCCTTCGATGATGAGAAGTATTGTTTGGGTTGTATATTCTAGCGTCCACTTCAAAACATCTTCTATGTCATTGTGTCTTATTAGAATTGTTCCATACTAGCTCTTTAAAATTTCCTTTGATGTGATCCATTGCTAAAATTGATTATATAATTTATTATAGACTTCACCAAGTTTCTCTAGGATGTCAATCATTTGTTGCCAACATTGTAAACCTCTTAAGCATCTTTTTGAATATCCGCTTACAGCCCTTGGATCTTTCGGCAAACCACTTCTCCATGCCCTAGAACTATCCTAAAACTGTCTTTGATTGCTCTGATTGACACAAATTTTGGATCTCCTTGAGGTAGAAGAGGGTTCCCATCAATTGTTCATTTAAACATCTCAAGTATTCAAGTGGTAACTAAATTTGACTTGCATGATTCAAATATTTTCTTGCATGTTAAAGTAGAATTGTAATGGTTTGTTATGCCCCATCTACTCTTATATCTTATCAAGAATATAACCTTGTAAGTAGCTTTTGAAATTCGATACCTTTATCATGAAAAAAGTAATAACTTTGAAGAGATGCACTTCTCGAATAATTTTATCATGTATGACAATGTAAAACTATTTGATTGCTTTAAATGGACAACTTACTGAAGAGTGTGTCAATATCCTCATGTGTGTGGACCACCATGATAAAACCTAGTGTAATTGTCTCGAATACACCTTTGGTAACTAGTAAACTTAAGTAGGGCAAACATAAATTAATTTTTGTTTTTATTTTCGTAATTGTCCATCTAAAGTAATAAATTTTTTATTAATTATGTGAATGATGAAGATGGAGTGTTTGAAGTAGAAACTTATGATAGTGAGGTGAAGTAGAAACTTTTGATGGTGGAGCTAAGGAAAATGTTTATGTTGTGTTTTAGTTTGCCTTGTCAATTTGCTCATGAACTTTAGCGGTTCTAAGTCTATCACAACTAAGTGCAAGGTTATTTATATTCATTATTATACTTTAAGTCTCTAATCTATCATTTTTTATGATTTTCAAAATTCGCAAATGACATGATTGTGAAGTATGAGTTATACAAACTTTGTGATATTACATTACATGAATTTGTAGGCATGTATATAAGACAACTTGACAATCAAAAAGACTTTGAATTAATTATAAAAAGTACGTTGGTTTAGAGCAATTGAAATGCTTTGTTTACTTCAAAGTGATGCACTTGCAGTAATAAATTGCGGCATTAACTTTAATTTTATTTAATCTATAAACAACAATTAAACTTTCAATCATTTTTTTGTTATTAATCTTCAACTCTTGTGAAGACAGATATTTTCATCACATGAGAATGCAATTACATTCACATCATCTGATAAAATTTAATGTATTTAAATGTATACTCATGTAAGTTGGTGTATGTATATTATGTTTATTGTATATTTAACAACACATGCTCATACACACCAACAAACTTAGTCTTTGTGTATGTGGATTCTTAAGTTGTCATAAACATATTATGGAACTTAAGTTTGCGGATCACATGAATAGGCATTTACAAACATTTGATATACAATTTAATTTCCTTACAATGGAAATCATTAAGGACAAATTATTATCTAGGCAAATATTATAAAGGCAAAGACACTTTTCTTAATAATGCTCCTTAAACATACTTATTTAAAAAATGGGTGATGTAAACGTTTGTATTTAAATGCATAGGGTAAATGCTTGTCATTATCGTTTGTTTACTATGCAACACATCAACTAATTATTCAAGATTGCTTGTGTGTGAGGGAGTAACAAGAAAGTGTGTATGGACATGATGAAAATGGATTTATAATATGGGATACAATGGGACACTCTTTTTAATATGAAACACATAAAATTATCTGAATTATATATATAGAGGTGATTATGTAAAATGGGTGCTTTATTTTATACATACTTTTTAACTTACAATACCCAATCTTAATCCCATATTCAATATTGTACCTCTATATTATATTGACAACACAAGTGAATTTTGCTTAGTTTTTCCATTAATAATATTGATAAGAGTTGTACTACATCATAATCTATAGTAATGGTTTGTGTGTTTTCTAGTTGATTTTTGCATTCTCTAGACTTAATCATACTTACCCTTGTGGTATGTGTGTACAACATATAAACAATTAAATTATTTTAATATTTTAGATAATATTAGTTAATTTTTTTTATCTTGTTTACATATTAATATTTTATGCAATGAGAAATATTTTAAGAATCATTTTGGATTCGTTTTCGAAAACATGTACACTCGTGAGGTCTTACACATAATGGCGTACACATTATTGAAATTTGACAAAAACGTTTTTTTTTTTTTTTTTTTTTTTTTGTTCTTCAGATAAGTGCATATTTAAAGTGCTAGCCTTTTTATGAAAACAAATACAACTTTATTTTAAATCGTGTTGAGATATAACTTTATTGAGAAATTGCATTGAATATTAATATCCGCTAGATTATGGAATAATCTCTTCTAATCAAATTATAGAGTTTATCCAGAAAATTCTAACAAGCTTAACATCGTGTTAATGAAACATGGGTTAGTGAGATACAATGTGGAAGGTGACATTAGAATAAAATATTCTGATTTATACATTGTATATAATATAAATTAAAGTTTTGTGATTCTTTTTAAGCTTTCTTTTATGTGCCAACATAAACAAGTGACATCTCTTTCATACAGATACACATACATGGGACGTGTGTAAAGTTTAGGTCGCAAAATATGTAAATATGGAACCACACTAACCTAAGTCAATATCAATTATATATATTAATAAATTATTGAATGAATAATATATTATTATTTATTATAGCACACGCGTGCCGATGCATACAGGCCTTCTACCGGTTGAGATTAACTTTTGAAGGATTCAACGGGTAACAAAATGGTAATACGTGAGAATATTCAACGAAGTTTCCTTAGTGTAAGACACTACCAACAGATATTATAAAGTTTACCCGACCTTTCAGGAACATGTTTTGAACGGAGGTACTTATAGTGAATGCACAGTGTCCATGCACTACACGTTTTGGTCTTTATTCAAAATGACATCAGCTGCAGATATAAGTTAAGTGGATGATTTAATAAGGAGTCGTTAGCCAAGTTGCAATCCAAGAAGGATGAATATACATGTGAATAGTCAAAACTACTGTTACGTACGGAGCGTGCATATCTACAGTCTGAAAACATGTTGTACATTGATAAGTTTTTTATATTGGAAAGGACCGCATGGAGCTGTATAAATAACCCCACGGTTAGGCCGTGGACAAATAACATCCTCGAGAAAAAAAAAATGTCTTGCATAGCTCTACTTCTACTTGGTATTGCTCTTGCACTTGCACTTGCATGGAAAGTGTTTTGTATTGTGAAGAGGAAGCAGAGGGCTAGGTACATAGCGTCTCTGGATCCTGTAAAAGACGCTCGCAAGATCCTGTGGTACTTGTACTCGGTCGAGTTCCCATTCCTGTCCCAGAAGGCACTAGAGCTGGGAACCATACGCACGCTCGGTATACCCCACATCACCAGCTTGCTGTTCAAGACCAAGTACGGTCTCAAGGACCCGGAGAAACGGGCTGCCGAGACCAACATTCTGGTGGCGGAGATGATCAGCCACCACGTGGATAGCGAGCGTGGCTCCTATGCCGTGCGCAGGCTGAATGGGATCCATGCCAAGTTCAAGATACCCAACCACGAGTTTGTGTATGTACTGTGCTTGAATGTGGTGCACACCATCGACTTTTGTAGTAAGTTTGGGTTCAGGCGTTGGACCCAGAGCGAGCAGCTGGCTGCTTACACAGTGTGGCACGATGTGGGCGTGAGAATGGGGATGAAGGACATCCCCCACAACATTCAGGCTATGAGGGATTTCATTCAGGATTTCGAGGCCGAAAATGCAGTCTTCACCGAGGAAACAGAAGATTGTGCAGGAGCTCAAGCACTTGGTGCTGGACAGCTTTCCAAACTTCATTCAACCCGTCGTGGAGGCTGGTGTGTGCTCCATGATTGACTCAAGGATCAGACAGGCCGTGGGTCTACACAAGCCACCCATGCTTGTGGAGTGGATGATTATGGGATCTCTCAAGCTGGTGGCCGGGACCTTTGTTTCCTTGTTCATGCCTCCGCGGAGCGTGCAGAATGCACAAGGGAGTGAGGTGGACTGGTGCCCAAATCCTGCTGCAAATCCAGACCTACTCAGGCAATTAAATGTCAATGTTTATAGGCCTCCTGCATTCCACAAGGGGTATAAGCTCTCCGAGCTTGGCGCACTCAAACACGGGAAGCTTGGGCCTCGACACGATGGGGATGTTTTGTGCCCGTTTAGGCACTTGCATTAACCAAACATTTTTGTAAAATACTAAAACAACGTTTATACAGTTTAATTCTCCCACAGTGTTCTGTGATGTATGTATGTTGTATGTGCAAACAGATGCCGTGTGCAAGTGGTTCTGGCTTCTAGCGGCCCATGTTATCTGGTTCATACGTAAGACAGGGCATGACGAAAAAAAAACTTATATTATCAATAGGAATTGAGGGAAAGTATACTATTGAATCTCTTAACATACTCACACACACATTTACTCATTCACGTGCGCATTACCCAATAAGAACATGATTTTGCTCTGAGCAGGAGTTTGTCCGGACAGTGTGAGGACGGCCATATTTGCAAACTGCTCTTGCGTAGCACTCATGCACGGTCTCCCCTCTTTTGTTAGTTGATATATTTCACTGACAACACAGTTAGGTCCACCATCTATTATAGCATGTATGTAAATATCTCACACAACGAGTTTATAAATATGCTGTAAAAACAAAGGATGAAGCATGTTTTTAACACAAGTAGAACCCACACGCACATAACCAACACTCACATTTGAAATGCCATAGGCACATCCCCTCACTTATGTTGTACAGACAGCACTGGATGGAGCCCAGCTGTTTTGCAATTAAGAAACTAATAAAGACAATGTGGATCTTTCAGCTCAAGACTGACTTGGATGGCAACGTGGAGTACAAGGCCATGTTAGTAGCAAAAGGCTATTCTCAGGTTAGTACACATTTATAATAATATTGTACTGAACATGTTTTCCTGTCTTAGCAGAAGTTCTTGAGTGCATGTGTTTCATAGATATTACATGTATGTATGCATATTTATAATAATATTGCATTGAACATGAGCTTGCTGTGAGGCTTGTCAAGCAACTTGAAGGTCAAGCCTCTCTTGAAATTGTACTCCAGCTTCTGTAAACATACACAATCTGGTGGATCTGGGAAGAATGGGGGAAGCCTGGGTGCCCCACCCAAGCCTAACTTGCCACCTACATGTGAAGACGACCCCTTTAGACCAAGAAGATCACTCCCACCAAAGTCTTGTGCTCTGGCAGCTGGAATTACTACATCACTTGTGCTTGGAGCCACCTAAAGATTTGGTGCTGGAGACATGTTGCCATCTCCACTTGGTACAGGAAGTGCTCCCAAAAGCCTAAAATCTTCTTTGTCATCACCACAAGTTGTTGACACTCGCTCGATGGCTGTGGGAAGATTGCGAGTAGAATAAGTCCAAGACTTGTTAAAGATTACATCCTAGCTGTGAAAGATCTTTAAACTAGACAAACTAAAGAGCTTGTATGCCATCATTTGATTGTTGTATCTCAACGAAATAACTTTGACACCTGAGTTCACAAGCTTGTCATGATGCTTTTTTGGAAGGAATGCATATGCCACACATCCGAATATCCTCAAGTGCCATTTCTTGCCGTACCAACGGTCGTACAGAGTATGGTCAAAGACAATCGAACTAAACTAGTGGTTTCTTAGATATGCCACTGCTACTACAGCATCACACCAAAACATCTTTGGCAAACCAGCATCTCGAAGAAGGGGAGGGCAACTTTCTGGAGTGTCATGTTTGCTCTCTTAACTGTCTCGTTTTGTTGTTGAGACTGAGTATTGTCTCTCAATGTTAGCATGCTTGGTGAATTGCTTGGCCACCGTCGTTACGAACTTCTTAAGTTTCTTGCATGTCTTAAGCTCTGCTCGAGTCTTGAACAAGATGAACTCTTCGATCACCTTAGACTTTTTAGCAAAAAACTTGATAGCAATCATGCATGAGTAATCGTCCACAAAAGTGACAAAGTACACTTGTTATCTCTGGAAAGCATGGGCATTGTGTAGACATTAGAATGGACCAGTTCCAAGATTTTTGTAGCTCTTGTGGCAACAACAGACTTAAATGGGAATTTGTGTTGCTCTTCGCTAGCACACATTATTCAAAAATGTCAACAATTATGAGGTAATGTGAAGCCATTAACATGCGTTTGCTTGCGAGTCTTTTAATGTCCTGGAGGTTTGTGTGTCCCAACCGACGATGCCATGTCTAGAGATCCACTATAGACTGGGGACTTGCAAACATCAGCTATTATAGAGATTGTTCTAGGTACTCCACCACTGCATTAAGTCTATACAAGCCAGCAAATGTCTCCCACTTGTTACGCTCTAGTTGTCCTTCATGATTAAGCACTGTGTTTTGTTAAAGATGAGATCCATATCCCGGTCTGCAACCTTGCCAACGAAGAAGAGAGTCTTCTTGACACCAAGAACAAAATACACACCGTTCACAGCCATGACCTGGATTAATTATGGCTTTTATTATTCATGAATAATAAACCTTAATTTTAAAACAAATATATATATATATATATATATATATATATATAATATAATACACTATCAAATGAATAAATTGAAAAGGTATTCATAAAATTAAAAAATGTAAGATTAAATTTATTTAATTTAATTTAATTTAAATCATTTAAAATTATTATATAAATTGGTTTGAAGTTGTTGATTTAAATCACCATGAATTATTTGGTGATTTAAATTATAGTCTAAGTTAAAATTGTCAATTTATGATCCAAAGGTAAGACGGACTTTGATAGTCTTGCATTGTGTCCATAGTTGTCACCCAAGAAAATTTTCTTGTTATCTTGAGTAACTCTAACTAGTTAAATAGTTCTCGAATATGGTGTTATATGCTAGTTAGCTCCATTGTCCAACCACACAACTTTTCTTCAATTTGGAAGGCCAAACTTAAAAATCCCTGGTAATAAGAGCTTAAAGGTTAATGTTGGAAGCCATGAATAGAGTACCATCACTTATAGCATCATCCTTTACTCATGCAAAATTAGCAACATGCTTGTCTTTCGAACTTTCTTGGCTCGCTTAGCAACTTCATCTAGTTTTCTTGCAAGTGTTGCCTTTCGCTTCTTGTTCTTTTCTTGTCTAGTTAACCATTGTTGTTGCTGCCCTTGGGGCACTATTCTAACATGGCTTGAGTCTATCCTAAATAGATGCTTTGCTTGGCAGCAAACATGGCCAAATTAGGAGTTGAATCTGCAATATGGTCGCAAAGCAGTCATTGATGATTTCGTTAAAGGTCTTTATGGCAACATGACCATGCACAGCGAGCTTGAAACATGTCAAAAATGCCCTTCAGGAACACTACTACAATTTAATGTCTTCAACCTTGGTGGTGTTTGGAGTCTCAATTTATTTGATAATGCTTTAAGTCGGCTTGCAAAATCTTGAATTGATTCGTCTTGTCCTTGAGCATGCCACCCAACTTGGTCTTCATCATGATCAAGTTTGTCTTAGTAGTCTTACCAAGAATTAACTTTAAGGCTTGTTTCAAGGTTTTACCACTATCAAATGATATCAATGCATTTTTTCTAATGGCGCATCTAAGAATTGCTAAGTGCGTGAGTGTCCAACTTGGTCCACTCCTTGACTACATCCATGTTGGCTGCTGCCAGTTTGTCTCAATTCCAGAAAAATCCCCACAAATTCTTTTCCATAAAAGTATTTCATTTACTATTTCCATCATGAGAGTCCTTCCGTTGAAGACTTCTAGCAATCCCATTTAGAAAACCGTGCCCAAGAAATTCCTGCTCTGATACCATGTTGAGAAATATATCAATTCAAATTTGTCTTGTTTAAAATATCATGTATAATTAATTATATACATCGTTAAATTCTTTATACGTCTTCAACTTCTTCTAAACAGGAAAGCAACGGTTACTTAATCCATGTCATAGATTCTCAACAATAATTTCTCTCAATTCCTATGATAAGTTTTTTCCGTCATGCCCTGTCTTACGTATGAACCAGATACAATGGGTCGCTAGAAGCCAGAACCACTTGCACACAGCATCTTTGCACATACAAACATACTAACACAACATGTGGGAGAATTAAAGTGTATAAACGTTGTTTAGTATTTTACAAATATGTTGGTCAATGCAAGTGCCTAAACGGGCACAAAACATCCCCATCGTGTCGAGGCCCAAGCTTCCCGTGTTTGAGTGCGCCAAGCTCGGAGAGCTATAGCCCTTCTGGAATGCAGGAGGCCTATAAACATTGACATTTAATTGCCTGAGTAGGTCTGGATTTGCAGCAGGATTTGGGCACCAGTCCACCTGAATACTCCCTTGTGCATTCTGCACGCTCCGCGGAGGCATGAATAAGGAAACAAAGGTCCCGGCCACCAGCTTGAGAGATCCCATAATCATCCACTCCACAAGCATGGGTGGCTTGTGTAGACCCACGGCCTGTCTGATCCTTGAGTCAATCATGGAGCACACACCAGCCTCCACGACGGGTTGAATGAAGTTTGGAAAGCTGTCCAGCACCAAGTGCTTGAGCTCCTGCACAATCTTCTTGTTCTGCTCGGTGAAGACTGCATTTTCGGCCTCGAAATCCTGTATGAAATCCCTCATAGCCTGGATGTCGTGGGGATGTCCTTCATCCCCATTCTCACACCCACATCGTGCCACACTGTGTAAGCAGCCAGCTGCTCGCTCTGGGTCCAACGCCTGAACCCAAATTACTACAAAAGTCGATGGTGTGCACCACATTCAGCACAGTACATACACAAACTCGTGGTTGGGTATCTTGAACTTGGCATGGATCCCATTCAGCCTGCGCACGGCATAGGAGCCACGCTCGCTATCCACGTGGTGGCTGATCATCTCCCCCACCAGAATGTTGGTCTCGGCAGCCCGTTTCTCCGGGTCCTTGAGACCGTACTTGGTCTTGAACAGCAAGCTGGTGATGTGGGGTATACCGAGCGTGCGTATGGTTCCCAGCTCTAGTGCCTTCTGGGACAGGAATGGGAACTCGACGAGTACAAGTACCACAGGATCTTGCGAGCGTCTTTCACAGGATCCAGAGACGCTATGTACCTAGCCCTCTGCTTCCTCTTCACAATACAAAACACTTTCCATGCAAGTGCAAGTGCAAGAGCAATACCAAGTAGAAGTAGAGCTATGCAAGACATTTTCTTTTTTTTTTTCTCTCGAGGAGATGGAATGAGATCCGATGTTGTTTGTCCACAGCCTAACCGTGTGATTATTTATACAGCTCCATGCGTTTTTCCAATATAAAATACTTATCAATGTACAACATGTTTTTCAGACTGTACATATACACGCTCCGTACGTTTGACTACTTCACTTTATTACATGTATATTCATCCTTCTTGGATTGCAACTTGGCTAATGACTCCTTATTAAATCATCCACTTAACTTATATCTGCAGCTGATGTCATTTTGAATAAAGACCAAACGTGTAGTGCATGGACAATGTGCATGTGTTTCTGGGTCACTATAAGTACCTCCGTTCAAAACATGTTCGGGTAAACTTTATAATATCTGTTCGTAGTGTCTTACACTAAGGAAACTTCGTTGAATATTCTCCACGTATTACCATTTTGTTACCCGTTGAATCCTTCAAAAGTTAATCTCAACCGGTAGAAGGCCTGTATGCATCGGCACGCGTGTGCTATAATAATAATATATATTATTCATTCAATAGTTTATTAATATATTAATTGATATTGACTTAGGTTAGTGTGGTTCCATATTTACATATTTTGCGACCTAAACTTTACACACGTCCATGTATGTGTACGTGTATGAAAGAGATGTCACTTGTTTATGTTGGCACATAAAAGAATGCTCAACAAGAATCACAAAACTTTAATTTTATATTATATATAATCTACAAATCAGAATATTTTATTCTTTGTCACCTTCCACATTATATGGATGTTAAGTATGTTAGAATCTTTGCAATAAACTCTATAATTTAATTAGAAGAGCTTATTCGGTCTAATTTATATGCAGTTTATCAATAAAGTTAAACAGTTTCATAATACCTCAACACAATAAAATTAAGTTGTATTTGTTTTCATAAAATTTAAAGTCTAACACTTTAAATATGCACTTGTCTAAATAAGAAGAAGAAAAGAAAAAAAAAAAAAACGTTTTTGTCAAATTTCAATAACGTGTCACACCGTTAAGAATGTACATGTTTTAAAAATTTCAAAAACAAATTCAAAATGATTCTGAAAAATTCCTCGGTGTATAAAATGTTAACACAAAAAGATAAAAAGACTAATTAATATTACTTAAAATATTAAAATGCTTACACACAAACTACACATATGACAAGGGTAAGTATGCTTAAGTCCATAAAATGCTAAAATCAATTAGAAACACACAAATCACTACTATAAATTCCATGTAGTACAACCTTTATACGATATTATTAACAAAAAAAAAGGTAAAATTCATTTGTATTGTCAATATAATAATGTAAATATTGAACACAATTGGATATAGTAAGTTAAGATTATCTATAAAATAAAGCACCTCATTTCATTAATCACCTTTATATATGTAATTCAGATAATTTTATGTGTTTCATAAAAAAAATAGTGTTCCATTGTATCCCATATGCCAAATTCATTTTCAATGTCAACTTTCTTACTCCTCTTTTACACACAAGCAATCTCAAACAATTGGTTGATGTGTTACTTCTTACTACTCCCTTACACACAAGCAATCTCAAACAATTTGTTAATGTATTGAATAGTGAACAAAATGATAATGTCAAGCTCTTACACTATGCACTTACTAGATGAGGACTTGCAATCGAGACATTTACATCACCTCATCTTTCAAATAAACAGAGCATTGGAAATAAGTAAAGTGTCTTGGCCTCTGTAATCTTTTCCATTGCAAGGAAATCAAATTTTATATCAAATATTTATAAATGCCTATTCATGTGATCTGCAAACTTAAGTTCAATAGTACGCTTCTGACAACTTAAAAATTCACATACACAAAGACCAAGTTTGTTAGTGTGCGAGAGCATGTGTTGTTATATATGCAATAAACACAATATATATACATCAACTTACGTGAGCATACATTCAAAATACATTAAATTTTGTTAAAGGATATAAATGTAGCTGCACTCTTATGTGATGGAAATATCTATCTCCACTGGTGTATTGCCGGAGGTTGCGTGAAAAAGCATCATCGATCGTGTGGGAAAGACCGCGTAGCCTCGATAAGGTGGCACTCAAACACGTGTGTGCAAATGCTGGTGCTGCTGAGCCCAGGAAGCTAACTGAAACAACAAAACAACCAACACCCCATCAAACAACCTCCATCATTGTTGCCCCCAGCCTTGGGCAAGCCCCAGTGGCCGGCAATGCTACCCTCGCCGTTCTTGCGGCGCCCTCCGTCAGCCAGCAGACAGAGGAGCACACCTTGCTTGTTGCCCTCAGGAAGGGATATCATACGCTTGGGGCGAAGATCAATAACGGAAAAATGATTAGTTCGAAATGTTATTTATATATGAAACAAAATTGAAGTCAATGCCACAATTTACTATTGCAGGTGCGCACATTGGAGTAAATAGAACATTTCGATTATTCTAAAACCAACATACTCTCATGATTAATTCAAGGTTTTTTTTTTATTAAGTTGCCTCATATATATGCCTACAAATTCATGTAATATCACAAAGTTTGTAAATTTAACGATTAACATCAGCCTACAAATCATTAACAACATTGTGCTTTTCTTAGACAAAGTTTAGCAAAAGTAAGTGAACAGTTCTAAATGGAATTTCGAAAATGTTATGTTTCTTAATTAACATCATGTGATAGCACATGAATCATGTAATGGTACACATGGCAATTTCTTATTTCACAATGACCAAGTAACCTAAACTTCACAAATCATGTCATTGCAAGCCTTGAAAATCATAAAAAATGATATATTGGAGACTCGAAAAACAACCTTTGCACTTAGTTGTGATGGACTTAGAATCGTTTAAAGTTCACGAAGAAATTGATAAGGCAAAGCAAAACACAACATTTTTTATTCATTCATTAACTCCATTATAAAAAACTTATACTTCACCTTTAGCATTAGAAGCTTCTACTTCAGACACTTCATTTTCATTATTTGCACCATTCATAAAAAATTTATTATTTTTAATGGACAATTATGAAAGTAAGAACAAAAATTAATTCATGTTTTGCCTATTTGAGTTTACTAGTTGTCAAATGTGTGTTTAACATAGTCACATTAGGTTTTATCATGGTGGTCCACACACAAGAGAATATTGATGCACTCTTCAATAAGTTATTTAACCTTTTAAAACGATCAAATAATTTCACATTATCACACATGATTTACATATTCGAGAAGTGCATCTCTTCCAAAATTATTATTTTTTTCATGATAAAAGTATCAAATTTCAAGAGTTACTTACAAGGTTATATTCATGACAATATGTAAGAGTTGGTGGGGCATAATAAAATTGCAATTCAATTTCAGCATGCAAGATAATATTTTAATTATGTAGTACAAGATGAAGCTAACAGATATAATTTAATTACCACCTGAATGACTTGAGATGTTTAAATGGATAGCTAATGGAAATTTTCTTTTACCTCAAGAAGATCCAAAACCTATGTCAATTAAAGCGATTAAAGATAGTTTTAAGATAGTTCAAGGCCTTAAAAAATATATGGGCATTTGGAAAAGCTGTAAACAAATTTCAAGAAAATGCTTACCATGTTTACAATATTAACAATGAGTGATTGACATTCTATATAAACTTATCGAAATTCATAATAAATTATATAATCAATTTTAACCATGCACAAGATACAATGGATCACATGAAAGGGAATTTTAAAAAGTTAATAATTTTAAGAAGACACAATGACATAATAAGATGTTGATTAAGTGGCCCTAGAACATACAAGCTCAAACTATTATACCCAATCTCAATATTATTTAACTTACCATACCCAATCTCAATCCCATGTTTAATATTGTACTTTATATTAAATTGACAATACAAGTGGATTTTATCTAGTTCTTATGTTAGTAATATTGTGTAAATGCTGTAATACATCCGAATCTATAGTAGGGATTTGTGTATTTTCTAATTGATTTCATTCTCCTAACTCAAGCATCATTATCTTTGCCATATGTGTAGTTTGTGAGTAAGACTTTGTAGTCCCAACGTGTAGATAACAATTAAATTATTTCAATATTTTAGGTAATCTTTTTTATCTTGTTAAAGTATCAACATTTTATACACTAAGAAATTTTTTGAAAATCATTTTGGATTTTGTTTTCAAAAGTTTTGAAAACATGTACACTTCGCAATGGCGTGAGGTCTTACACCTAATGGCATACACATTATTGAAATTTGACAAAAACATTCTTTTTTTTAAATTTTAGTTTAGACAAGTGATTTTTATGTAAACAAAATTTTAAATCGTGTTGAGGTATTATGAAAACTATTTAACTTTATTGAGAAATTACATTGAAACTAGATTATAAATTAGACTGAATAAGCTCTAATCAAGTTTATGAGAAGATTCTAACAAGCTTAACATCGTGAAATATGAAACATGGGATTAGTGAGATAACAATGTGGAAGGTGAAAAGAATAAAATATTCTGATTTTACATATATATAAAATTAAATTAAAGTTTTGTGATTATTCTTTTATGTGCCAACATAAACAAGTGACATCTCTTTTCATACACGTACACATACATGGGACGTGTGTAAAGTTAGGTAAATGTGAAAGTTAATGTCAATTATATATATATTAATAAACTATACCTATATATATATTAATAAACTATACCTAAGTCAATATCAATTATAGATATTAATAAATTATTGAATGAAATAATATTATTATTATTATTATAGCACACGCGTGCCAATGCATACAGGCCTTCTACCGGTTGAGATTAACTTTTGAAGAGGATTGGCAAAAACCGGGCTTCGTACAACGGGCTTTTCGCATATTCCCGAATATCCAGGAATATTCTGTCAAATAAAGGGAATATTCTAGAATATTCTGCCAAGTAGATTATCTTTAACTTTCATTATAAAATGCCGACCAACAAGTGAAAAACGCTAATTATTTGCCGACTAGACTTTACTATACCGACTAAACTTAAAAAGTCGCAGGTTCGACATTGCGCTTGCAACCAACCAATAACCGATGCACTTCTGCTGGAGTAAGGGTCCGCCTCTGTAAGAAGTAAGTAATCGTTGGGTCTAATCCAAGAACATGAGTGTACACAAAATACATGTGTTGGCAGGGGCTCCAGTTCTTGGCTTTCTGAAAAGTTGCACAAGTGCATGACGGAACAGCAGAAATTGTTACCTTAGCAGATTGCATGCCTGCAGAGACAATGAAGGCCTCAGTCTTCCCTCTTTGAACCACCTCCACGTTGTTGATCCGACCTTGAAGAATCTTTGCCTGGTTGTAATGTTTCTCATGTTCCTTGGACATTCTTGTTGGTGTTCGCACACTCCGTCCATGGTATGTTGGTACTCTATGTGCTCCCTCTCCTCTTGGTGGTGATGGTGTTCGATCCATTCGGCTACTACTGTCGTCTACCATTTCTTCAAATCCCTCCAACTTGAATCCTGCTTTCAGAAGAGCTTCAACCTCATTTGCATTCAAGTTTGTTCCTTTTTGAACTGGCCAAACCTCTGGAACTTCTGGAATACTCTCAGGAGGAATCCCTGCATATGGTCGTCTGAAGCAACAAGAATCGCGTGGGCAGAACCATAGCATCTGATGAGTGAACTCAATGTTCCCAAATGCATTTGTATATTGCCGTCTACCGTGAAATCCTGGTGCCGGTACACGATGTGGATATCCTATGGGTCTGCCACACTTGCTGTTACCGTCCTGAGTGAGACCTAGACATTTCACCTGACTTGCCTCCCCAATGCGTCTGATGGCCCACTGAGTCATCAACGTCTCTCTTTCAGTGACATTGACATCTTGAAACTTGAGTTTTTTCCTGCGTGCATTTGGGATGACTTGTTCTGCATATTGTGTGTCATGTCTATGTGTACGAAGTGCATCAATCCCATGGTCCCCAGTTGACGGTTGACGAACGGTTCGAACACGAACATTTGTTGTAGAGGCAAACTCTGGACTTGCAAGATGCTCTTCATCACTAACAAGATTTGCAAAAGTTGTTGGAGACACTGATTTTCCCGCTGAAAGTTTCTGCTGTGCACGTTTCAGAAGAGTTTCCATGGAAGGACCTGTGCCTGAATATCTCCCTTCAAATGATGCCTTGACCTTTGCACTTTGGAAAACAGCATCTGTTAAATCTAACATTGTTGCCTCCAACAAAGGAACACGCTTCGTCAGCCTTGCTCTTCGTGCTCTTGCATGAACAACTTCGGAGTTGTTAGTGGTAGGCACATTCGCAACACCATCTTCTGTCAAGTCAATTATCTCTGTCATGGAAATATGATCTTCATGTCTTGCCCACCATGACAGCCATGTTTGCAAAGCGCTAACGTTACTGGACCTGCCTTCCCAAAATGACTCCAACATTACTCGTCGTTCCAACTTATCTTGGTTGGTTAGTGCTGCAGGCCATGAGCGTGCAAGGTTCATGTGCTCCTCCCTGTGTTCCTCAAGTATCCACTTCTTTGTAACTTGACGCACTGACTGCATGTAATGGAACAAACAACTCCTTTCTCTTCCTCTCATCTTTGACCCATTGTTGAAAACTTGACGCAATGCTAACCAAAATTGCACCTGACTCATCTGACATGAACCCCGCAAAGTTTCACATTATGAAGTCCTTGCTTGCTGCACACTTGAAGCATAGTGTTCAAAAATTTGATTCAACCGCCCACTATCCTCCCTGATCATGTCACCATAAGCAAGTGTCACCATCGACCTTAAACTGCACAAACATAAGTGCATTATATTAGTAAGTATTTTAAAACATAGATATGTTAATACTTACAATGGATCATAGAGATGTATTCCCAGTGTACACCAATCATCAATACGATATGTGTGGTCTAGCACCACCCACTGCTGTTCGAGATCACCTCCAGATTGACACCTTCTAATGTAGTCTATTCCGGATCCTGGGCCGGCAACTGTCATTTTGAAGATTAAAGGCTGCTCTTCAGCTCCGTTGAGGTCCATTCCGGGTATGTGGATAACATGTATGAATGGGATTGATAGCTTCTTCTTTAACTGCAGAAGTCCTTCGTAACCTTCTTTGAAACGAGTGTCTGTTGTTCTAGCCTGAGATATCCATTCTCTTGTTCTACATTGGAAAGGTTAAGCATCTCCAAAAGGAAATAATAATTTTTTTGCTTACCGGCGGTGATTTGTGAGTGGTAGTAGATCTGACAGAACCTTGTCGTATGATACATCTCCAGAATCTGTTACCAGTTTTTCCAAAATTATATTGCGTGCTGCTTGAAACTCTATGACACGTTGATTAGTTCTTGGGGTTGCAGCGACTGCTTTGTTGATTGTCTCCTTAGCTCTGTCTTTAGAGACCATGGATTCGGGTGGTCTACGTGGGTGTTGATGTTCTCCAAGATGGATGAAAAGCCTCGTGCATGTGATATCATCTGGAATTATGTAATATGCAACAACGGAGCATGTCTGCACTAGAAGGGGCTCATTGTTGCAATGCACACACTTCATTCCAAGCACTCTACCATCTGAAGATAACTGGACTTTATCAATGGTGCCCTTAAATTGGCAGTCATTTGCTTTCTTACTGAAGCTGATGAACGGACATGTTTCCTTTACGCATTTCATGTGGCCAATACATGAACTGCGACTAACACGAGCTGGAACATTCCAATGTGTTGTGCAGCGTTGAGTCCAGTAATCACACCCATCCTTCCTATTCATCCCTTTGTACTTGTCCTTCATTGTTTCGTGTGCTGGCAACTCGTAAATCACATTTCCGTTGCAATCTTCTGGGACCTCAGCAACTTGCTGAATCGATGACGAGACCACCAGTTGCTTCCCAATCCTACATCTCTGACTATTGCGAAGTATTGTTACCATAGAATTGTCCCGATCTGTTGTCTCCAACCGGAATAGCGGTCCTTTGGAAGGAAGAAGTGTGTAATACACAAAACTGCTAGCTCTTGCCCCTTCTGGTTCTACCTCAACATTCGCAGCATCTCCACCAACAACAGACATCAAATGCAGCACTTTAAAAGATTGCCAAGGTGGAATGTCAAATGCAGACCTGAGATCTGTTTCAAAGACAAATGCAATACCATCTTCATCTGCAGGGAAGTCCTTGTCAACACCATTGTAGCTGATTCTTGCCATGTAGCAAAAATGGAACAAACAAAAGTTAAAATTCAAAGACAATGAACATATTACACACGATGGTTAATGTGTTTGTCAGTCGTGAGGCAATCATTTCATTGACAAATATTAAAAATAATATTAATTGCGTGCGTCTGGGTAGAAGAGTGAAATTAATTTACTGCGTCTGGGTAGGTTTTTTGTAAATTAAAAAGTTTTACTATGTACAAGTGGCGATCATGCATGCAATATGTTTACAGAAATTAGGTTGGTTTTTAATTGATTTAGGGTAGGGCAATTAGGGCAGGAGGGCGGCTAGGTTTTCGTGGAGCAGCGGCGCATTTGGGGGCATAGCGTGGAGCAAGTGTGGCTCCAGGGATTAATCACAATAGGCTTCCATTGAGGGGGTGAGTATTTTCTGATTTCTTCATGATCTGCTCATGATCTTTTCATGATCTGTTCATCTTTTTACATCTCTTCACAGTTGCAAGAAATCCGAGTCGGCCTGCCGACTCGGACTGACTTCGTTGTCCGTCCCAGTCGGCAGGCCGACTGGGGTGGACTGTTCCAGATCCAGTCAACATTTTGACCGGGGTTGACTGTTCCAGCCCCAGTCAGCATTTTGACTAGGGTTGACTGTTCTAGTCCCACCTAGCATTTTGACTGGGCCTTGTTCGTTCCCAGTCCCAGTCGGCATGCCGACTGGGCCTCCCTTTGTTGCCAGGCCCAGTCGGCATGCCGACTGGGACTCCCTTTGTGCCAGTCCCAGTCGGCATGCCGACTGGGCCCCTTTGATGCCAGTCCCAGTCGGCATGCCGACTGGGCCTCCCTTTGTTGCCAGGCCCAGTCGGCATGCCGACTGGGACTCCCTTTGATGCCAGGCCCAGTCGGCATGCCGACTGGGACTCCAACTGCCTCTCAGTCGGCATGCCGACTGGATTTACATTAACTCTGCTCAGTCGGCACGACTGTGAGGGCTAGTATGTTTTTTTAATTTTTATTAAACATCTTTGAACATTTATTACAGTTTTTTGTTAAACCTTATTGCTTTTGTAGATGCGCTCTTCACAACGTTTACAAGAAAAGAAGATGAAGGAGCCTACTGAGAGAGAAGCAGAAGCTAGAGCTGCAATTCAGAGAGGGCGTCGGGGTCGTGGGAGAGGAAGTAGGAAGCTGGCTGTGGTTCAGGAACAAGGACCTTCAAGTGATGCTCCAGTTGAACAGGCAAGCCAGCAGGACTGGTCAGGAGAGCAAGAGGATGTAGTTCAACCCCAACAAGAATCAGACTTTGTTGAAGAAGTTGAGGATGATGTCTTACCACAGGAGACACAGGAGCAGACAGAAGGCACACAAGCCTCATGCGCAGTGACTTTGTCGAGTGACGAAGAGGATGAACCCAAGAGCAAGAAGAGACGACGCAAAGCTGCTGGAGATTCAGAGGCTGCTAAGAAGAAGAAGAAGGGGAAAGCAGAAGTGCCAGATAATGAGGAAGTTTACAACATTGCAGCCAGCATGCATTCGGAGAGTGCAGTGCGTCTTCTCGCGAAGATCACAATCCGAGAATATGGAGAGGCACCGGATGTCCCTATTTGCCGAATTCTGGGAAATGAGCAGGTGCGGAGAGTCAATCCAGCGGATCTGGAATCTTTGACTAGGAGTTTCAAGAAGGCAGTTGGTTATTTGCGCAACACCACTCAGTTCATCCTTCAAGTTGGGGACCCCATGACAGATGCAGATCTGGCAGCATTGAGAAGCGATGAAGCGATGTATGCTCAGCATTTGGCTTTTGAGGAGGAGCTTCAGTCCGACATGTTCCGGCAATGGGCACCAATGCTTTCGATGAAGAAGTTCATCTGTTGGGATGGTAATCACAGGCTAAAGGTGCTTCAGAAGCTGTACACAGAAGACACGGAAGATAAGATTCAGTGGGCAGTGAGAGTGCGTTCAGGCTTCATCCGTGCTGGGGTCATGGATAATCTTCAGCTTGTGACAATGTTTCAGCAAATTAATAGGTAAACAGTGACCTCTAGATCATAGGATTAACTAACTTCGAGCTTTTCAAATATGCAGTTCCTCCGCAACGGCAGTGCAAACCACACTGCCACATCTTCTGCTATCTGTGAAGACATGTTGCACCAGTGAGGAGGGCACAGCGAAGATCTTGGCCAGGCTCAGTGACAAGGAACGAGATGACATAAGAAAGTGGAAGGAAAGCGCGACTGGACAACAAGCTTGGCATCCACTTCCGAATTTGATCTGTGCAAAGATCTTTTTTGAGGTACCATGTCTCACACTTATATCACTTAGTTGATTACGTCTGTGAATTACAGAGTGAGATTGAGGATGATCTTGAGAAGGCTGCAAGGGCATCCAAAGGCAACAAATACCAGGAGCAACAACAGGTCTACATTAAGCATGACAAGCGCATGATGAAGATCTTAGCCATCATCGATCCTGCATTGGGTGAAGAGTGGTTCGACAAGGTGACCCAAATCACATGGAAACAATGCAGATGGATGGGGTTGGAAAAGCTGTACGCGCTTTCAAGGGCGAGAATTCCAAACGAGACGAGAATCATGTACTTCAATAAACTGGTACGTCTCGATCTGAAGAGAGAGCAAGAGACACTTGGATTGCCGGGTGTTCAGGATAAGGAGTGGATAAGGTGGTTTACTATCGATTTGTATTGGCGGGCAATCAGAGAGGAGGCAGTACAGATTCTCACGGGACTCATCGAGGATGGCGAGTGGAGCAGGCCGGTTACAGATTTCACGACTTGGTGCGATGAAGTGCGGGTAAAATGCAAGAACGTGATGTTCCAGCCATTCCATGAGTGTGTGAAGTTCACTTACTCCATAGAGCCGAAAGAGTTCCTCGAACACGAAGAGACAGCAAGAAGGATGATTTGGAGGTAAGGATGATCTTCTTGACATTGTTACATTCTGACACTACTATATGTTCATTACAGGTATGTCGCAGCGAGAAAGGTGCCTCACACACAGACTATGGTATTCTGGTCAGATTACATGGAAGCACCACACGTGGTCGAAGACAAGATCTGGCCTGACAGAGTTCGAGCGTGTACACGTACCGTTCTGGCTTGATTATCCACCTGGGCAACCACCAACATGGGAGAAGGATCTCTACAATGAACACTCAAAAGATCTCCCATGCATCTCATGGGATCCGGCAGAGGTCGACTTCATTAAGAAGACAAAGGCCAAGGCAAAGCGGCGTCAGCCTGTGCAGCAGTCAAAGAAGACCTCAGATACAGTAGCTGGCACCTCCACTACTCGCGATCCAGCTGCCTTCTTCAATTTATCTGAAGTGCTACCATCGCAGGGAACCATGGACATCAAGGATGACTTGGTCACATTCGTCCCTTCACTTGCTACAACTCGAGGTGATAATTTCTTGGCGATTGATGACATCGAGGAGATGCAACAGGCCGTGCTCACGGATGAGAAGGAAGAGGAGGTTCCTGACGCTATTATAGAAAAGTTCAGACACAGGTGGCCAGGTACCATACAGCTGACAGCCAGACTCGCTACCAGCATATTGCGGGAGAATATGGTTTCAACTTGGTGATCTTCGACCTTCCAAATGGGACCTTGCCAGGAAATACAACGAGTGATACGCCATACCTCTACCTTGATCCAGTGAAGTTCGATGAAGCACTCCAGTTTGCAGGTATGCATATGGCTGCAAATGGTTGGTTGGTTGTGTTTGCTGCAGCAAACACCTGGGATCAAGTTGTCCGAGCTGCAAGTGTGGTGGACCTTCAACTTGCTGCAACGTACTACATCTACAGAGGGCGTGGTTGGGGCTACCGCAACAAGATGAAGGTACTTTTTTCTTTATTCATGAAGTTCATTAATGATTTTTGATGTTTTAACAGGAGAGCATCCTGCTCCTTCTTGTCTTCCAAGATGCATCTAGAGGATTGCGCGATAATCCGCTGCGTTTGTCATCAACAATTCTTGTTGATAATCCTGAGCGGTTCCAAGAACCATGGTAGGCATTTCATTTCAACAATTTAAGTATTTACCATTATCTTCACATGCAGGATGGACTACCAACCGAAGAGCACTCGATTGATGCAGCTCATGATAGAACGACTCACCCGGCCAGGTGATCTTATCTGGGATATAGGCAGTGGTACGGGGTCCTCAATGCTTGCAGCTATCGAGCTGGGGAGAAACATTGTTGGGACCTGGGATATAGGCAGTGGTACGGGGTCCTCAATGCTTGTAGCTATCGAGCTGGGGAGAAACATTGTTGGGACTGAGAAGAACCCTGAGCTCGGGAGAATTGCTATGAACAGGATTAAAGAGAACATCCAGCCAGAGGAAATCCCAACCCAACCAATAGCGACGTCAAGTAGGACTGGTGGTTCACGAATTGCAGCATTGCTCAATCGTAAGAAGAAGTGATAAGTGTTGAATTGTACTCTTTGGTGTTGAAATAAAACTTTAATAATACAGTATAAACATGGCTATGATTAAATATTTTTTGTTGTTAATTGCCGACTGAGCCAAAATCCTAAATTCTAAGAATATTTAGGAATATTCTAAGAATATTCTGGTAGATTCTTTAGAATATTCCGGATCCAAGCCCGGAAGCCCGGAAGCCCGGAAGCCCTCTTTTTGTCGGGACTCAGAACAAAGCATCTAGACTCAAGCCATGCCAAAATAGTGTCTCCAAGGGCAGCAACAACAATGGTCAACTAAACAAGAAGAAAACGGACTTTACAATACTTACAAGAAACTAGGACATTTCGTTTGTGACTTTCTAGATGAAGCTACTAAGTGAGCCAAGAAAATTCAAAAAGACAAGCATGCTGCTAATTTTGCATGAGCAGAGGATGATGCTATAAGTGATGGTAGTCTATTCATGGTTTTCAACATCGACCTCCAAGCTCTTATTATCATGGATTTTGAGTTTGGCCTTTCAAATTGAAGAGAAGTTGTGTGGTTGGACAGTGGAGCTAACTAACATATAACACATATTTGAAAACTATTTAGCCGATTGGAGCCACTTCTAGACGACAAGAAAATTTTGTTGGGTGAAGCAGTGTGTTTGGAGTCAAAACCATCAAAGCTCATGTTTCATTTAGACTATGGATAAACTATAATTTAAATCATTAAATAAATCATGGTGATTTAGATTAACAAACTTCAAACTAATTTATATAATAATTTTAAATTAAATTAAATTAAATCTTACATTTTTTAATTTTATGAATACCTTTTTAATTTATTCATTTTATAGTATATAGTTTTTTTTATATTAAAAATGAAAGTTTATTATTTATGAATAATAAAAAAGCCAAAAAAGTTAATCGATACTTTAGACATGTCATGGCTATGAATGGTGTGTATTTTATTCTTGATGTCAAGAAGACTCTCTTCTTCATTAGCAAGGTTGCAGATCGAGATATAAATCTCATCTTCAAAAAAACATAGTGCTTAATCACAAAGGACAATCAGATTGTAACAAGTGGGAGACGTTATGCTAGCTTGTATAGACTTAATGCTAGTGGAGTACCTAGAACAGCCTCTCCAGACATGGCATCATCGGTTGGGACACACAAACCTCTAGGACATTAAAAGACTTGCAAGCAAATGCATAGCTAATGGGCTTCACATTACCTCACAATCACTAACGTTTTGTGAACTAGCGAAGCAACACAGATTCTCATTTAAGTTTGGTGTTGCCACAAGAGCTACAAAAATCTTGGAACTGGTCCACTCTAATGTCTGCACAATGCCTATGCTGTCCAAAGATAACAAGCATTATTTTGTCACTTTTGTGGACGATTACTCATGCATGATTACTATCAAGTTTTTTGCTAAAAAGTCTGAGGTGATCGAAGAGTTCATCTTGTTCAAGACTCGAGTAGAGCTTCAGACACAAGAAACTTAAGAAGTTTGCAACTATCGTGGCGGAAAATACACCTCCAAGCAATTCATCAAGCTTTGTGATGATGTTGGCATCGAGAGATAGTACTATATCCCAGCAACAAAGCGAGACAACTAAGAGAGCAAACATGACACTCCAGAAAGTTGCCCTCTCCCTTCTTCGAGATGCTGGTTTGCCAAAGATGTTTTGGTGTTATGTTGTAATAGAAGTGACGTATCTAAGAAACCACCAATTTAGTTCAGTTGTCTCTGACCAGACGCCGTATGAGCATTGGTATGGCAAGAAACGGCACTTGAGGATCTTTGGATGTGTGGCATATGCATTCCTTCTAAAAAAGCATTGTGACAAGCTTGTGAAGTCATGTGTCAAAGCTATCTTGTTGGGATATAACAATTGTTTAGTTTGTCTAACTCAAAGATCTTTCACATTCGGGATGTAATCTTTGACAAGTCTTGGACTTATTCTACTCGCAATCTTCTCACAGCCATCAAGCCACTAGTCAAGTGTTAATGACTTGTGCCGGTTGCAAGCGATGACAAAGAAGATTTTAGCCTTTGGGTGGGAGCACTTTCAGTACCATGTGGAGATGGCAACATGTCTTCAGCACCAAATCTTCATGTGGCTCCAAGCACAAGTGACGTAGTAGTTCCAACCCCAAAAGCACAAGACCTTGTTGGGAGTGATCTTCTTGGTCTAAAGGGGTCATCTCCACCTGTAGGTGGCAAGTTAGGCTTGGGTGGGAGCACCCAGGCTTCCCCAAATCCACCAAATTGCATACGCTTATAAAAGTTGGAGCACAATTTCAAGAGAGGCTTGACCTTCAAGCTGCTCAACAAGCCTTATGGCAAGCTCATGTTGAGTGCAATACTACTATAAATGTGCATACATACATGTAATATCTATGACATACATGCACTCAAGAACTTCTGCCAAGAAAACATGTTCAGTGCAATATTGTTATAAATGGGCACTAACCTGAGAATAGCCTTTAGCGACTGATCTGGCCTTGAACTTGACATTGCCATTCAAGTCAATCTTGAGTTGAAAGATTCACATTGTCTTGATTGTTGTTTCTTAATTGCAAAGCAGTGTTGGTTATGTGCTCGTGGGTTCTACTTATGTTAAAAACATGCTTCATCCTTTGTTTTTATAGCATATTTATAAATTGTTGTGTGAGGTATTTACATGCATGCTATAATAAATGGTGGACCTAACTGTGTTGTCAGTGAAATATATCAACTAACAAAAGAGGGGAGACCGTGCATGAGTGCTGCGCAAGAGCAGTTTGCAAATATGGCCGTCCTCACACTGTCCGGACATACTCCTGCTTAGAGCAAAATCACGTTCTTATTGGCTAATGCGCACGCGAATGAGTAAATGTGTGTGTGAGTCTGTTAAGAGATTCAATAGTATACTTTCCCGCAATTCCTATTGATAATATAAGTTTTCTTCGAGATAACATGGGCCGCTAGAAGCCAGAACCACTTGCACACAGCATCTGTTTGCACATACATACATCACAGACAGTGACACTGACACTGGGAGAATTAAAGTGTATAAACGTTGTTTTAGTATTTTACAAAAATGTTTGGTCAATGCAAGTGCCTAAACGGGCACAAAACATCCCCATCGTGTCGAGGCCCAAGCTTCCCGTGCTTGAGTGCGCCAAGCTCGGAGAGCTTATAGCCCTTCTGGAATGCAGGAGGCCTATAGACATTGACATTTAATTGCCTGAGTAGGTCTGGATTTGCAGCGGGATTTGGGCACCAGTCCACCTGAATACTCCCTTGCGCATTCTGCACACTGCGCGGAGGCATGAATAAGGAAACAAAGGTCCCGGCCACCAGCTTGAGAGATCCCATAATCATCCACTCCACAAGCATGGGTGGCTTGTGTAGACCCACGGCCTGTCTGATCCTTGAGTCAATCATGGAGCACACGCCAGCCTCCACGACGGGTTGAATGAAGTTTGGAAAGCTGTCCAGCACCAAGTGCTTGAGCTCCTGCACAATCTTCTTGTTCTGCTCGGTGAAGACTGCATTTTCGGCCTCGAAATCCTGTATGAAATCCCTCATAGCCTGAATGTTGTGGGGGATGTCCTTCATCCCCATTCTCACACCCACATCGTGCCACACTGTGTAAGCAGCCAGCTGCTCGCTTTGGGTCCAACGCCTGAACCCAAACTTACTACAAAAGTCGCTGGTGTGCACCACATTCAAGCACAGTACATACACAAACTCGTGGTTGGGTATCTTGAACTTGGCATGGATCCCATTCAGCCTGCGCACGGCATAGGAGCCACGCTCGCTATCCACGTGGTGGCTGATCATCTCCGCCACCAGAATGTTGGTCTCGGCAGCCCGTTTCTCGGGGTCCTTGAGACCGTACTTGGTCTTGAACAGCAAGTTGGTGATGTGGGGTATACCGAGAGTGCGTATGGTTCCCAGCTCTAGTGCCTTCTGGGACAGGAATGGGAACTCAACCGAGTACAAGTACCACAGGATCTTGCGAGCGTCTTTTACAGGATCCAGAGACGCTATGTACCTAGCCCTCTGCTTCCTCTTCACAATACAAAACACTTTCCATGCAATTGCAAGTGCAAGAGCAATACCAAGTAGAAGTAGAGCTATGCAAGACATTTTTCTTTTTTCTCGAGGAGATGGGATGAGATCCGATGTTGTTTGTCCACAGCCTAACCGTGTGGTTATTTATACAGCTCCATGCGTTCCTTTCCAATATAAAAAACTTATCAATGTGCAACATATTTTCAGACTGTAGATATGCACGCTCCGTACGTAACAGTAGTTTTGACTACTTCACTTTATTACATGTATATTCATCCTTCTTGGATTGCAACTTGGGTAACGACTCCTTATTAAAATTATCCACTTAACTTATATCTGCAGCTGATGTCATTTTATGTTCCTGAAAGCTCGGGTAAACTTTATAATATCTATTCGTAGTGTCTTACACTAAGGAAACTTCATTGAATATTCTCCATGTATTACCATTTCGTTACCCGTTGAATCCTTCAGATGTTAATCTCAACAGGTAGAAGGCCTGTATGCATCGGCACGCGTGTGTTATAATAATAATAATATTATTCATTCAATAGTTTATTAATATATATAATTGATATTGACTTAGGTTAGTGTGGTTCCATATTTACATATTTTGCGACCTAACTTTACACACGTCCCATGTATGTGTACGTGTATGAAAGAGATGTCACTTGTTTATGTTGGCACATAAAAGAATGCTCACAAAGAATCACAAAACTTTAATTTTATATTTATATAATGTACAAATCAGAATATTTTATTCTTTGTCATCTTTCACATTATATCGATGTTAAGCTTGTTAGAATCTTTTCAATAATCTATAATTTAATTTAGAAGAGCTTATTCGGTCTAATTTATAATCTAGTGGATATTAATATTTAATGCAATTCCTAAATAAAGTTAAATAGTTTTCATAATACCTCAACACGATTTAAAATAAAAGCTGTATTTGTTTTCATAAAAACGCTAGCACTTTAAATATGCACTCGTCTATAATCAAAAAGAAAAAACAGAACGTTTTTGTCAAATTTCAATAATGTGTATGGCATTGTGTGTAAGACCTAACGCCATCGCGAGTGTACATGTTTTCAGAAACTTTCAAAAATAAATCCAAAATGATTCTCAAAAAAAATTTCTTAGTGTATAAAATGTTGACACTTAAACAAGATAAAAAAAGATTAATTAATATAACCTAAAATATTAAAATAATTTAATTGTTATATACATGTTAGAACTAAAAGTCTTACACACAAACTCATACGACAAGGATAAGTATGGTTAAAATCAACAGATTATGAAGCACAAAACCCTGTAAGGTTCCTCACGCCTCTCTCAACACAAAATCAAAGAAATCATGTAGTAAAGTAAGAATACCGTCAGCACCTTAATATAGATTTATAAATTACTCCCTGCGGTGTTAGGGTTGTTGCGTCTGCGGCAGAATAGCTATGACGGATAAGGTTCGTGTTTCCGTGCCAGGAGGGGAAACAACGACTTTCAAACCACATTCATCCAGCAAATTAGTGATTGAGTATCTCGACCGTTTGTATGGAGCTGGAAATTTGCTTGATTGGGTTATCCAGGAGGACTTGTGCGCGGGCAACTATAGCTATACTCTTCTTTCTGACCCAGATGCATCGACAGGTGAGAAACACCCAGAGTGACACAAAACTCTGTTATTGAATGCTAGTCTTTGACAGTCACTCAGGCGATTTTGTCGGCTCGATCCGAGGTGAACTTGCTTCGATACCATGGGAGTCTTCAGCTTATAATACGCAAAATTCATTTGCATTGTCGATATAATATAAATATACAATATTAAACATGGGATTGAGATTGGGTAGAGTAAGTTAAAGAATATTTGTAAAATAAAACACCCCATTTCAGGTAATGACCTTTTTATATATAAATTTAAATAATTTTATGTGTTTCATGTTGAAAATACTAGTGTCCCACTATATCTCATATGTTAAATTCATTTTCATTATGTCCAAGCATAATTTCTTCTTACTCCCTTATACATAAGCAATTTTAAATAATTGGTTGATGTGTTGCTTCTTATTATTCTTTTATACATAAGCAATCTTGAACAATTGGTTGATGTGTTGCACAATAAACAAAACGATAATGTCAAACATTTATATTATACACTTATTAAATGAAGATGTTCAATTCACACATTTATATCACCTCATCTTTCAAATAAACATGCTTTCAAATAAATACGTTTTATGAGCATTACAAATATTTAAAAGTGTCTTAACCTTTGTAGTCTTTGCCGAGATGATAGTTTCTTCTTAGTGATTTTCATTATAAATAAATTAAATTGTATATTAAATGTTTGTAAATGCTTATCCATGTGATTCACAAACTTAAATTTGAGAGTATGTCTATAACAACTTTAAAATCTATATACACAATGACCAAGTTTGTTAGTGTGTGTGAACATGTGTAGTTAGATATGCAATAAATATAATATACATACATCAACTTACATGAGCATACGTTTAAAATATATTAAAATTTATTAAAGGATGTGAATGTAGATGCACTCTCATGTGATGAAAATATTTATATTTAAAAGAGTTGAAGATCAATAATTGAAACATGATTAAAAATTTAAATGTTATTTATAAATTAAATAAAATTAAAATTAATGTTATAATTTACTATTGTAGGCGAGTCACTTTGGAGTAGACAGACAGAGCATATATGTACTAACCAACAATGAGAGCTATCACATGACATTAATAACATGTTAAATTTAATTGTTTGGATCAACTATTAAGATACTCAACATAAGATACACAAAGGAGGCACATTAATACCATAGGACAAAACTTAACCACAGAGTGGCAGATCAGTGGAGGAGTGCCACCTGCGCCTCATTTCTATTGCTCTAAATCGATGCACTTTCATGATTAATTCAAGATCTTTTCGATTGTTAAGTTGCCTTGTATACATTCTTACAAATTTATGCATATTACAAAGTTTGTAGGTTTAACTACTAACATCAACTTATGAATAGTGCTTTGCCGGCAAAAAGAAGTGAGCAGCTCTAAATGCAATTTCTAAAATGCTATGTTTCTCAAATAACATTATGTGATAGAATATGAATCTTATGAACACAGTGTTGGTTCGTCATGAACTTGATTTGAGTTCAAGGCGAACTTGTTCCTCTTTTGCGTGAATCCTATGAGTCGGTAACGAACGTTGTGATGTTTCATTGCCATTGTTGACTTTGATTATTGTTGACTTGCACTGACTTACCTTGTCAGCCGTGACTCACGGCTGGCCTCACCCCTCAAAGAATGGCCACACTACCTGTTGAGGAGGTATTACTTGAAATCATTTTTAAATAATATTGCTCGAGACAGATAGAATATAAAACTTTCCATATATTTAATTAATAATATTGCTCGTGTGCGTGGAGACAGAGACGGAATATAAACTTTCCATATATTTAATTAACTTATCATTGTTTAAATAAAATTCTTCACGTTAATACAATTCTCAACCGGGAATGCATTCTTCTGTAACACTGGCTTCGCATAGGATGGCTGGCAGTCAAATCACCCGTTTACACTGGTTACTTACGTGCACAGATGGAAAAATTCAGGCGAAAACCTTTGTAAAATTAAAAGAAATGTTGATGTGTAGAATATATTTTATCGTTTGTAATCATTTAAATATATAATATTGTTAAAGTTCACTATAAAATCACAGCCAATTAGACTTTTGATATATTATTTAGTTTATGGCATTTAGTATTTCAGAAATATAGTTTCAGTAAATTAAACATATAGATTTAATTATACTTGATCGTAAAAGAGAATTTAATTAAAAAATAAAAAATTAAGTTTGATACCTTTTAAATTAGTACTGTATAAACAGATTGTAAACTATAGTGGGTGTATACTTTATATATTCTAATCAGATTCCACTGAACACCACCGACATCTGATGTGTGACTGCGTTTGTACCAAAAGTATCTTGTACACAAATTTATCATATGAATGCGTGTTAAGGAAGAATGTTTTACCACACAGGCAGTCCGCAAAAGATTTCATTCATTCTCCATTCTCTGCTGCAGTTTGAGACCTTGAGTTGTATTTGCACATTTCTGTTGATCCAATCATTAGCAGACTATATTGTTTCTACAAATTAAATCCTGACATATAATCTCACAGGGGAGAGACAGCTCTGGAAGGTGAGAAATCTTTTCAAATTTATTTTAGGGTTTGCAATTTGTGGTTTGCATGGCTTCTACAAGTATAACTCGAGATCTTCCAATAATTCTATGTAGTGATTACTGTAGAAAAGAAGTAGGATATGTCAGAATTTCAGAGAATACAAGAAATAGAGCTAGATAATATTGCTGCATTGAAAGGAAGAGATTTTCAGTTTTTAAATATTAAAAACCTGGTTTTAACAAAAAACCAAGAAAGACGGCATATCTGTAACACCCAGGAGCTGCTTGTCAAATCTGTCGATGAAGCACCAAGTTTGAAGATGCCGGCACTAGCACATGACACTCATACTGAAAGACTAGAAGCTGATGAACAAGGTTATCTTAATATTTATTAATATATATTTATTTTAACTCATGGTTTTGCAGCTCCAGCTAAGGAAAGGTCACAAGAACTTAATCGGATAGCAACTGAAGAAAAGATGAAAACCACGGTTGCTGAATTTATAGAGGATACTAGAGTGCGCTTCTCACTTTACGAGCCCAGCATTGAGAATTACAAGGACCTCAGAACAATATGTGTTCAATGTGATACCTGCCTTTTAACACTTAATCTGTTTCCACGTTTTGGTAAGTAAGTAAGCTGTATTATTTCTGTCATTTATCTAGTTGTTTTTTTTCTCAGGCTTACTGATTAACAGCATGAGACAACACTTAAGGTTGTATTCCCATATACGTGCTGTTGCTAGGCAAGCAGGAAGAGTTAAAAAGGAAGGCCGCCCCAATAAACGTCTCAGGAGTGATCCTAAACAAAGAAAACTAAACCTTTATTTCAAACCATGTAAGACTTCAGAGGGGAAGTCCAGCACTGGAGTTGGAGGTTGCAGTGAAAATAATTAATTAGAAAACCAAGTTTAAGTTTAATTGTATAACAACATTTTGGATATTGTTTTCAATTATTAAAATATGTAGATACAGAAATACACACACATAGACTTTGAAAATCAACATAGAATATTCTACAATAGATACTATCCTTGGGTTTAGGGTTCTAGGCAGCTATGGCTGCGAGGAACAGACTCACTAGGGCCTTCTTCGCGGGCTTGTGCCGATCCAATTCAACAGCGGTAGCAGCAGTATGTAACCAGGATCACAGAATGCCGGCTGTGGAGGATTCAAAGACGCACAGGTACATAATCAGCTCAAGAAACATAGTAGATCTCCTGAAGAGTGCCAATCCAGACTCCATAGATGAAGTAATGCGCCAGTGGAACGGCCTTCTCAATACATACATAGTCGCAGATGTGCTCAAGGTATGTGTGTGTAACTACACAAAGACCAAAATCGCCCACAAGACAGGCATGTATGAGTAGCTGCAGTATATATATATATATATATAGAGAGAGAGAGAGAGAGAGAGAGAGAGAGAGAGAGAGAGAGTTTGTGGATGTTGTGTATGGTTGAATGTATAGATAGATAGAGAGAGAGAGAGAGAGAGAGAGAGACTATGTACTTTTTATAAACACAGAGATATGCGTCCCAAGAATATGTTGAAGTGTGTGTGTATATATATATATAGTGACTAAGCATATGTATATAAAGGCATTGAGGCATACATATACACATATGCTTTCTTACTTGGCATTTGCAGTCTCTGTTATTTATAACGTCTCAATTTCTTGTGTATTGTGTGTATATATGTTGTTTTCAGATGTGTATATATACTGATATCTATAATATATAGTTCGATATGTAAAAGCGTCCACAAAGACATATACACACACCATTTTTAATAAGGTTGTCTAAAATTTATATACATTGATTAATAAACGAAGGTAAATATAGAACGGGGGTTTAAGCTTTAGTTTGGATGATATCTATCATATTTATTATTGTATGTATATAAACACAGCCAGATGGATGTGTAGCTATGTATGGGTGCATTTTTTGTTTGTTACGAACTCAAATCACCCACATAAGTTGCAATTGGGTGATACGGGTCTCTCTCTCTAATTATGTATAGTTTTTTCTTGTGAAGAATCTCAAGAGCTCCGAGATGGCTTTGAAGTTCTTTGAATGGGCACCAAAGAGAATGGGATACTACCACAATTCCTTCACATATAACAAGCTACTTCTCCGGCTAACACGGGACTTCCGTGTAGATCGAGCATACGGTATATTCGAACAAATGATCGAATCTTCATGTACACCTGATGTGTTCACATTCGACATTCTTCTCCGTGGATTGTGTAGGGCAAACCAACTTGACAAAGCTTGTCAACTCTTACAAAGGTAAACTACCACTTACAAAATGTATGTATATGTATAAATGTGCAATCATGTGGGTATATTCATTTATGTGATGATGTAATGTTCTTTTTGTTTGTAAAGGATGAAAGAGTTGAAGATAGAGCCTGATGAAGCCATATATAATGCCATAATCTCTGGGTTTTGTAAAGCTTGTGATTTAGATCGTGCGTTTGAATACGTTAAAGAGATGCTCACTAATAATTGCCGGCCTTCGGTAAGTGTATATTTATGTTGCACACGTTTACATGCATACTATGTGAGTACATATACAAGTGGTTTTCGCATTGTATAATAGACACACTTGGGACGTAGAAGATTGAGATGTGGGTAACGCACACACGTGTTGATAGTTTTTTTTAATCAGGTAATCACGTATACTAATCTGGTGGACGGGTTATGCAAAGCAGGGAGATCTAACGAGGCTGTAAAACTACTGCAAGAGATGCGTAGACTCGATGTTAAGCCCAACATCTTCACATATAATGCACTTATGGAGGGATTTTGCAATGAAGCACAGGTAACACACACACACACACACACACACACACAGTGGGTGATGCACCCACTATACGTACAGACATGCGACTGTTACACCCACACCCACACACAAACGTTTATAATTCTTTTTATAAGGTGACGGATGCTAGAATCCTCATGGAGGAGATGCCTTTACATGGAGTATTCCCAGATGTGGTAAGCTACAACACTTATCTTAAAGGACTATGCAAAACAGACCGGGTAGAAGATGCTCTGAAGATTCTAGAATCTATGCCAGTTACCCCAGACGTCGTTACTTTTACCACGGTAATCAATGGGCTGTGTAAAAGTGGAGACTTGGAATCTGCCGGTAAATTTCTTGACAGGATGAACAATCAAGGATGTGTACCGGACGTGGTTACCTACAGTTCATACATCGATGGACTTTGCAAGGTGTGTGTGAATAATTAATCTATATATAGTATTAAAAAGTATATTTCCATGACTTGTTGTCTCTTTAATCATTCATATGTAGCTGCACGTATATGTATGTAGGTTGGATGGTCCATTGTATACCAAAAGTTAATATTATTTTGCTTGTTTTGCAAGGTTGGTGAGGTGAATAAGGCTTTGGATGTGCTACATTGTATGACTAGGGCGGGTTGTGAACCAAACTTGGTTGCATACAATGCATTAATCGGATGCTTACACAGGTCTGTCCGTCAGTCTCTCTCTCTCTCTCACACACACACACATCCATATAGGAGTTTTATTTATACAGGCTGGGATTAGCGGGAAAAGCAGAAGATTTGCTTACTGAGATGAACAAGCGAGGTTTAACACCTAATGTTACTACATATAATTCGTGTCTCGAAGGGTTATGCAAGTCTGACCGTCTAGAGAAGGCCCGTGAACTCCTTAGCAAGATGGCTAAACCAAATGCATCTAGCTACGCACTTGTGATTGAAGAGCTTTGTAAACAGCGTAACCTGGATGACGCTATGCTTCTACTAAACGAGGTAAACACCTACATACATAAATATATGTAAACATGCATAACAAACATACATATATATGCAATCTCTCTCTCTCACACACACACCATATCTGCATTGTGTGTGCAGGCTTGCGAGAAATACGGTATCATAGACCCAGTACTGTACACATTATTGGTAGACGGACTATGCAAAGGCGGCCGAATAGAAGACGCCAAAGCCTTATTCGAGAAGGTGGTAGACGAAGGCATAGTAAAACCAGACGTATACATGTACAACTCCTTAATCGATGGTTACTGTAAACTAAGGCAAGTTAACGAGGGGTTTAAGCTGTTTAACGAGATAGTGGACAAGAAGAACCTTGTAAACGTGGTGACTTGGAATATACTCATACACGGTTTATGTGTTGATGAGAGGATACATGAGGCTGAGGAGTTGTTACAAACCATGGTCGATAAGGGGTATATTCCTGATAATGTTACATACGGGACCTTGATAGATTGTTTATGTAAAACAGGGAGGCCATTAGCGGGTTTAAAGCTATTTGAAGAGGCTGTTAAGGGAGGGTGTGTTATAGATATTGCT
Source organism: Selaginella tamariscina (assembly GCA_003024785.1). NCBI lineage: Eukaryota > Viridiplantae > Streptophyta > Lycopodiopsida > Selaginellales > Selaginellaceae > Selaginella > Selaginella tamariscina. The sequence continues at coordinate 266,108 of PUQB01000016.1, forward strand.
ACATACAGTGCTTTGATAACGGGGCTTTGTAAAGGGGAGAGAACTGAACAGGCTTACGATCTGTTTACAGGTGTTGTGGAGAAACGCTGGGTTCCAGACGATCGAACACTTAAACTCTTATGTAGGAAGCTTAAAATGCTCAATAAGCCTACTCAAGCAGAGCTTGTAGACTTGTACTTAACTAGCTAATATAAAAAAATTGAACATTGTTATAGTTATTTCTAAATACATTAATTATAACGCTATAAAATAAAATTGGGATTTTATACGATATGTAAAAATGTGTTTTATCTTGTCAAAATTTTGCCAGCGACAAAGCCAACACACAAAACCAGCTTTCACAAAATCTTGGACATATATAAATTAATCTCTAAACTCATCCATAAACCTCTGGTGGAAATTCGTGAGTCGAGATATCAGGTCTGGCATCTTCTCCTCCGCAGGAAGAATTGTACATCTTACATGCCACGTCCCAGGTACCTAAACACCACATCACTATAAGTTCAACACGCACACGTGTGTATCTGTATGTGTGTGCGTGTACCCTTCACGTTTGAAGTATGAATGTACATGTGAACTACTATCCTCCCTCCTTCTCTCTCTCTCACACACACGCACACACACATCCAAGAGTACACAAATACACACGCTATGCATGCTTGATTTGTTTACCTGACCAAACCCAGAACCAGGGACAAGAACAATGCCTGTAGCATCAAGCAATCTGCGAGTGTAGAAAGTGTCAGCAGCCATAGAGACAGCTGCAGCAGCCTTGAGCGCTCTCTCTGGCAGGTGCAAACGAGGAAACAAATACATTGCTCCCTCGGCATGGTTGCAGCTCACACCCTCCAACTTATTAAAGCCTTCCGCAAGCAGCTGTATATATATGGAGAGAACATTCCTTAAAATATATACGTACATATGCACACGTGCTTCGTATACAAACTTGTCTTTGTGTGTATATGTAAATTAGTATGTGCTCAGTACCTTCGCTCTTCTAGCAAGTGAAGCTAATATCCCATCACGCTCTTGAATGTAATCATTATAAGATTCATCGCCAGCCTGCATAAACGTATTATCAGTTTATTAATACATTTCACTGCTATTAAGTAGAACTCATTCAATACAATAGCACATTTTATATATATAACACACTGTTTATGTAAATGCAACGCACACACACGCACACAAGTATAGAATGGTCAGTACTAAACACACCTTTGGAGGATTCATGACAAGGCTCATGAGAATTTGACCCGACACATTGGAACAGAGATTGACAGACGCAATCTTGTAGATTTGTTCCTTCACATCCTTATCAATTCCTGTAAGTTCCATGTATCCACCTCTTCTTCCACATTCCCCGTAATATCCTGAAAACATATTATATATAAAATAACATGTCAAGACTGGATATTACATAATATACACTAGATAAAAGATACATAAATATAGCAGTACATATATTTTAAGTTTTGTATAAAAAAAAGAAGTACATATCAGTAGCATAGAATCTGTATATATACTAGTGATGTCAAAATCAGGTCATGCATATGCATGTCAAACACACACACACACACGTACGCACGTGCATACACACACACGCACCAACTATTATTGACATGTGTGTACAATGTATAAATTCATACGTAGAAAAGATATATGACACATAACACACGCGTGCCTACCTTTAGACACAGAATGGAACGACACTATGCTAATATCATTCTCCCCAAATCCCATACTGCGAGCAACCTTTTTAAATGAATTGAATGTTTTACCCTCCGCATAAACATTCTCTTGGTAGACCTGTCAAAAAAGATGTTGATACTAAAATTTAAGCTGATGTAAAATACTTCAGTTTATATGAAGACATATGTATATATGTGTTTGTGTGTATATGCGTGTGTGGTGATTGGTGAGCTCTAAGGGGTGTCACCAATGCACAAACCTACGCTGTTTCTTAAAGCACCTCATCAGCAAGTAACAAAAGACGCTGCTCCTTGCAAAATTGTATGATTTTCTTCTGGTTTTCTTCAGACAAAACCTGTACAAAAGTATTCATACATTTAATTAACGTGATACACTCAAACACACAGACACATTGTTAACATTGTGGGTCTTAGCATATATATATATATATATATATATATATATATATATATAAACTCATACACAGCACATGTATCAAATATATATATGATAAGTACCTGACCAGTGGGGTTTCCTGGATTAATAACAACGAGAGCTCGAACATTGACTCCAGAAGCCTTTGCTTTGTCGAGCTGCTGTCTCAGTTCTTCTACTTCCAGACCCCAATCAGCACTCTCATTTAAATAGTAAGGAATCTAATAAACAATAGTAAAGACACATCATATTGATAGCTAATTAATAAAAAGAACATGTAGTTATAGCTCAACTAGTATTTTACGTACCAAGGTCCCGCCATGAAGTGTTATTGAAGCCGAGTACAAGGGATACTGTGGGATAGGACACATGACACCATCCTTCTCAGAACTTATAAGTAGTTGCATCATCATATGCACCTGGAATAATAATAATAATAACCAAATCAACTATAAAGATATATTATATGCATTATGTTTATCTGTATTGTATTTTAATACAGTGAAAATTACCCCCTATAAGTTTATATACATATAGCCCTGGAAGTTTCACAAAAAAATTAATATTTATTTCTTTAATTAAAATAGAACTTTATGGGCCAAAACAGCAATATAATATAGTTAATTAAAAAATAATGAATAACACCTTATTTAATTTATTTCATTTCAATTTGCTATAAATTAAATATATATATTTAGTTAATTTCATTCCAAATATGCATAAATTTTCTTTTAAATATATGTAAATTAGTTTCAGGCGTATATATGTAAATATTTAAAATTCCAGGGGTATATATGCAGATATTATAATGAATTTTATTATACAACAAGAGTCTCATGGGTTTTTTGTAAATGGGTTTTTTTGTAATAGAACCTATCTAATTTCAAGATAAAACAAGAAACACACACGCACACATACCTGTACACAGAAACATGTTATATAAATAGGAACTTACAGCAACACTTGCGCCATCTGTAAGGTAAATATCTTCTGCCTTAGCTGGATAGCCATCACGGCGTCCAATTGCAGCCGCAATTTCTTCCCTACAAAATTGTATGCCCTGTAATAATCGTTAGTTCAACACACATATAGCTATATATATATATATATATAGAGAGAGAGAAGAGAGAGAGAGAGAGAGAGAAGAGAGAGAGAGAGAGAGAGAGAGAGAGAGAGAGAGAAGAGAGAGAGAGAGACACACCTGGCTATGACTATAAGCGCCACTGGCTCTCCCAGGAATGTTATCTAGGATCTTCCACGCTCTTTGTATTGCATCGGCACTGCAAAATAACAACAGATAAGATTTGAATATTATACAAAAGATTTATATGTATGTATAATTGTTTGTATAGAGAATTCATTAAGGAGAACTTATCTCACCTGAAAAGAGCATGAGTTTCAGACTTATCAAGTAAGGACGGATTATCACATAAGGCAAGAACCTGAGAGGACAATATCAATAAAAAAACAGAGAGAGATATTATATATACAATATGAAGTACCTCACGGAAAAATGAAATAGGTTGCTGTCCAAGAGACTGCGGGTTGCCAATGTTACAGTAGATTATCTTCAATAAGAATAATTCATTAGTAACTCAATAGTTAAGACAGATAGTAAACTTCTTACCTCTTGAAATGGCAGTGCAGAGGGTCTCGTCTGTAACTCTTGTTCTAAAAGCTGAAAAAAACATGGTTACATTTTATACATACATATGTCTACAAATATCCATACACACATATAATCATCATCCAGAAAGAAACTAACCTGTGCTCTAAGCACAATCTCACCGCGAACAGCATATTCACATTTCGTAACCTGCAAATGAACAAGACAAAATTGTTACACAGGCATTTAAAAACCTATTCAACTAAATATAATTATAAAATAAAAATATCAACACAGCTCATTATATATATATATATATATATATATATCAAAACCCCATGAACATTCAACATCAGTTCTGCCTGTTGCAAAAAACATCATCAAAAGCCATATATACATACATATACACGTATAATGATGATACATAAGCTTCTGTGATATTCATATGTACATACACCCGACACTTCAATACAGCTCATATACAAGAATTCAACAAGCCTACACACACACACACACATATATAATGTTTTCAGAACTCCATGAACATTCAACATCAGTTCTGCCTGTTGCAAGAATACATCTTCAAAAAGAGCCATATATACACGAATGGTGATACATAAGCTTCCTACATACATACATATCTACCTATCTATCTATCTAGAAACCCCATGAACATTTAACACCAGTTGCAAGAATACATCATCAAAAATCATATATATAAATACGGTGATACATACCCTTAATATAATATACTTGAATACAGCTCATATACAAGAATTGAACAAACCTACAAACTAAATACAGTCTACATCTATCTGCTTATCAATAAGGGAAATTGGAAGTCCAAGTTAAGGGACATTGCATACCTTAGGATTAACATTGCCGATTGTGAGAGGCGACATCCAGGCGAGTGTAGAGAGCTTACGGATGGAATTAGAGGAGGAAGAATTGAAAGAAGAACCGAAAACGCTTCTGTTGCAGATCTCCTCCTCCGTAGATTGGAACTCAGCTGCCGCACAGAAGTGATTGAATTTCCTGTTCCTCGCCGCGGCGCTTGCTGCCCTTCGCAGCACCAACATGGCGCTTTAACACCCGTCAATTCCAACGTGCGCTGTCCTCCACTTGTGCAACAAGGTCTCTTCTCGGCCGGCTTCCTTTTCATTTACTTTCGTGCCCTTTGGGCCATATGGCCACTACCGTACGCCTGGATCAAGGGCATATCCTCCGTCCCAAGCCAGTATTTCCATAGAACATTCGCATCCTTGGCTTTTTCGTTATCCTCCGTATTACGTGGCCCTTTTACATGTCACAATTTAAAGTGTGACATGCCATTTGACGTGGCATAAATTCAAGTCTAAAGTTAAATTACATAATTAATTCAGGATTAATCTGATGAAAATGTGGGAAGCATATAGAACACGTGGACTCCCCTTACGTGGATATTTTGCTAGCCGCCGGATAATGAAAATGCCCCCCGGAACCAGTGTAGAATATAATAATTACAAAGTATATAGTTTACTTTGATATGATAGGGACTGATACGCATATCCAATGAATTGGTCAAAGATAATCAAATAACACGAGACGTGTCAGACCCAGAGCATGCTACGTGGAAGCACCACATTGGGGAACTCCGTGAAACCCTAGAGCATTTCTCAACGCGATGGATCAAGTTGCAATAGATGCTAGCCAGTTCCAAGCACTCACTTCACCCAAGATACAGATGATCGAACCAGGTGTGTATGTGTGCGTTCGTGCGTGTACACACACACACATATTAATTGAGAAATCAGGTGGGGGTGTGAATCTGTGGGTTTTGGGTGTACTGGTTACACTTAAGGTGCTTGGTAACGAGACTGGCAATACATATTCGCTGTTTACAGACAAGATTCCTCCGGGAGCCGGTCCGCCAATACACATCCACACGCTTGAGGACGAGAGCTGGTAACATCATGTGCGTGTGCGTGCGTTGAACTGTGTGTTTTTTAATAACAGGTATGTGCTGGATGGGGAGTTAACATGGACGGTCGGGGACAGGGAGTTTCATGCAACAAAAGGCTCGTTTCTACATCTTCCGCGCTTAGTACCACACACGTTCTCTAACAAGTTTGACAAGCCAGCCGAGATGCTAGTAACTTATGCGCCAGCGGGATTCGAAACCTGGTTCCTTGAGGTTGGGATTCCTGTTGTTGATTCACATAAACCACCAAGTCTTAGTGAAGAGAAAAGGCAAGAAGCGGTACAGTTGATGAGGAAATATGGGCTCATCGTTCCCGGCATGTACGCCTCTTAATTCCACGTGCGTGTTAATAAAGTTATGATATTATGTATGACTTCATATGGAGCTTTATATATTTATATATATCTATAATATAAGGGAAAATTATATTATATTTATATAAATTTACATATAAACTCTATAAAAGTTTTAAATATACATTTATACTCTTGAAAAATTTTAATCCTTGTATTTTAGTTTTAAAATAATAATACTTAATAAAAGTTATATATGTAATTTAAAACATATTTAAAATGAAATAAAATAGAATATACTAATTATTAAATGTTAAAAATGTTATAATAATAAATATTAAGAAATATACTATTTCTTAAAATAATTATATTGCAATATATATATAACTAAATATAATAAATATAAATTAATCATAAAGTTTTCTTGAATTTAAAAAAAATAATATTTTAGTATATTATTTATTTAATATATATTAAATTTTATCTTTTAATTTATATGTTTTAAATTAATACATCATTTTTATTAAAAAATATTATTTAAAAATTAAAATATAAGAATTGAAGTTGTCAAATATATACAAATGTAAATTTAAAACTTTTATAAGGGTACAGGATATGCATAACCATTAGAGAGTATATGTGGAGTATATTCCGGATATTACGTCATCGGACTAAGTAATATCACCACTATTCCATGATGAATACAAAACATGAGTACATACATAATGAATACATACTCTTCACAAAACTGTGTTTATTTATTTACAGGCTAAGATGTGAAACCAAGTTTACTATCAAAATTTGAGAGCTCTATCTACGTTATGACATTCAATCATTATTACGTATTTACCTCCATAACTTGACACACTTATCATGACTTGCAGATGCCACCATGCCTGTTGCTGGCGACTGTGCCAAGGCTGCTATTAGACCATGGTGAGCTGGTATCGTCATACTCTTATTCTCCTTCATGTTCCACAGCTCCAATGACTGTTAACATGCGTTCCCAAGTTAATGATACAAACTACATACATATCCACAGAGCCATCTGTGTTGCATTGATGAACATATAGCTCACCTTGTTTCATCTACATAATGTACACCAGATAGATACATATATGTATGTGTGCGTGGGTGTGTTTTCGTACATACATGCATCTTACATGTGCATTCATATATACCATAGGATATACATATATGGAAATCCGATTCGTACGGATATACATACATATACCACAACCATATGTGCTAGTATCTAACGTATGCATATACACATAAGATACATATGCATCCATCTAACTATAGTAGGTGTGCATTATGTAGTGGATACCATATTATAAGAAACGGGGGGCGCATATATATATATATATATATGTACTGATTATTAATAGTGACTGAGACTCACCTCGTAACAACCAATAATGAGAAGATAAGGATAAGTTGGGTGAAAAACGCAAGAATGGAACTTGTTCCCGTTGGAACTGAGTTCGTGCACGCATTCCCCTTCACCAACAGATGATCGCAAGGTCCACACTCTCACCGAATCCTCACTAACCGACGCTAAATACTCCCCTGTGGCGTCCCAGCAGACTGAATGCACCGGCTTGTGTGCCTCTGCATAGAAAACAAGATATGAGATATACACAGATAAAAATTTACATATAATAAATTTTGTCTGTATTAGTTAAAAATATGTAATAAAGAAATTGTAATGTTCCATCCGGATGAGAACTTCCACATAAAACATATACATCAGTCTGTACAATACCGATATATATATGATACCTGGAGAGAGTATTTGCACTTTTCTCCATCAACATCAAAAATGGAGACCACGTTTTCAGAAGCAGCAGCAAGTAGCCTACCATGACGAGGTTGAAATCGCATTTGCGTCATGCCACCCTGTTAAGAAACCAGAATAATCATACGGGCATATACAAATAGATACATGTATTTATATCACATATCATATAGAACCTATGCATAGTATTTTACGTTATAGTAAATAGATGACGTTTGTATGTGCGGGACCACCTTAAACACTTTAGTGCATATGCCTTGGCTCACACTCCAGTATCGTATTTCGCTATCACCATCACACGAACACAAGAGGTCCTCGGTCGTCGGATGGAAATCTAACGACATAACTGACGTCTGATGCCCAGTTAAAGTCCGAAGCGAGTAGCTTGGCTGTCACATAATGTGAAATACTCATATACAGAGCTCTCTCTCTCTCTACACAGCGCCCTAAGACTTACGTTATCTGCGTCCCATACTCGGACCGTCTTATCGAAGGACGATGTTGCGAGACGTGTGGAGTTCGGACTGAATCTCACGTCTGTTATTAGAAAGGAATGCTCCTCAAGGGTACTTCTTAGTGTGAGAGTGTCCATGCTCCAAAGTACAGCCTATACAAGTACAAGTAATGAGTTATTTACCAGTGAGATAAAACATTTGCAGAAACCTTCTTCTCGTGACCAGCACTAGCCAGCAAGTTGCCATCCGACGAGAAGTGACAGCAAACCACTTTGTTTGTACTCGCACGAATGCAGCCGACTTCACTGAATGTAAATCCTGTAAACTTAAAACTTCTAGTGATTTTGAACACAGGCAAATTTTTTTGTTTTACTATAATAAAAATTGCTATAGCATAACATTGCTGCTATTAAGAAGAAAGATAATGCAATTTATACATGTATAACGAAATACCTTTGGATACATTCAAGTTGGGGCTCCGTTTACCACTGAACAAACCATCACGAGAGTCATTTTCTTCATGCGATAAAAAGGATTCCACATTATCATCCAGACCATCCTCTAGTCTATCAAGATCATGCTGCAAATTGAAGTAATATCCAGTTTATGTTCAAAGTTTAACAAACACAAAAGTTGACATTCATAAAATGAAATGCTATAAACAAGTGAACATTCAACATAATAATAAAAATGTTATATAATGGATATACAAATACAAGCATACAAATGCGTGTATGTACGTGATATAAAATATGTAATAAGCCAATTACCAGCTGAGAATGGGCTTCTGATCCATACATCATCATCAAAGCCTTTGACATGCTCCCGTTTTGGTGCGTGGCTCCATTTACGTCTCCCGTTGTGTGCGTTGAAGGACTTGAAGGAGAATTATTTCCTGAAATATATATACACATACATATGGTCATTATAATTATCATTTTAAATAAGTATACCTGTTCCCGTGCTATTTGCTGGTCCGGAAGATGCCGTTTGCTTCCTTTTTTTCCGTTTTGACTCCTTGTCCCCGTCTGTAAAACCGAAAATGAACACCTCCCCCCCTCTCTCTCGACACACACACACACACACACACACGTGTCAATAATTCGCACTTCACACAATAGCCATCATAATAACAAACCTTTGCTGTGCCAGTACTGTTGTTGCTAGGACATGGTTCTATACCACTATATATTTGATCACTTGACCGGTAAGAAGAAATATCTTGATTATTCTGTACATTTAATTTATTTGCGTGCTGCTGGTGCAGTGCCTTCATCTGCAATATAAACGAATACATAAACACAATAAAAACAATAAACTTCAAGCTAACTAAGATTAAGATTTGATTAAGACTTCATAAAGGGGAGGGAAAGGCTTGTGATGTGTGATTATTACCATATAATGCTTCTACTATCTCATCGTGCTCTCCGGCATCTGCAAAAGGGAAATTTATCTGAGGGGGAATATTTTCAATTTATTTTTACTGCAACTTATATCTAGCCTAACATTAAACTTCAGCAGCTATACAGTTACTCGGAAGCTAACGCTGAACAAATGTAATAGGATATAAATACAAACGTAAGTAAATAATTTCCTGTACCAGCCAACATGTGTATGCATACAGCTACATAGTAACATTTATAACTATTCCTAACCATAGAAAATGAAATTTACTGGACAATATATAAATACACAATTCTAGTGCTCAGTTTCCAAAGGACGTAATACATCTCTTTCGCTCAAAGACAATCGTCGGGAAAACATCTTACCACTGTCGCAGCCACAGCTAATAAGATGGCAAGATAGAAATACATATGCGATGTATAGAGACATACCAATAACATATAATGATATGAGTATGTAGAAAGGACCACAAATCTTCATAAAACATAGGATATATGCTTAACAGCAAATGTAACAGTGTGAGCCAGGGACATTTTACAATATTATACATATATGAATCTATATATGTAACTGTAAGGTACGGGTATATCTATACAATCTTAATGAACAAACTAGGGGTAACTAACCTTAAGCAAGAGCTCTTGATCCTGAGAAGTCGCACGCGTAAGTGGAGAAGATACCCCTGCATCGGTGACGGATCAGTGGAAATATTTGGTTGACCGTCTTTCCTGTTGTTGAGAATCTTAAAACGACGGGCGTCAACATCAGCAGGTATATTCCCTTGTTGGAGCATACTCCCCTGCTGTGGCATAGTATTCTGGGGTGCCATATTGCCCTGAGCTTGGAATAGTATCTGCTGTTGGTGTGGTGTGAGTGCATGCAGTTGTTGATATGCTGTTGAAGAACTTTGCATAAATGCCTTCTGCTGCATTAGACGATGATCCATTCCCTACAATCACAAATAATTATTGATATACATGTGTATAGAAGATAAATATGCATGCATTCGTACATATTACTCTATTTCCATATACATGAAATACAATACACTAAATACATTCCTATATGCATATGCTAGTGTATCTAATATATACATGCATAGTACTTGTTCTATGTGCAACACGTGCAGAAAGGCGTTACAATTATCTATAAGTTATAATTCATCGGACCCTTTCAAACCGGCCGTTAAATCGCTAACGGTATCACTTCTACACTTATGCTGTATGTGCGCACGGTGTACAGACAAATAAGTTTGTGTGTATATTTGTGAGAACAGACGAATTTCCACTTACGGCTAACGGAGACCAATTTTTCGCTGAAAGCAAGTTGGTTGTTTGATTTACTCCTGAATAAACAAAGTTAGACAGCTTATCACTTTCATTAACATAACGTGACCTAATTCGTGTACCAGGAGTTAACATGGTGCCTTTCATGTTGAATAAGGCAGGATCAGTTGCAGGCGATCTCTGATTTAATAATGCAACATCCCTTTGTTATCCTATCGCAAGCAGATATATATATTAATTAAAACAACTTGTCGTAATCACAAAACTCTATTAAGATGTTACCTGGATTGTAAGTTGGGGACGCATTTGAACTGGATTAGTCACAGCGGCAGGCCTGCGTAAAACTTCCAGTTTAAACATTTGCCTTATTAAAGTTAACTAGAAACCGTCCGATAGATATTTCAAACAAGAGTTATGCATATGAACAGTATAATAAATTCTAGCAAGTTCTATAAATTAAAATAACTTAAACCATAGCAGTATATATTATTATAACATGTTTTAGTAAAAACAGAAGAAACGTACCCTGAAGGCTGACCAGCTGTTCCTGCGGCTTTCACCGCTGCTTGATTAGAATCTAGAGAACCGTCACCAAACCTCTGTGAAATAGTTAATTAATTTTATTAGATAATCATTAAATAACTGCTAAATGCATTTCATTAGTTTACAACACCGTTAAGCTCCTGATACAAATTTGTGTGTGTATCTATACATATCTACAATCTTTACGGTTGATTAGTCCAATAATTTAGCTAATTTTAAACCCAGATTAACTGATAACTTACTTTAAGAGCAGGCTCGTCTTGTTTTAACTTCTCTCATATAGTTTTGCAGCCATAACATTTGCCGTAGGAGTAGCTTGACGCAGAAGTGCTTCAGTCGGCCTGGATTGTGCTTGTGCTTGGGCTTGAGCTAGCTGCTGTTGACGTAATAGTTGCATTTGGTGGAAAGCCTGTTGTTGTTGCTGGTTATGAGGTTGCTGTTGCTGCTCTCGCGCCTTCATTTGTTGTGTCTGTTAACAATCAGTTAACTATGTGATAATATAGTAATATATGCAGCATAAGAGATCACAACATGTGCAGAGATGCTTAAATTTATTTAGATGGTATATTGCATAAATGCGAAACAAATTTTTCGTACCTCAATGTAGGCAGCTGCAACTTCAGAATGCTTCTCATTAGTGCGAGCAATAAAAATATCCCAAAAAACAGACCACCATTCAAATAAGAAACCACCCGGTGCATCAATAGCTGAAGAGAACAAAAGTATGAACATTTACCCACACAATATACGCAAGCATCATATGTATGTAGGCAACAGAATACGTACCCACAGGATCCGATGAAACTTTGCCCTCAGCAAAAAAGGCCTTTGCAGAGTTTTGCAAGTTGCGCTTCGTAAGATAGTCATGGATATACACATCCAACCTAGACATAAACAAAAAAACATAACATAAAATCTTTAAAAACCAGGCAGTATCAGATGAACAAGCTTACATCTTATCGGCTTCCCAATTGCTCTGCGCCATGGCTGGAAAGAATCGATCAATAAGTTACTGCGCAAAGATGAATGCCGTGAAGGATTTTGTTATCTACACATGAAAAACAGCATGAAATACAGATTTTCGGACTAAATAAAAAAACTTACATCTTGATATCGACTAACAGCCACTAAGATCGGAAACAGAATACCAGGATTTTGACAGAACAAACCGGATAGAGAATGCCGCCATAGCCACGGAGCTCCAAGCTATCATCGTTCCTCCGACAGATCAAGAACAGAATTTTGATATCTACACATGAAAAACGGCATGAAATACAAAGAAGAAAATAGGGGAAAACTTACATCCTAAAATCGAACAAGGTGATCAACAATAAGACAAACACGAGCTCCAAAGGAAAGATCGGATACAGAATGCCGCCATAGCCATGGAATCATCGTCTTCTTCCGACGAATGCGAGTGTTACACTTCCGAACCTAGCTTTATCCGAGCCTACTTATTTGTCAAACCTCGTTCACCGGACCTATCTATTTTCTCCGAACCTAGTTAATCGAAGCTAATCTCAACCTAGTCATTTCACGAACCGACTTTTAAATTTCCCGAGCCGACTTTCCACCGACAGGTGTCGAGCTACAAAGTATCACATGGAATGTTCTATGCTCCTCTGTTTTCACACCTTTAACCTTGTGAAAATGAAGGGTTTCACTGTTTTAAATACTAGTAAACTAATTAAATAACTCCACTACTTTAACATATTTTATTTAATTTATAATATACTGAGGAAAGCGAAGTATTAAAACTGGTCGAACTTTGAACCTGCAGTTTAAAAGTTTGCAGCTTCCAAAAGTTAAACTTTCATATTTATGTTAAAGTATATAATATATAAAAATATAAAAATATTCAATGTATTGTTATTAATATATATATATATATAAAGTACAGGGTGGCTGTGCATTCTTCACACATATAAATATACATACATGCAAACATGTATGTATATACATATATGTGTCCATACGTCTAGTATAGGAGTTTCAATAACAATATATATGTGTTTATTAAATCATATAAATGCTTACCTATAATAAACTCAGAACACACGTTTTTCTAATGTTTATAATATTGAAATACAACGTTAATAACAATAAAACATTCGAAATGTAAGGTTAAAAACAACATCTATATACATGCATTGTACGTCTATATGTGTATATATATACACACACATGCTTACTCATAATATGTGTTTTTATAAACATGGTCAGCGTCTGAGCCGACTGATGACAGTTCAGACGATGTGTGCATATGTATATATGTGCTGTATAAATATATTTATATCAAAATATTATCTTATATATTGTCTAAAACGCGAGTGGACATCAATGATTTGAATATTTACTGTATACAACTCGCACCAGATAAGTCAATGTGTTTACTCTCTCTCTCTCTCTCTCTCTCTCTCTCTCTATATATATATATGCATTACATACCTTGCACAGAAAGCACGATATCTGATTTGAAGTTCTCTTCCAGGCTTCAAATACAAATATAATCTGTATACTCTTTGTGTACATCCGTATGTGTATACATATAAATGTATATTTATGTTCATACATACGTGCAATGTGTACACACACACACACAATCTTGTCTCTTAACAAGCATAATAAGCACCATGCAAAATATATGATATCACATCCTACAAATGCCACCTCTAAAGGCGGATGACTACTTGAGCATATAAGCTAGCAGGTGACTCTGTGAATGCGTGCGTGTGTAGGTATACTGGATACGAAATGGTGGTAGTGGCTTCTCAAAGCACATTATTAAAGTCCGCTTCTACATACAACATACAGCACGGATGCACCAATACACACTTGTATAGTCTAATATTTCGTGCATATTATAAGAAAGTACAATTTTATAGTCATAAGATAATAAGGTACCCTTTTAGTAGATCACAAGCATTACCTTAGAGCTTGAGGACACTGAACTGATGGTTTCCATGCGGAACAAATTCCAACAGATCCCCAATCTTGATATCATTGCTGAAGCCAAATAATCAATAGTAAGTGATTAATATATTTTACTTTTACTTATTCTTTACTGTAATACTTAAGGAATTAACTATTGAACCTTAGATCTGCAAATGATAGAGGCCAGAAATACATACATGATGTTCTATCTTTAAGACAGTGATAAAATTATATATGCACATGGAGGGAGAGGGAGAGAGAGAGAGAGAGAGAGAGGCAGACAGACTTTCTAAACACACCATATCAGACCTTTTACAGAATGCAGGGAGGTTTTTCGTGAGTTGTCGGACGGTTGGATTCCACGTCATCTCCCATTTCTTGTTGTTGCAGTCTATGAGGCACACTCTTGCCGTCTCAGATGGGAACTCCTTGTGATATGGAGTATTAATATACTAAAAGACAAAGAATCAACGTATTAATTAATAGTTAAATTGATACACTAAGAGAAAACCGCACATATATATAACTTGTGTCCGTGCATGGAGTTTTATGTATAGCCATATTATCACATAATGCATGTATGCATTTATATATCTGTAGATAGACGTGCATCTATATGTACTTTGTGCCCTTACAGTATGTGTCTATGTGTGATTCTACACATCATGTATCTGCATTGTTCATCCACGAACATATTATATATGCGATGCACTTGTTGTGCACACATAAGAAATAAAACTACACACACGTACGCATATATACACAACTCAAATGAAAACAAATATGTAAGTAATCTTACCAGTGTGTATTTGTGACGGTGCTCGACTTTGAAGCTTCTAGGGAACTCTATTGCGTCGTGTGGAACAGTGGCAGAAGTGGAGACTGGAGCTCTTTCGTCTATAGGGTCTATGTCCAGATTAAAAGAGTCCTCCCTCTCTTGTTTTACCTTTCCGAAAATTGATTTAAGTAACATTATGAAGTGGTTCATTCTATATTACACATACAATTTATAATAGCATGTCAAATACACATGTACTATGTGCTTGACCTGCTTATGTATGCACAAGGTATTCGTATATATACCCACACATGCACAAGCATATGGATCATACAGACCAGATAGAGAGAGGTGGGGGTATGGTGTGGTGGTAATGTAGAAGAAAACAGTACTAGTATATGTTAATATTAATAACAAAATGACGTAAATGAGGTATTATAAGTTTACCTCAAGATCAAGATCAAGGTCCATAGAGTTTTTTCAGCGTAGACTCGTCCTTGCCTACTGGTGCCACCTTAAAGCTGTTTGCCGCAAAGCTCGAATCACCCTCATTGTCTTGCTGGTCTTTTGCTGCACAGGACAGTATATAAATGTATATACCCTATATAGAACCTTACATGTATTATTCTATAGTTTCTATATAATGTGTGGAGAGAGAAAGGAGGGAGGGAGGGAGAGATTAATACAAAATTAACTATTATGTATACATCATATCGTATACATTACATGTGCATAGCATACATACAATGTATATATGAAAACTGTATGGTGTATGGCATACAAACTTACGAGATACTTTCACGACTTGCCCTGCGAGAACGTTCGAGTCAGCCTGATCTTCGAGCTGTTCTCCTGCAAATCAACACATACACATTCATATACATACTCAGACAATATGGATGTGTCGTATAGAATAAAATGCGCTGGAACATAATAGATATAAGTAAATATGTCTACATTGAAATATAGGTATGGGGGTATATGTTTTGTCACACATAGGAAACATAATGTATAATGCCGCACACACCTAAAAGGTTTGGAACAGGACCAGTAAGAGCGTTTGCGATATCAGGGGCATCTTCCCTTTCGAAGCCGTCTCTCCCATATATTTCGTACGTAAACATGCTGCCTTGTACAAGCGTGAAGATAACAATTTCACCTAACAGAAAATAAAAATAAAAGATCAAAGTAACAACTATTACCATATGCATACACATTCATATATATCTACATATATAGAGGTACTATTTACATGAAAACAACATGCATAACGGCTGAACGTAACGAGAGTAAGCAGCATAAACACACATACACAAGAGCTATGTGGAATTTCTGGAAAGTTTGTTACACGTGCACAACACACACACACCTGGTTGTAGTTTGTAATCTTCTGCGAACTGCTTCCATCCAGAGACAACTACACGGTTGTTTTCCAGGCTCAGTGGGTAAACTTTGGAATTGGGAGTCTTCTGCAGAATGATTTTACCTCCTTGAACACTCTCCCTGTTCTTCCTGCAGAATTCCGATGGCAGAGACTGCACGAAAAAGCATCACATACCGGACTGCGTGGATAAACACACACACCATGTATGTGTCTCGCAGAGAGAGAGAGAGAGCAGGTAATATATAATATATGTTCATATGCATTAGACGACTTATGACGACAACTACAGATGTTTACAATGTATGCATGCTTACAGCAAACTCGAAACATTGCCTGTGTATAGTTACAAAATACTTTTTTCTACTACAAACACTGCAAACCATAAAAACACCCCGAGTAGAGAGAGAATAACCATATAATGGTATAACAATCTCAGTCAAACATATATATGCCTCTGTAGGTTTTTTTCCTGTCTTCGTGTATCTATATATGTAGAAAACACACTGCCACACACACACAAGCGTACCAAGTGACTCCTTAATATGTTGCTCCTCTTAATTATTTTGCAGAAAGACTGTTCTTCAGATGCAGACGAAGCCATTGATTGTTTGCCTTTGAAAGAAAGATCAAAACGGAAGTTTGAATGGAGAAGATGAACAGTGTTAGTACCCTCCTCTCACACACTTACCTGTCTTCAGTACACAAAGTAACGTTAAAAGAACCTTTCACTACCTACATTTTATGGAGTACTACTGTACGTGAGATCCCTTTACAATGAATATTAACTTTATGATTTACTTAATGTATATCAGGTTAGTGTACTAAGTTTATTGATATATTTAAACAAAATATACTTAATTAACGCTTTATCTTTAAAGTGATAAGTTAAAATAATCATAATGGATACCTATATGACTAAATAGACTACATATATTAGACCTGCGACTCAACCCACAAATATCTCTGACAGTAAACTTAGCATAGACTATAGTAAACTGAATAATGATTAACCAATGGTTGATAAAAAGATCATCGATTGATTTCTGTATACACTTACAGAACATTAGACAAACCAGGTACATTAGCAGCCCTGGACAAAAACCAAAAAAGAATTGTAAAAAGCACTCGTTTCTCGTGCCTGTTAGCCAAAAACTTCCTGAATATAAACAGAAAGTAATTAAGTAATTACATAACATGTGTACATGCATATACATACATATATGTACATATGTATGTGCGTCTATATGTCTCTCTGTAACAGCTGCATATTGTTAACTCTACAGATAGATGCATATTTTTAACTCAATATACATACCTTGTATTAGTTTCCAACCACGTCTCGTGTTATTCCGTAACGCTGTTATGTGATTGCTTGTCCAGTTAGGTAAGTTTAAAGCTTAATGAAAACTACAGTTATCCCAGAAGTCTTTCGTTTCCTCACCCTCCATGATTACCTGCATTTAACAAATACAAATATTTAAAAAACGATTCATTAATTAACTTCTGATTTGATATATAAAATTATTTATCTAGATTATGTTCACAAAACATGTTAACACTAAGGAACAAAGTATATACTTGTAATAAATTGAATATACTCAGGTTTGAAAATGATGTCTAACTAAAACAACATATAAAAAAAAACTCTTACGAGTACGTCTGTGTGTGTGTGTCCGCGCGCGCGTACTGAAGAGGACAAACAATTTAATATATTGGTTGACTCCTAGTTATTAAAGAAAAACACGTAATTAAGACTAAATATATGGATAAAAACAATATGAAGCTCCATGGTATATCAAAAAAAGTGTGACGACAGTGTTATATTATATACAATCTCGTAAAATATACTAGACTATCTATTCATGTACACATCAGTCAATAGCACTTACAAGAAGTAATATATAAACTAATAATATACTAGCCACAACATACATTAACGATAAAACAGTGCGTAACAGACAAGTAATACATGTTAACATGATACACTATCTTACATATGAACCAAACACTAAACTACAAATGTACATACAGTATAACACTATGCTATGTTGCATGTATAAATACTACCATATGCTCTAGAGAAAATATAAATTAATTATGTTTAGCTCACGTGACAGGGTTTATCACTGTGCAGATTTAAGTAATCCAGAAAGCTGCTTCCGACTTGATGCCAATTCGTAGATGCATATTCTTCACGAGCCTTCCTTCCAACCCACACATAGACGTTATTAACCCCATCATCCTCCATGTCATCCATCATAACATAGACACTGACAAGCATAAGGTTAATTAACAATAAAGACAACGGCGTAATCATGCGAATTACATGACAGTATACTCTACATAATGCTGTATATATTTATAGTACACATATTCACAAATATATAGGATAACATACCTCTACGCGGTGTGTATGTGTGTATATAACAGTATCTACCAGCATGAATATGCGACTTAGAAAACGAGAGTTAGCCAACAGGATGAAAGAGCCTAATTGCGAATAGCACACAGCACACACACACACACAATGCGTATACAAAATGGTAATAGTACATATAATAGTGCAACATATATATATGACTTATACTATATTTTACTACATATATTATAAGCAGGGGTTAATACCTGCTTGAGTCTAGCTCATGCTTGCTTGACAATTCCACAACTTCCCTCCTAGGCCATTCGTATATTCTTTCCCTCCCTTTACATGCTAGCTTATCTATTTCCATGGAACGAGAAGCCTGGTGAAAATAAAACTCCCTTTATTAACTGTTTAACGAATTATCTAAAACAATTTGGATTCTCAATGGTGCAACAATTAGTATACATGTAATCCATGTAAATGCATATCGGTATACAGATTTAAAGATAGGTATGTTTTGTAATTATTGCAGGCGTCTGTTGTGTCTCCGCTTGCGTGCATGCGTGCGTAAGTGTGACGCGTGCGTGTGGCGTGTGAGAGAGGGAGAGAGAGTGTCCTTGTGTACTAAAATACATGCTAATTAATTAAAGGCAGATGCCATTATGGAATTCATCTAATCCATTGTTATGTTTGTATAATACAGATATCTATCTAGTTATGTATACATATATAATGTATAATATATGATTGTGTATTTATATTATAATATTGACAGTAACAACATTTAGTATATAGCTAGAGTAACTATTGCATTTTAGCGAATTGTAAATGTAGTCTATCACTAAGTAAAAACTAAAATAATTCAAATCTTGTTCTAGGTATTTGAAATGAAAGTATACAACTATAGATATGATATGTACTCAGAAGTCTAAATCATAGTACATAAGCTTGTGCAGGAGATAGAGTACGTAGAATAGCCTATATCATACAGTTATTCCAGAGTAAATAGAATGCATACCTGTAGCATAGGTGTGATAATACACATGTATATGTATACACAAAACCACGCACACTTACATGCATATGTACCCAACCATTCATTAATTAGTCGTTGTTATCACACTAGCTACAACATATCCGTGTTTATACGTGCATGCGTGATAGATCAGTACGTATGTAAACAGTGTAACTTATATAAACTTAAACAAATCAAGTAGTGTACTAGCTAGTTCCACTAAATGATGTCACTAACCTGTTTCTTTTCTTCATTCAGAAATTCGAATGATGGTTTTCCAAACCTCGGAGTCGGAGGTGGCTCGTCACACATATTACCTAGAAACAGTGACGGAGTATTTCCCCCCCTGCGCTCTGCTAGAGATGAATTTTTCGTGGCCGGATTCAAGGTCGAAGGTAATCTTAATACCGGCGATTCACACCTGCAGGTGTAATATGTTAATTACCCCTGTATTTTGGAAACTAGAAATACGTATATAAATATATGTACACAGAATCTTAAATACACAAGTTTTCTATTTTTATCTTTTTTGGTCTGATTTTTCCAGAGTAATGAGAAGCAGCTGTCCTATTTATATATGCGTAAGACTACGTGCTTATATATATATATATATATATATATATATATATATATATATATATATATATATATATATATGTATATATGTATGTATAGTCAATAAATTAATGATACTATCAGATAGTGCAATTAAGTTGATTCATCTAAATTCAAAATATTAGAAGTATAAGTGAACGGCAGATACACATTATACACATATAGCAGTACGATTGCAAGTATGAGAGACTGTCCACCAAACAGACGCATACCATAATATACATGTACACCTACGCGTTAACACACATATATATACTAATACCCATACACTTGTTGACTATCTACCATCGTTTGCTAATTTAAGAGGACCAACCACAACAAACATTGGTTTCAAATACGTGTACACATAGACACGCACACCTGCTTGACACAGAGGATGACGATGAGCACGAAGACTCGTCGGATGAAGCCGGTGACCAGGAATAAGAAGAGCTTGGTGAAGGTGTTGGGGATCTGGAAAAATGTAGTCAAAGAGTTATCCGATGGGTCTTCTTTAAGTCCTGACGTGTCTTCGTCCTTTTCTCTTTCCCCCTGCTATAAGGATTTATAATATGTACATATACATATACGTATATGATACATACATCCACGTATACAGATAATATACCCATAGATATCAATGTATAGATGTCTCACACGTATAAATCTATATGCATGCCAGATGTGTATGCATACATATTTATCTATACATGCAAATATACAGGGAGATCAATACATGACCCCATGACCTGCGCATTAAGTCCAGTCAGGCTGTCTGTATTTACATAATATCGTACGCATATCGGTAATCTATACATATAAAGAAATATAGCAATCGATAATAGTTAGTTAAGTTCCCACGATAAGGCCCTTTACTGCAGTAGTTGTACCCATTCCCTTAAACATAAACATACATAACTATCCCTCATATATGTGCATGTATAACTAGCATACACTTGTATATTTATAGCTATAACATATAAGTTACCTTTTCTCGACCTTCTTCAGCCTTTTCTTTCACCGACCCAGAGAAGAATTTCTTACGCAATCTGCTCCAACCGCTGTCACGAGCAGGAATATGCGTGACCACAGCACCAGAAGGCGGAACGACCCCCGTGCAAAGCCCGGTTATATAACTCGAAGTCCAAATCATATGCCTCTACTCTCTTAAAACATTTCTTCGAAAATCCTGTAAATATAAAGATTTAGAGTAAATACTTGAAACGAGTAACTCGCGAATAACCAAATCTACTAAGTAGTCAGAAATGTATATTTGACTTGTTTATAGCAAGTTGGAAAGAATTTTCTGTTATTTGAAGTAAGTTTACAAACACATGTATATAGAAGCACAATAATGATCACAGACATAGATAAGATGCTTTAAATCGTAATATAAATACTACATGTACATATATAAGAGTAACTCTCCAATATACATAGAGGTTAGAACATCATATCTAAAGTGATACCAAATTTTAATCTATACCCGTATAATGCAAAAATCTAAATTTCTAACAGTCAATATATACCTGTATTTTGGAAAACTATATATGTATACCCCTGGGATTGTATATGTAAATTGTATGGTATGTAAATTGTATGGTATTTTTCATTAATGTCAGTTGTAATTTAAGTTTAATTAGATAACACACGACAAAAAAAATCAAAGCATTATAGTTACCCTGTGGTTAATATGTATATAAGTCTTATATACAGTACAATCTCTGTAATAAAGAAAAAACTCAAGTACATTGCATGTAAACTGTATATGAATGACAAAATACTGTATTTCATTGCCAATGTGCTTGTGTTTTCAGTATCATATTATATATAGATACATATAAAAATTCTCATGTATTTGCTTTAAATTTGAGTGCCTACTTAGTGATATATAATTCATATATATATATATATGGTGTTCCGTGAATAATTGAATGTTCGTTTATGAAAGTATATATAAAACGTGTGTGTGTATATATGTGTGTGTGTAGCTGTACCAGTAACTTCGACAGAAGAAGTATTTGAATTTCCTTTGCTGAATGCATCCCAAAAGTCGGGTGGCTCTTCATACTCAAATATTCTCCGAATCGGGGCCTGTGCACGCTCGTATCGTACGACTTGGTCAGCAGCAGCTTTAGCGAGCTTCTCCATTCCTTTTTCGCAGGCAGAGCCTACCCACACGAAAATGGAGCTTGGGACATGAACTAAGAATGCTCCACGGGAATCCAAAGCCCGCGGGCTCGGGTTGTTAATCTGATTAAATCACACTTAGAACAGCTAAACATACATACAACATATGCAACGGATGCACATGATACTGAAAAAATCTGTAAACTATTTACTAACTTCGTTTCAAAGTTGCTTAGAGTTTGATATTTATATATATGCGTGTCTTTGTATATAGAGAAATTGATTTCTATATCATGTACGTGTACGTACTTAGTTGACTAACAGCAAGGTATCTGAAATAAAAATGCATGTATGTAGACCATTCTTAACAAACAATAAATAAACACGATGCAAAATACACTGTCTGCGAATCTCTCTAATGTGTATGTTGGCATGCCTACCGTCTTCGGAACCAGATGTAGAGCGTCGTATGGAGAATGTGGAGCCAGACGGTACATTCGGAGGATCGAATTCGGACTGGCTGGTGAAGCATGGACTCTCTTTTGGGCCTATAAATACAGCAAAGCATGTTAACTTTGTATACTTAGCATAATTAATCTGTTAGACCATCAAAATAAAATACTTACAATATATACACATATATACGAATGTATCAGCAGTACTTTCAAATGAATATAAACTACTTATCGATATGTTTACCTGGAGAAGCTGGCACGCAAAACCCATGTTGGGATTAGTGATGCCCCGGGCAGCCTTCACGTCTTGGAAAGCATCTTCAAAGGATCTACCTTCTCTCCACATGAGATAAGCAATCACTAGTGCGGTGGAACGTGAAACTCCCTGACAGCAATGTACAAATACTCTACCACCTAGCTCGCGTACTTCCTCAAAGTAGTCAAATACGTCGTATAATATACTTGTTATGTCCTCTGATGGACTATCCTGGAGCCACAGCGTGTTGTATTTGAAATCCTCTCGGAAATACTCCTTGCATATGAAACCCACGCAGTTGAGTACGTGCGTAATCTGCATATGATCTCCTTTTATGAGTACGATGTAGCTATTACAGAAAATATCCATAATATAATATATATAAATATGCTTATAATGTACCTTGTTTGCGCGGAGAGTATCACGATTTCTGGCAACAGCATCACTTCCCAGATAAATGTGTTCTGCCACCCTGGAGCATTCCTTCTCAAAGAAAGCAAATTTGTCCCGCTTCATCTGCATCTCTGTTGGCTCAGAAGAATCCCGACACCGTTGAACAGCAGCCAAATCGAGCTTGATTTCCAATCCTAAACACATACATTAAAATATCTGTGTGTGTACATATATACAAGATGAAATACAAAAACAATTCTCTCTACACGCTCGCAGATATATACAAATATAGAAATGTATACCGTTCTTCATACGGTTTGTTTCTCTCCTAGGAGTCAAGGGGGCCCAATCTTTTCCTTCATCGGTTCTCGTCTGCAACGGAGGTAAAGTTGGGCGATTTCTGCCCCGTGGCGTGAGCGGAAACGAGCTTCCTGATGATGGGTTTGCTCTCCCTGCATATGAAAATAGCAATGTAATAGACGTAAATGCGAGTGCACAACATATATGAAATATACCTGGACTCGAGGGGGCAGAATGTGAAGAAGTGTGAGATGAGGACCATGAAGAAGATCTCCAGAATCTCCTCTGTGGGTTGTTGTTAAGTAACTTCTCATCTTCCACACCATTATTTTCTTCCTCCTCAAGCGTTTCCTGAAGCCGGTTCTCTGTCATCATCGGCTCGCCCATGTTAACAAGTCGCACTACCAGAGGAAATATAGATATTAGCAAAAGCAATCATCCATAAGAAAAATAATGCTTTTATAACACAAAAATGCTGTTATCGGAAAATATATTGCATTAAAACATCTAATGATATGAACATTACTAAAAACAAACATACCTTGCATTAGTTTCGACCCATTGAGAGAAGTTCTACAAGTTAAAGATTCCTTACACTAAGTTTTTACCTGTAAGAGAACAAAGGAAAATAAGAAACATGGAAAACCGAAGAAATGCAGCCTCTAGTTCATATTTAAAACAGTTAGTTGTTTAGTAAACGCTTACTACCTTAATGCAACAAAATTAAATATTGAAGACTGTAGATATATATGAATCTGTATATCTTCTTCACACAAAAACAAGTATACGTGTGTACAAGCGCAGTATATAATTCTGAAGCTTACCAAAATTGCGAAAATCTACAGACTAGTAGGATATATGGACCATTGACGCCGCCGCCTCAGATGAACAGTGAAGAAATCCGTCTGGCATTCCTTCTCCATTCCGATGTTGATATGGGGCAGTGCGGAATCAAGCCACTGCCGCTTGCAAAGTCCTGTGTCCGTTTCTGTGCAGACTTCTTCGCATTTCGTTGCTCTTTTGTATAGATTCTCAAGGCGCTGGAGCCGCGAATCGACCAAGCCTCACCAGGGTCCCTGACTTATTCCGTCCGTTCCTGTGCAGATTTCCCCGCTCTTTTCTGCAGATTCTGAAGGCACTGGAGCAGCGCGAATCGATCAAGCTCCAAAATGCTCACTTTGAGCTTGGCCTAGGGTTCTTCGAGCTCCTTCCTGTGCAGATTTCTTCGCAGTTCTCGCTCCTTTGTGTAGATTCTTTAGGTGCTGCAGCAGCGACCTCTGCCGTTTCCCAAATCCTCACTTTGAGCCTGGCCTAGGGTTTCTCACTTGCTTCCTTATGTAGTCCTTCTCTCACATTCTACTGTTCGCTCACCTGTTGTGAAGATTTCGAGGCGCTGGAGCAGCGCCTTGGCGGCTTGATCGAACAGAAGCTAGTAACAATGTGCTCCTTAGCCTAGGGTTCTTCGCTCCAGCAAATACAGATTCATTTTTTTAAGTTTCTTTTTATTTCTCCTTATTTTTCCCCTTTTTATTTCTTTTTTATTTAGTCAAATTGCTGCCTGATCCCTGACGTGTCTTTTGGTGAGATGTCCGGTTCAATTCCAATATGTAATAGGGTCGTGGAAAACCATTCAATCAAGGGACCCTTGAACAGTGTATCAAATTTAATGTAATGACCAGCCATTTACACTAATTTTCTTTACAAATTTAAGTATAATGTTAAGGGAATTGTGTTCACTTCTATATTTCCTTTACATATTTAAAAATTCAAATTTAAAGAAGTGGCGTACCAAAAACAAGATGAGATTACAAAGCTGCCAGAATTGCATGCGCATTTTGTGTTGCCTCACTTAACTCTCTCAAATCCCTTTCAGGATCACTATACTTAACATATTGTCCTTAACGACGAAGTCATTTTATCTTATATCTCCGTGACTCTAATGTAGCCTCAACATTTGCCCTGCCTTTGTTATTTAGGATATTGTGGATAATGACACATGCACTAAAGGTATTCAATAAATGACATAACGTCACCTTCAACTTACTATCAAGGCAACAAAACTTTTGCTTAAGAAGTACAAACACTTGTTCTAGCCATTGTAAATTGTTTGTTGAATGTGTCCTTACCAAGCATGAATTCAATCTCTATGATCACATGTTAGAATACAGAAAACATGTGTAACACAAAGGATTGTACCAAGATAAGGAATTAGTTGATAACCCTTGGCGCTCATTATGTGTGTGTAATCAATAGCTCCAATAGTGTTGGGTAGATGCATAAACTGTTGACATATTGCAGTTGTCATCTTTATAAACATAGTTACAACTATAAAAACACTAATGACAAACTTTTCACTTATGTCATTGTATTCAGAGTTCCTCACAAGTTGCATTAGCATAATAGCTACTCTTTTGCCCACTTGAATAACAACCTTGTAGTTTATGTTAGCCCTTGCAATATCCTTCTTGATCACTTTGCATATCACTTGGAAAACCCTCTTAGACATGCAAAGTATCTTTGTCCAACGAAAGTTGTTGTAGTAAGACATCATGAACATATCCCACTGTGTCACTCCTCAACCTTACCCATCGTCACTTGGTTATGCTTTGTATAAGGGCTTGTTGTAATTCTCTATGTCATTGAGTAGATGCCTTAACATCCTATAGTTCAATGTCACTTAAGTCATCTTCATCTTTTTCTAAGTTGAAGTTGGTATCAACGAGAATGTACTGAGTGAAAAGGTTGAATGCACTAATTAATGACCAATAAAGTATTTCATTTAGTTGTCTCTCATCAACTCCCTAAAATTTCATAAATAACTACATTGAAAACATTAAATTATTTCCAAAAAACAATATGAACTATAATAAACTATAATGCATGCTCCATATTTGTCTAATTGTTGTTGCCACTTCCAAACAACTACTACACAATCTTAATCATCGCCAGCAAACTTATCAATGGCTATGTTCTTTCCCCCCCCTCCCCCCTCAATGAACACAATCTCTTGAATTGTGTAGTCTTTTATTCCATCGTCTGCTCAAAATGGCGCTCAGTCATCTACATTTGTTGATGATGCCCCTTACCAACTACAAAGCAATCCCCATACTTCCTTTCTTCTTTCTCCTTCTAGTGCTTTCAAGTGTTCCATCTCCATCTTCATCCGAATTGCTCTCATTCATTGACATAATTGAACTCGCAATCGTCAAAGCTACATTGTCGAAGTCATGCCTTTGACCTTGGAAGGAATGTAGTAGATCATATAATTCAATTTCCATGTTGAGCAACCCAAACTCTTTCAATTCTTACCTTGTGAGTGACAGTCTGGCTGGGTGTCATTAGGTATTTACAAGAAACTCTAAGCGAAGCTAGGACTTCCATTTAAAAAACTCTTCTCAGTTTGACATTCCAAAATAGGTTTTCCATTAACAGTTTGTCAAAAAACACCCCTAGGGTTGACATAACCCTAGGGTTTTCCTAATCCTAGGGGTTAGGGTTTAGGCATCTCATTTCATTAAGGACTGGCATTTCCATGCTAGTCCACTTACTCATTTAGGAAAACGGGGGGGGGGGGTCCGTCACATAAATAAAGTAGAGTATGTGTAGTGAGGCTTCATGGGTTCAAAAGAGAGCTCGTCAACCTCTTATTGGTGCAAGCTAAGCTTATGTCGTCAAGGTGCAACCCTCTGTTGTGCTGCCCTAGTTTCCACACGACAGAGGTACCTCCCACCTTTGGGTTAGACTATTCTTATCATTGGCAAGATCTCGCATTTATGACCGGGTACGTCACTTCTAAAGAGTTAATCAAATTCCTTGGTTCGAAAACTTGTTCACAAGCTCAAAGGCATTGCCCGAATTCACATTCCGCAGAACTAGTGGTTGAGGCCTTGCTTTAGCTACCTTAACCACGCCAAGATAGAAACGATACCTGTAGCCTAGCTAGTCCGCATATCCTAATTCACAAGGTGAGCCTCGTTCATGGACTTAGTCAGCTGGGGGCTTAAGTTCCTAAGGGTTGGGTTTCTAATATACTTTACCAGGTTTCTAGGGTTGGCACTTAGCAAGCCGCCTTTGTGGCACCAGGTAAAAACTCTGACAATTGGTATTGGAACAAGTTCTCTGCAGTTAGTAAGATTGTCTTAAGTCATAGGGTGTTTCAATGTTTAAATAACTTTTAATTCTTGATAAACTCTATTGCTTTTGGTTAACATATCTATATTCTATGTAGAGAATTTGATCATATGAGTTATCAATCTTTGGAGAACACTTGCTTAGTGAGTCGGCGTGAGATTCTAAGTATGTCTAAAAGTCTTATGCTGATTCAAGTTGATGCGTGTGGGTATATAACATGTGCAGGGTGTTTCCAACTTCATATTGGGAATATTCTAAGCATATTCTTTGAGTGTTGAAACTAGAGTTCAATACGATGAGCAAGAGAAAGCAACTAGAACCTGAGGCAAAGAGGGCTATCATAGAGGCTTAAAATGAGGAAATGGATAAAGCTGATCTAGGTCAACCCCCTAGAGTTAGGCAACGGCCTGGTTGGCAAGAAATAATGATGGATGCCCTAAATGAACTTCGAAGAGATATTTTAGGGTTGAACGATCGAATCAGTAATGTTGTTGATCGGATTCCAGCAGTTACCACATTACTAAATGTTTCATAACCAGACACACGAAGGAAGAAGAAGAAGTATGATCCAGAGTCAGGTTTCTCTTAATCGAATTCTTTGGCAGATAAAGGTGGTAGTGGTCCTAGTAAATTCAAGTCAGTCAAGCCTTCAGAATTTTTAGGTTTAAAAGACTACAAAATTCTAGACTACTAGTTATATGATATGGAAAGTTATTTTGAGGCTACTTCTGTGAGAAAGATAGAAAAGGTTGCGTGTGCTAAGTAGTTTCTTAAAGGAGAAGTTAAGACTTGGTGGTAGATAGTTGAAGGTGAACCTGAATGTTGAAACAATTGGAAACACATGAAAAGAAAGATCAAAAAGCAGTATATGCTGGATGATCTTGGGTTGCAATTGCATGCTGATTTGGCAGTTTGTAGACAAGGAGTTCGAGGAAACCCAGTGGATCATGTTTATTGGTTTGAAAGTGTACAGTGTTTGCTTCATGACCAGCTTGAATGAGAAGACGTGAAAGGAGATACTAAGGTACAAGCCAACAAGCTATCAAAAATGTCAGGAGGCAGCTCAAAAGGTTGCTTATGGCATGTTGTTAAAAGACTTGTATAATAAGGGGGGGGGGGGGGGGGGAGCAAAACATAAACCGAGGAGTTTTCCTCCAAAGTCTAGATTCAAAAGGTTTGATAAACAATCGAATCAATCATCATCAATTCGAAGTGCAAGTCCCTTTGTCGACAGTTCCAAGTTTTTGGATACATCAAAACCCATCGGATTTTAGAAATCGTTAGTGTTACCACCACCTTAGCAGGCCAAGGGCTCGGCTCCAAAATTTGCTCCTTTGTAGTCTGCAAGCGGGTTCTAAAATGTCATAATTGCAACAAGCATTGTCATTTTACTAAAAAATGTTGTGCACCTTCACAACAATTGAGTTATTTTAAGGCAATGGTAGAAGAGAAAGTTGTTGAACAAAAAACGCTTAAAGATATAAAAGATGAGTAAAAAGAGGTAATGTTATACCAAACACAACCTATCTTATTCGCTATTCAAGATAAAACTGACCCTTTACTATATTTGACAAGAAGGATACAAGGAGATTAAGTCCGAATGATGATCGATACTTGAGCAACATACAACTTTATATCGACTAGTCTAGCTCATTGATTAAATTTAGATGTAATAAAGATATGTGAAATAAAGATCAATTTTGGCAAAGGTTCTTAAAATATTAATAATATAGCAAGGGCAATTCCTGTCCAAATCAAATGTTAGAAGACTAAACTAGACTTAATTGTTTTGAATATAATGGGGTTTGACTTTGTTTTGGGTATGGAATGGTTTCATAAACATATAATCAAAATGAGGGGTTTCAGAGATAATCAAATCACACTTGTAACAAACAAAGAAGATATTAGAAAAACAACGCTCAAGATGGAGACGTTAACTAATAAGGATTGACTCAGTTGCGTAAGGTAGTTAAACATTGGGAACATGTATTCTTACAATGGTTTTGGATACTGGTGAAGTTAAGATAGGAAATGGTTAAGAATCTGTTCCCGAACCTATTTTGGAAGTGTTGAACATGTTTAAGGACGTGTTGCCAAAAGACTTGCCGCCTAAGTTACCTCCACATCGAAATGTGGACCACATGATAGAGATTTTGCCAGGTTTGTCTCCACCGGCAAGAGCCCCATATCAGTTGAATCCTCAAGAGTTAATAGAATTGAAGAGACAGCTAACATAATTGATTGGTTAATGACACATTCAACCTAGTCGATTACCGATTCTATTTGTAATGAAAAAGGATGGTACGATGCAAATGTGTGTGGACTATCAAGCGTTGAACGCGATAATTATCAAAAATAAGTATCTTCTTCCACGAGTGGACGACTTATGTGATAAGCTATTGAAAGCAAAGAATATACTTGAGATCTGGGTACCATCAGATTCAGGTAGTAGAAAATAACATTGAGAAGACTGCTTTTTGAATGTGTTATGGATCATTTGAGTTTCTAGTCTTGCCATTCGGGTTGTGCAATGCTCCATCAATTTTTTGCATAATGATGAATAATGTATTTAGAGACTATCTAGACGAGTTTGTAATGGTGTATATTGATGACATTCTAATTTTCAATTTGACAATTAAGGAACATGTGAACACTTGGAAAAGGTGTTTTAAAGGTTAAGAGAGAATCGGTTGTATGCAAGTGTGCATTTGGTTAAACCAAGATAGATTTCTTGGGACACTCAATCTCATATGGGAAGGTTGCCATGGATTCAAGGAAAATTCAAGCTATTACCGAGTGGACAATTTTGAAAGACGTGCATGAAGTCAGATCATTTCTTGGTTGACATGTTATTATCGTAAGTTCATAAAGATTACTCGAAGGTAGCAGCCCCATTGATAAATCTCACGAAGAACATTCCATGGCATTGGACTCTAGAGTGCCAACGTGCATTCGTCAAACTCAAAGAAGCTATCTTTCTGAGCCAGTTTTACAGTTGCCCATCTTTGAAAGTTCATTTGAAGTAGAATGTGACACTTTCAACTTTGTAATTGTGGTATATTGCAACAGAAAGGACATCAGTGTCCTTTTTCTCAAAAAAGTTGGATGCTGCACAAATTCAATGGCCTACTCACGAAAAGAGATGTATGCTATTGTTGCTTCCTTAGAGTATTGGCATCATTATCTTCCAAGTCATGGTACTGTGGTTTGGACAGATAGTATAACTCTAAGGTACTTTAAAACACAACCGAAGCTATCACCAAAGTATGCTAGATGATAGCAGAAGTTGACACAATTTCAGCTTGAAATCACACATAAAGCTAGAAAAGACAATGTGATAGCAGATGCACTCAATAGGAAGGGTCATCTTTATATTATGTCAGCACCAGTGTCAACTTTGGTGGATGAATTTGTGACGGAGTATCCTCAAGACGAGTTTACTAAGGAGGCTCTGAACCTGGTAGCAAATAGGAAATAAGTTCATCAGTTACAAAAAGATGGTAATATTCCAACAGAAATAGAAAGTCGAAATGGATGCATTCAAACGAGCGCATTTCGCAATACGTGATAGAGTTCTTTATTATAAAGAAAGGAGACTCTATATTCCAAAAGGGATATGCAGGGAGAGGCTATTAAGAGAGCATCACGACGTTCCTTTGGCATGATATGGTGAAAGGCATAAGACGTTGTCTTTGTTGAAACAGGGATTCTAGTGGCCGGGTATGATAAACGATGTTGCCAAGTATGTTCCCCACATGTCAATAGGTGAAAAGTCGATTGCAAAAATGAGCTGGGAAGTTGTAGTGTATACCAATTCCAGAACAACCATTTCAAAGTGTTACTTTGGACTTTATTATGGGATTGCCAATGCTCTCATGGTGGTGATTGATTGGTTTTCAAAGGTTACTCATTTCATTCCAACTGTAGAGACAATGAATGCAAAACAAGCAACAAAGTGTGTGGTAACGTGTGGGGACTTCCTTTCCAGGGGTGCGACGCTTGTGGAATTTTGGAGTTGGAAAGACACTGTTTTTGGAAGTGTGTGTGTGCACAGGAAATTTGGGCTTGAGTCATGCGAGTGGTAAAACAGGTTAGTCATCTGGATGCCTTAGTGAGCTAGGAGCTAGTCTGTTTAGGGGAGCACGTGGGTCACATCTCAAAGTCAGTTGGGGTGTGGGCGGTGACAGTGGACAGGGATGAGCTCCCAAGTTTCAGGCTAGGCCTTGCCTTGGATATGGTGGAAGAGCCACCAAGTATGGCGTCCACACAGTGGTATTTTATACGAGGATGTGCCATGTGGGCAATCTAGCACGCACAAAACGCAGGTGTGTTTAAGGACTAGAGGTGGTCGACCCAACGGACGGTGACTTTTTTTTGGATGACTCTCGTGTCAGCTGTTGCCTCACACCATGAAGTGGCATGGGAGCAAGGGATTTGAATGAGAGAGACTTGATGGAGAGGTTGTGGCTCTCGCTACTAGGGGTTAAATTACAAGATTAGGTAATATGGAGGTGGAGCCCTCCTAGATGACTTGTAGACTCTCGTTGATGTGCAGTACAATGCAAGCTGCAAGGTACGTTGGGAGGTATGATGCAGATGCTGATGCACGGGGTGACATGGCTGCCGATGTAGGTGGTGACGTGGTTGTTGATGTATGTGATGATGTGGCTGCTGACGTATGTGATGATGTGGCTGCTGACGTATGTGATGATGTGGCTACTGACGTATGTGATGATGTGGCTGCTGACGTATGTGATGATGTGGCTTCTGACGTATGTGATGACATGGTTGCTGAGGAGGTGTATGACGTGGAGGCTGAGGTGTATATAGAGTTTTGATGTAGCCAGAGAAATAGTTAGGCGGCATAGAACGTAGGGGAGTGAAAACTTGGAATTGTTCGTTGTATTTTGCACCATGAATAAACTTCTAACATTCCATCAAAACAAGCAGCAAAGTTATTCTTCCACGAGGTTGTAAGAGTGTGCAGGCTACTGAAAACGATGATCTCAGATCGGGATCCTTGATTTACGGGCAAGTTTTTGAGAATGTTGTTTAAGCAGTTTGGCATGATGTTGAAGTTCAATACAACTTACCATCCACAAATAGATGGTCAAACGGAAAGGGTGAACCAACAAGTCAAGGACTATCTCAGATGCTATGTTCAAGGTGATCAACTTAATTGGGCTGAACACTTGGATATGGCTGAGGTATGTTACAATAACTCAACACACATTGCAATTAGGTGTAGCCCAATGGAGGTGTTAACGGGGAATAAGGGTGGTATTCTTCAGAGTATGGTGTTACGAAAAGACGATGTCAGAGTTTACTGGGCAATTATATCAGACATGGGAGGCCAATGGCCACAGCACAGGAAAGATATTGTCAGCGGTACAATAAATATTGACGGGATGTAGAGTATCAGGTTGGGAATATAGTATTGTTAAGTACTAGAAACCTAAAAGTTCCAGTGACTCTTTCGAGGAAATTTCTATCACACTACATAGGTCCATACGAGGTGGTAAAGCAAGTAGGAAAGGTGGCTTATGAGATAGATCTTCCTTCAAAGTTGGGAACGTACACAATGTGTTTCATGTCAATTTGCTCGAACCATTCCACAAGGATGAGAAACATCCACAAAGATACAATAACCTACATCTGCCCCTTAAGCTAGTTGGTGAAGATAAGGAATACGAAGTCGAATCCATATTGAGTAAAAGAAAGGTTTATGGACCGCAAAAACGTTAGTTCAAGTATCTCGTCAAATGGAAGGGTTATCCGACATGTGAATCGACATGGGAACCATTGGAGAATTTGCAAAATGTAATGGACTTGGTGAATAGGTTTGAGACAAGGTCTCAAGCTAATTAAGAAATAAAGTTTTATTTCTTCTTAACCTAAGGGTCGACAGACAACATTAACTAGAGGCCTCCGATATAAATTCTAGTTAACTTAAAGAAATTAACTAATTTATTGTTTGTGTTAAGTGACAGACTTTGCAAACGTGCAAAAGGTCTCCAAGTGACTTCTTGTTGTAGGTGGTACCTTTAACAGCTAAACTAGACGCTTAATGAATGAAGGTTCTGAAGTACTTGACTTTGCATAATGCAAGGGGGGTAATGCAAATTATGTGAACTTTTTATTGACTCCGCATAGAGTGATTATCATTAGTTTTTAATTAATTTTTTCTAACCTAGTCTAGTCTTGGAGTTGTATGTTAATGAAGATGTTGACATTTTTAAAGGCGGGGAGTGTATCATAGTTTTTACTATGACTTGACCCTTTACTTTGGGGTTTGACTATTGTTACCTACTGAGTTGTGTGATAAACCCTAGATGTAAAAGAAATATGCCTGCATAGTGCACTTGGATATCTAGTGATGGTCTGACCGGGTGTTATTAGGTATTTGCAAGAAACTCTAGGTAAAGCTAGCACTTCCATTTAGAAAACTCTCTTCGATTTAACATTCCAAAATAAGTTTTCCATTAACAACTTGTCAGAAAAAGGGTTAGGGACATCCCATAACCCTAGGTTTGCCCTAACCCCACGCCCCTAATAGCCCCCTAGGGGTTAGGGTTAGGGTTAAGGTTTAGGCATCTCATTTCATTAAGGACTGGCATTTCTGTGCTAGTCCACTTACTCATTTAGGAAAACAAGGGGGGGGGGGAGGGCTTCGTCACATAAATAAAGTAGAGTATGTGTAATGAGGCTTCCTAGGTTCAAAAGAGAGCTCGTTAACCTCTTACCAATGCAAGCTAAGCTTGTGTCTTTAAGGCGCAACCCTCTATTGTGCCTCCCTAACTTCCACATGACAAGGGTACGTCCCACCTTTGGGTTAAACTATCCTTATTGTTGGCAAAATCTTGCCTTTGTGATCGGGTACGTCACTTTTAAGGAGTTAGTTAAATTCCTTGGTCCAAAAACCTGCTAAAGACATTGCCCGAGTTCACATTCTGTAAAACTAGTGGTTGAGGCCTTGCTCCGGTCGCCTCAACCACGCCAAGTTATGTATCCTAATTCACAAAATGAGCCTCGTTCATGGACTTGGTCAACTGAGGGTTTAAGTTTTTAAGGGTTGGGTTCCTAATATAGGTTACTTTACCAGACTTTGTGGGGTTTCCAAAGAGGAGATTCCAGGGTTGGCACTTGGCAAGCCACCTTTGTGGCACCAAGTAAAAACTCTGACAATGTTACACCCATCTTTCTCTTGTGATCATAAATGGCCTTGTAATTGTTGATGAGGTTCTCCCACTTCTTCCTACATCCATCATAATCTATTCCACTAAATCCTCTCTCATGCAATTGCATTGCAATGAGAGTCCAATGCACCTTCGTAGTTGATTGAATTACTTACCGACTTATCATATCCATCCTCCCAAGAAATTCTTGTCATTTTAGCTCAACTAATGTGAAAATCTTCTTGCTTGTCCAATTTTGTCCATGGAACCTTTTTGATCCTCTACCACCTCCCCCCCTTGCTTCTTCATATTCATCAACTTCATTGTCTAAATCAATAGCTTCATTATTCTCTTCACCATGACTTGCTCTTGTAGATTGGCAATCACCACAACTAGCACTTCAATTTGCATGCTGAGCAACAAGTCGACTTGTTGCTCAACCACCACCACAACTCTCCCTAGGACTAAGCAACCATATTACTTAAACCAAATTGAGATTTATGATAAAGTAGCCGGGCTGCTCATGCCAAATTGAGCAATCCAATACCTTAATTTGACAAGCGGCTAAGTAAATTGGCTAATTTGAGATGATTCAAATGAAGGGTAGACGCCAACAAGCTTCATTTCATGCAAATCCAACTCCCCCCAGGTTTCCCTCACCTATTTTTAGGAGAAATCTTGGTTGCCTAATCCTAATGATTCTTCATCACCAACTTGCTACCTTGCTGCCATAACCTAGCCACCACTACACATGCATCAAGCAAACCTACCCCCTAAGACCAAATTTAACACTTAAAAAATGGTTAGGAAAAATGCTTACCCCACAAATTTTTATAAACTTTAAGGGAATTGATATGAATCCCTTGCCCTTAGTTGATTAACCTCATAAAATTTCAGAGTTAAAATAAGGGTTGTTGGTGTGAATGTAAGACCACCCTCAATCCCACAAAATTTAAGTAAGGTAAGGGCCAACAGGAATGCACCCATACTCATTTAAAAAATACACTAATAAATATTGTACATTCATCCTAAAGGTGCAATATATTATTATGTTAAGTTTTAGTGTTCTACACGAGTTTTATTATGTTAAATATAATGATAATTATGAAAAGCATTTTAATTATAATATGAATTTGTAATATATATATAAGATACAAAAAATTTAAAAATATAAAAATAATTCTATACTATAAAGAAATATTTATAATAAGATACTTTCAACAAAAGGTTAATATAAAAGGTGTAAGATTGAAATTATATATTTAGAACTTAAAATTCATTTGAACAATATATCTTTTTATATAAAATATTTTTATTCTATATAGTATTCTCTTCTAGTTTTCTCTTACATATGTATTTATTTGATACATATTATAAAAATTAAGAACATGCCCCAAGAAGGTTTAAGGCATAGGACGGTATTTCTAGATGTTAAATTTGATGAAACAACTCCTATATGTAAATTATGTTATTCCCTTTAACTCCTTATTAAAGACAACCCTAACGACTACATGAAAGGGTCTTCACTTCACTTGGCGTCACAATGTGACCAAATACTCCACTTTGTACTGAGCAAATGCACATTTGCTCTTCTTTGCCTTAAAAATAAAGGAAAATAAGTGTTGACCTAGGGGGATGACATAACTCAAGTTGGATGTAAGAGTAACCTGCAATTAATAATGGTTAGTGAGTTTGAAGATAACCCCACTATAAAACATATGCTCCATATGGCAAAGGTTAAGGCATCATTTATTAAGAACACATGATAGTGACTAAGGCATCATTTATTAAGAGCACATGATAGAGGCTAAGGCATCATTCTTTACTATAAAGGAACCACCCTCACAAGCGTGTACAACTCTTACAAAACTTCAAGGGGTAACAATATATAGCTAACCTCTATGAACAAGTTATACCTTACACATAGGATTAGTATTTAGTGACAACATAGGTGTGTGTCATAAGCGAACATGAGTGCAAACCCCTAAGGCTAAGGTTACCCTAACCATGTGACCATGCATGTACTTAACAAATTGATTATTCTTATTAATGAGCTTAAGTTGTTCAATTCAAAGACATGTGTATACATCTCTAAGATGAACACCCTTGTCGTGTGCCAACAAGCATACCCAATAAAGAGACCTAACGTAATGCTCAAGGCTTAGTATTCATATTCAAGCATAAACATAAATGCTTGCTAGAATTGCTAAGTCCTTGCATTGAACCATGATACTATCATGCGGATTATGTACACCAAGCCTGTTTTTTCAATTTTTCTTATTTTTTATATTGTTATTTTATAAAAAATGCATTCAAAAGTTCATAGTTTTGTGAATTAAAAAATCTCAATCTATTCACAATTGTGTTAAAAGTATATTTACCTAATGTCATTATTTTTTCTTATTATTGTTTCAGCGCTTATATCTACATAATCAATACTTTTTAATTACATGAACAAAATCCAAATTAAATAAATTTTTGACTTGGTTTTGCACCATAAGCAATTTCTATTTTATATAATAAAAAACATATTTTTAATTACTTATTTTTGTCACAAATGCATTGTCCACATTCTCATATATACACTTTAAATGAGACATGTTTATTAAATAATTATGCACCATTTTGCTTAATTTAAAAATCATGTTTTGTTTTACAAGAAAGTCAGTTGTGCCTAATGAATATGTCTTTAATTATTCTTTATATTGATTTTATTTTGTGATTATATAACATATTTGTTTGTTAAAAGTATCGACTTTGTGTATAATAAAAGTGAGACATGAATATTAACAAAATAAGATTTAAACAACTAGGAGAACTAAATTAAACATATTGTCAAACCTTCAAATCTATAACTTACACTCTTCAAAATCATCACTTTGTATCTTCACAATTTTGTGCTTCAAATAAGCACTAGTAAATTTCTTATATAAATCATTCATGTCAAAGTAAGCACTAGTAAACTTCTTATATAAATTATTTGTCATAGTTTTTACTATGATTCCTCTTTATTTTAGACGTTGACTGTTGTCACTTACCGAACTATGTTGATAAGCCCTAGATGTAATGAGAAACAGCCCCACTTAATGCACTTAGGTGTTTAGGGGTAGTCCGGCCGGTTATTCTTAGATATTACGAAAAACTCTAAGCAAAGGTAACACTTACCTTCTAAAAGTTTTCTGTGTTCCAGTTAGGTTTTTTGGTGGTTTCGACAAGTTTGGCATGTCGAATATGGGTAGAAACACCTTTAGGGGTTGACCTAACCCTAGGGTTCCCCTAACCCCACGCCCTAAACTCCTCAAGTTAGGGTTTAGGGGTTAATGGGTCATTAATTAACTCACCAAGTATATTCTCTCTGGAAATGAGATTCCGTGCTAGCCCACTTATGTAAACAGGAAAACAGGGGGGGCAAGGGGGCTCTATTACATATATTAAGTAGTACATGTAGGAGAGCTCATGGGTTCATGATTGAGTTCGTTACTCTTCTGCCAGTGCAAGCTTTAGCTTGTGTCGTTAAGGTACAACCCTTTATTGTGATGCCTTAACTTCCAGATGATAGGGGTACGTCCCACCTTCGGGGTAGCTCACCCTCAACGTTGGCGAATCCATGCTTGGAAGGTCTTGTCGGAATGCACGTTCTAAGAGGCAAAGGTTGAGGCTTATCTCCAGCCTCTTCCTCCACGTCAAGTTAGGTGTAGCACTCATGGCCAAGCAAGGCACATTCATGTCCTTATCCAACTATGGGCGTGGGATCTTGTTTGACATGTTCACATTACCTAGTTCTTAAGGATTCACTAAGGGGTTTTAGAGTTGGCATTTAAGAGCCATGTTTGTGGCACTTGGTGCAACTCTCGAATCTAAGGGTTATGGCATGATAGCCCACATTGTGGAAGGCAGTGTCACATGGAGATGTGACACTGGATTAAAAGTCACACGATACAACGCCCAAGGCATGCCCTTTGTTTGTTGCCAAGGGGTTGGATACTCTAGTAAATAGGCATATTGGTGTTCGCACTAGGGTGCTAAGCCTTAGGCATCGACTCAAGGGAGTTAGGTCTCGTAACTAGGTGTACTTTGGCACACTTGGCTAGGGGAGTGTTCTCCTTGGAATCCAGGGGTTGAACAACCTAAACTTGTTAGCAGAAGCCCTTTCATAAGGCACTTGTAAGGTCATGTACTTAGAGTTATTCAAACCTAGCCTTATGAAGTTTTGCTTAGCAAAACATTCATGTCTGCTTACGGCGCACACTCCTGTCCTCACTAAGTACTAGCCCTAGGTCTAGGGTATGACTTGGCCACTCAAACCCTTAAGGGTTAGTTGTGGTTCAGGGTACCCCTTGTCGCCTTAAAGGGGTTGTACTCCCGAATGAGGGTGATTCCTTAAAGGGTAAGTGACGATGCCTTAGCTCTGTCACGGGAGCATGTGTGAGACACATCTCCTTTGTGGGGTTAGAGCATGAGCCTGTCTAGGTCTACTCTGGATATCCTTTAAGGTTTGAGGGATGGTCATTCTATAGGACTTAAGGTAGGACTCTAAGTCTTCTGTTTAACTAGGCATCTGGGTTAGACTTTTGAGGTCATTTTGAAAGACTTAGTGTTGCTCACATAGGGAATTAACGTTGAAAGGCCACTTGGCGGCCACGTGTTAGCCAAAACTCTGACAATTCACATTATAGTTCTTCAACAATGGAAAGGTTGACATTTTCTTGTGCAACTTCTTAAACTCTTCATGAACATTAATGATTATGAACTTGTCAAGCTTTAGCACACCTATGACCTTGAATGTATGTCATATGAAACTCTCCAATGCTTTCAGTTCATGATTAGTCACCTAAATAATCTCTATATGTATTGTTCACACACACACACATATATATTTATGCGACATGATGGCGATTCCATACCTTCCTTCCGTTTTTTTACTACATGATGTTGTTCCTTTTGTTTCTTGCTATAATGATGATTTCATAGTACATTCCTTCGATTTTAACTATTGAGTTCTTCCATTTCATCCACTTTCTCGTCTTGCATATTAACATTGTCAAAAATCTTATACATAAAGTGCCATGTTAAAGCCTCTAACCAGTGAACAATATCCTACAATAGTTTTTAAGAGTTTAAATATGAAAACATTGTACATGCAACAATGACACAGAACAAACATACAAACAAGTATATAAACATACAAATGCATACACTAAAACACACAAATAGAAACATAATATAAACATACAAGTACACACAAAACATGTATACATACAAGTATAAAATATGCACACACATACACTAAAACATGCACATTATCATAATACTCACACATAAAAAATTCATTGAATACACATAGAGAGAAACATAAACAAACTTGTGTGCATGTGTGTATATGTGTACTTACATCAACATTGAGATCCAAAATCATTTATCCATATGAAATGTTGTCTTTTGTTAGAAAAACATACCAATCTTTATTTAAAAAAGTGAAGCTCACCACTTGGGACTTTTTTACTCTTGTTAAAGTATTTTTAATATTGGTTTTATATTAAAATATATCTCCACATTGTTAGTGTCTTGTTGAAGAACTTGTGTATCTGCCAAAAGTGTTCATATAATATATATAGTATGTTTATGTTGAAAGGCAATGATGTGCTTATTGTGCTCAAAATTTGCATATAGTTGGTAAACTCAATCCACTTTATTAATAAGTCGTAATAGTCAATGCAATTATTTTTTAACATTCACAATTACAAGTCATCAATGCACATTATTACGATTAAT
Source organism: Selaginella tamariscina (assembly GCA_003024785.1). Lineage (NCBI taxonomy): Eukaryota > Viridiplantae > Streptophyta > Lycopodiopsida > Selaginellales > Selaginellaceae > Selaginella > Selaginella tamariscina. The sequence goes on from PUQB01000016.1 coordinate 307,262, forward strand.
AGAAAAAATTACAAAGTCATGACTCATCATGTTTTATATAGAAAACAAACTGTGAGAAAGAGACTGTCTTTCTGTGTGAGAGTGTGAGTGTGCGAGTGTATCTTTTAGTTTGTATGTGTGTGGAGAGAGATAGTATCTTTGTGTGTGTGTGTTTAAATCATATTTTAGATTGAGAGTGTGTGGGTGTTATTTATCTTTCAATGTGTGTGTGTGTGTGTTTGTGAACATAAAGAGAATTTATATAAGAGACAAATACCCACTTTGCATTGCGTGAACATGTATTTCTTAGTTGTGTGTGTGTGTAGAGAAAGAGTATGTATGTGTGCTTATGAAGTTTTAAATTTGGTTCTTTCTTTCTTTAATTTGTTATAGAGGAAGCTACTGAAACAATATTTATGTTTTTTATTTTGAATCTTAATTATTCAACACATCATATCTTCTTTTAAGGAGAATAAGATATAAATTTATAATCTCATCGTTGAATCATTTTTTTTATAAAAAAAAGTACTTCAAATGAACTCGCCCATATCTAATTTTGATAACACAATAAAATTGTGAAATTTAATAACATTATGTAAAGTTTGTAATTTTTTATTTGTTGATTTCTTAATGAAATCAAGCCCCTACTTAACAAAGCAATTATAAATTTAAAAAGATTGAACAAATTGTAACTTATTTAAATGATGTAACTTTTATTTTTGTTTTTTCTTTTATACACTCTCTTGAATAACATGATATTTAGATTTTTTCAATTGCATACAGACACATAATTCCTCAAACAAAATTATCACTCTCTAGTATTGATCCATTTTCCTCTCATCACAACCACAAACCCTAACCCTTGTTTAGGAATGAAGTAGGAGAATTCCTTTGCACACACATGCCACATACACATGTATGGTCACATGACCACACACATTTTCAAAAAATCAAGCTTCAAATATTAAGTAACGTTGTATAAAAAAATAAAAAATACAGTTTTATATAAAATATTGTATTATAATATCTTAAGAAAGAGCAAATACATACATTAAAATGTTTAACAAAACATCCTAAAGTTTATAAAATGTTCCAATTAAATAATGAAGAAAAATACATTATTTCAAATTTTCTAAAATGATTTTTAACAATTAAACAATCACAAAAATTAAATACAAAATCTTAAAATAAAATATGTTCAAATAATAATATGTAATTGGATTTAGTTTATAACACAAAAACATATACATTTTTATGAATAAAAATGTTGAAATTTAGTTTAAAAACTATAACAATTTCAATGTTATTAAACCATCATTAATATAATAAAACAATACCAACAATCCTTAAAATAATGTGGTATAACTTTATTATCAATGCATAAATGTAAGTAAAATGTTAGTTTTTACATGAAAGCATAACAAAAAAACATTAGCAAAAACATATACAAAAGTCAATTTCAAATTGTAAAATTGAGATTCATTTCTTACAAAAGAATGTCTAATAAGTGTGAAAAAACAATGCTAAAAGTTATGTTCTGATTCGTGAGGACTACTTTTTCAAATTGCATTGTGATATCCTTAAGTGTTTGTTAAAGTCCCATTTGGTATTGTTTATGTAGCTTGCTATATGCCAACCATAGAAAAAAATTGATAAAGAGAACCCATGTTATAAACCCATTTGCCAAGAACCCACGTTCATAGTGGAACAAGGGCATGAATAATGCTTACATTGTGAGTCAAGATTTGTGCTTAGCTACAAGTGTCGTAGCTAGCTTGAAATGAAAGAGGAGGCTCAATCTTTAAACTTATGAAACATGTACTTGGACAATACCTTCTAAATGTGCAGTGTGAATAAAATGGAAAGAATGAAAGACGAGGCTCAACCTTTAAACTTGTGAAACATGTACTTGAATAATACCTTCCAAAGTGTGAATCAAGTGAAAGGAGTTAACTAACTCCATGTAGATTCATCAATGGTTAACCTTTAGGGTGTGACATATATGCATAAGTAGGACATCACTCATCCCCTAAACCCTAGGTTGTGGTGTTAAGACAACCCAAGAGGTGTTTCTAACCCTAGTCTACACGTTTAGTTCATCAAGACTACTTTCAAATCCAACTAGAGGTTTGAGTTTTAAAAAGGTATATTTATCTTTACATAAAATTTTTTTGAAGTGTTTAGTGACAGTTGCCAAAATCATCTTTAAATATTTAAGTGTACTAGGTGAGACTATTTTTCATTACATTCTGAAGATCAACAACAAACTTTAGTAAGTAGCAATAATCAATTTCTAAAATAAAAAAAAATAGTGTTAAAATAAAAATTATAGCATTCCCTTTCACTTTTTAAAATGTCAATGTCCTTGTTAACATCCAACTCCAAGATTAAATTGTGTTAGAAAAATTAATTAGAAACTAGCATTAATCACTCTAAGCAAAATTGACCAAAAAGTTCACATAGTCCATATTACCTCCATGCATTGAACATTTAGATAAGTACTCTAAAATCATTATTCACTTAGTGATCAATTCAGTTAGTGGGACACCACATATATCATGAAGTTGCTTAAAAATTAACTTGTTTCATTTGATGTTATAAAAACTTATCCTTATAAGGAAATGAAACCAAGTCGTTTTTTGATATTAAAAGTAAGTATAATATCCTCACCACTTTGGACATTTTGCATCATTGACCAATACATGGAGAAAAAATAATTTATAATATTTTTTTGAATGCTTTCCATCCTTAGGGAATAATTCATACAATTTGACATAAAACTTCAAGATCAAAATTTATACCTAGTCAGAGATCATTAAATATCATATGTCTCAATTGGCATCCTCACCTTGTACTCATTCCCTAAAAGAGCACTTATCATTAATTTATAACTTTATATCTCACTAAATTTAAAAAAAAAAATTTTAAAGTTATTTTTATGAGAATCTCCGTAAACTCATAATATCGAATGATTAAAATATTGCAAAAGATTTCAAATAAACCTATAGTGAAATATATCATCTTGTGCAACTAGTGTTTAAAATGCATAACAAGTACCTCAAATTAATTCTCATTTTATAAATATTGATATCAACAATGTGGTGACTACTTGGTCACAACTTGATGTTAAACTTTAAAACAAATAGTTTGAAGTTATTTAGAAGTAGTTTCAAAGCACTACTTTAGTGACATCAACAATGTTCGAACGATAACTAACAAGATTCATCAACTTCAACATAATAATCGTCCAGCATCAATATATACATTAGAGTTTTACCTTTTGATATACAAAGTGTTATGGAATGAGGAAGTTCTAATTGATCAATTCCACCAAGGGCTTCGCAATGATGTTAAGGACCTCCTCTTAACATTCTATAAGGACCTAGTAAATCTTTTTGAGGCTATTAGTTGTGCTGCAAGGTGTGAAATTAGTTATTTGAATTTGCTCAAAACGATTTCAATAGTTCATTTAAGAGATAGTAGTGGCTTTGCCCTCAGTAGCACTAATGGAAAACCATGACCATGCTCCAACCCCAACTCAAGGACAATCCCCATGGAGTGTGAGGCCACCCAAGCTCGACACCTAGGTCCCCTAACCCCAGCTGAGAAACAACATAGCAAGGTTAACGGTTGTGTCTTTACTATGGTGGTCATGGTCATATTGTAATCAATTGCCTAAACAAGCTGAGGCGCATGATCAACCACGTTCACCTCGCAAATCCTCAACCCATCATGATCAAGCACATTTGCCCTAAGAGTCCTGAGCCTTCGAGCCAAAGTAACAATTTTGAAGTTTTTAATAAGTTGGATGAGGAATTAAATGAGTAAGTCCAACTAAAATAAAAGCCATTTAGTTAGACAATCCCAAACATAAAGAGCCCCTGCAAAAAATTGACTTCATCCCATTGTCTCGAGTTGGTAGGCTATTTGCAACACAAGTTAAGCTTTGCATGGCTAGGGGTTGCAAGGTCATAACATCAACAATATTAAACTATAGAGCTAATGTTTGTTTCATGAATCACACCTTTGCACGTCAATACTCTATTTCTTTTAAGAGGCTCCCAAGTTCATGAAGTTCATGGGTACATCGTCTCGCCAACCAAAGTGAGAATTGTATTGGATTGACAAGTTCTATAGTCCATATGGGTTGTTCAATGTTTCCTCAGCCTTGCTAACTTATACAGCAAGTTCATCAAGAACTATTCCAAAATTGTGCTACCACTCACTATACTCACACAAAAGAACAAATCGTTTGTGTGGACATCAGAGGTGGAATCTATTTTTAACACCTTGAAGCATTTTCACCTTCTCTTCAATATTGGCTCATTTGGATCTTGATAGATCTTTTACCATTGAAGCTAATGCATCAGACTTCGCATTGGAAGAATCATGTCCCAAATTGCTGAAGATGGTCAATTCCACCCAATAATTATTTCCTCCTATAAGTTTCTTGCATCGAAAATTAATTATGAAGTACATAATAAAGAGTTTTGGCTATTGTAAATTTATTTAAAGAATGGAGGCACTTCCTGGAGGTCAGGTAATAGCTTACAACGACCATAAAAATCTCATATATTTCCAGTCAACATGAGTTTTGAACCATTAATAGTTTCATTATGCCCAATTCTTAACATGGTTCAACTTTGTCATCACATATCAACCAAGTTTGCAATAAGGTAAGCAGATGCTATATCTCGACGATCCTACTTGGCTCCTCATTCTAGTGACTTGGCATTTGACCAACAATGGCAGGTTCTTTTGGGATCAAACCAGTTAAAATTGATGGTTACTAAGGTGTTGCAAACTTTAGTGGATTCTAACATTCTTAACATGGTTTGTGCGACATTACCAACAGATTTAATTACTCATGATGTTATGAACCATATTGCTCTTAACAAAGTCTTAGGTTCTAGTTCCAGTACAATCCTAGTGACTACAATTGATTCAAGTTCCATGACAAGTTGTTGGTCTATAAAATCTTGTTTATGTTCCAAATGGCTCCTGTTGTCTTTTGAGTATCATAGGATTGTCATAATAGTCATGACCCACAAGACATTCAAGTTAATTACTCATGATTGCTAGTGGTCAACTTTGAAGGTATGTAGTAAACTTTTGCACTTGTGATGTTTATTATTAATCCAAGACCCCTCACCATTTATAAGGATTGCTTCAGCCATAGCCAATTTCAACTAATCCTTAAAGGTCAATTCCCATGAACTCCATCACTAATTAAGGGTTAAGTATGGTTAATTATAATCTAAGATGTGTACAAAGTTTATCACAAGTGAGAAGATTTAAAAGGTTTAGTGTGGTTTAATTGTAGTCCAAAATGACTCATTTTTTTTTATACAAGTGAGGAGATAAACAGGGGACTAATGATTAAAAAAATAAAATAAAATTATATGATCTACTAGACCGATATATCATCACCAATCGTAAATCTAAATTCGTTGTTAAGTTTTAAAAGTGATTACTCCATATTTTAAACATTGAGTGCAAGTTATCCTCTTGGTATCGTTCACAAACCTGTTCTTTTTAACTTTGGGTAACTAGGAATTCTGTATAAGTGCCTTCGGGCTAGGGTTCAGTCTTAGGGGCTTGAGCTTGAGCAGGTGGCCTACGAGAGCTTGATTCACAATCTCGGCATTCACTTTGTAAGATCGGTGCCCATGCTAGCTGTGGCAGGTCGTTCGTCGTTTGTCTTCAAGGCTCCAGTAGCAACCCTAGCGCAAAAGATCGAAAAGTGGCCAGGCACCATGTATAAGGCCCGGATTTACACGGATGTGAATGTTCTTCGGCCCAAGGAGTACTGGGACTACGAGTCACTCACGGTCGAATGGGGGTAAGCATCTGCATGGCTTGTGAAACTCGTCTTATAGAGTGTTATAGTGATCAGGAGGAGTACGAAGTTGTTTGTAAGGTCGTCGTGTGAAGTATAGCGAGGTGTTTGAGGGCGCATCAACTGCGTGAACAATGAGCACTGTATTATAAAAATACTGAAGCCTGTGAAAAGACAAAGGTACAGCCCCTGTGTATGTTTTTTAGTGTTTTTGTTTTTTTTTCACTTCCGTTTCGCTTGCATTTTCAGATAAAGCGTGAAATTAACAGTGGACCTAACATTGTCAAGCTCCTAGATATTGTTTGTGATCAATGTCACAACCTGATACAGGATACAGGATTTCGGATACAAGATACAAGATACGGAATATAGGATATGCCTGCAGGATATTCTTAAAGAATATACCTACAGGATATTCCTAGGGATATGCCTAGAGGATATGCCTACAGGATATTCCTACATGATATACTACAGGATATGCCTAGAGGATAAGGGACATGTGGACTCGTTTTAGCCTTTACATGCATATAGCCACTTTTAGATGCATGCAACCACTTTTAGCACTCATGCCTAGATTAGCTCTTGGAGTTGTGAGCATGAAAGCTTCGACCTAATTGTTGTACAATCAATTACTATCAACACCAATCATTCTACGATCATTCTTATTCTTGTCTTGTTCGTGTCTTGCTCCTTGCCTCCTGCTCTTGTCTTGCTCTTGGTTCTTGTCTTGCTCTTGTCTTACTCTCGATCCTGTTTTGCTCCTGGATCCTGTCCTGCTTCTGTCTTGCTCCCGGATTCTATCTTGTTCCTGTCTTGCTCCTGGATCTTGTCCTGCGCCTTGTCTTGCTCCTGAGTTCCTACTTCCTGTCCTGCTCCTGAATCAAGCCTTCTTGTTCTTGGAACCCTGCTCTTTTCCTGGTTTTTGGATTGTGGCTTGCCCCCTTGCTGGAGCGTGATGACCCATTGGTGGAAGACTTTGAAGGTTTCGTGGTTGCCTTTGAAGCCTGCTTTGGAGATCCTGATAAGTACTGTTCCGCATGCACAAAGTTACGAAAGCTCACCCAAGGATCCCGACCAGCTTCTATCTATGCATCCGAATTTCAGCAACTTTGCACGAACATTCCATGGGACAAAACTGCATTGATCGAACACTTCCATTTTGGGTTGAGGGATGACGTGAAGGACCTTCTCCTTACGTTACCAGATGCCCAAACATTAACAGAGATCATGCAATAAGTCGTTCGCTACGACAACCGTTTGTTCGAGCGTCGTCAGGAAAGATCCCGTCAGCAATTCCTACAAACCAATCCTACAGCTGCAATACATGTTCCTGCAACACTTTCTGGAGTAGTTCCTATGGAGGTTGAGAAATCCAAGCGTGGCTCTCTTTCCGCTGCTGAGAAGCAACGTCGCCACAGTGAGAACCTATGCTTGTATTATGGTGAAGCAGGACACAAGGTAGAATGTCCTACTAAAGTCAGGAAGTTCAAGACACGTGAAGTTAAAGCTGAAGTTCAGTCAGAAAACTTCAATGTTCACTTCATGCACGTTGTAACTAAAGTGGGCATGATACGTGAAAATGGGAATATAAAATAAATTACTAATTAATACTTAAGTTTTAATTATTAATTAATCATTTAATTAATATGTAATTAAGCCTTAAATATTAATTAATTAATTAATTAATCCTTCAATAACCTTACTTAGTAAGGAATATTCCTAAAATATCTTAGAATATTCATATTATTCTAAAAATAGTTTACAATAATGAAGAAATACTATCAAACATAATTACAAATGAAATCATTTTCTTATCAACATGTTAATTTTTTATAAATACTTTCTTTCTATCATACAAAGAAATCTTTTCATTTTGTCTAAATCATCACTCTCCGGATTAATCAAATCATTTTGGTCAATATCTTGATGTTGTTGCCACCACTTAACACTCTCACGAATGCAATTGGGAGTTGCCATCCTTGTTAATACATAAGATGTGATAAGAGAAGGTCTGCATAAAGGCTCATCTAAAAACTGACGTTCCTTAAGAATAATATTATAAAGCGCCCGGTTGCTATCCTTCATTTTATAAAATTCAATATCACGAGAAAGAAAAGCTTCAGGAAATGTATGATACGGTGGATACTGCTCACAAAAATTTTCGAGATTCTTCTTTCTGAGGCACGTATCCAAGTAGTTCACTAGCTCATCCATGATATCGGTATCAGAATATGGATCGAAAGTGATTGGATGAATACAAGCAATGTTTTGGTTGAGCATAGCCTTCTGAGGAGAGTCGTCTACTACTAAGATATGTGCATTCTTCGTTATCCTTAAGCGACTGATCTCCCCATGAGTCCCAATTATTCTTTCATTCTTGAAGAAGTATGGCTTGCTTTCCTTTCTTATATTGTGAAATTCGAGAGGTTTATGACACATTCGCTGGTCAAAAATCCAATCTTTACGAATCACCTCTTCTGCAACACTACAATGTTTCTTAAGTAAACTCAACAGCGGTGTTAAGTTATGAATCTGCATGCATGACCAAATCCCCACAAGCGCACCCATCTCCTTAAGCTTTTGAAAGAGACGATCCAACCCTGGACGAAAAATAATATCATATCGAAATTTACCATGACAAGGAATGAAATCTCCTTGTTTGATTTCTGTTTTTCTATCCTCGGGCCTTTGTCGATGAAGCAGAACACCATTGACATCCAACAACACAATATGGCCATGAGTAACATGAGATAGCGTTGCCTCTTGAATACTTTGCAAATCACTTGTTTGCTCCCTTTCACATTTATCCGTTGCCACTATTCGTTGCCTATCCCTTCATCATTTAATTGTACATCATCCTTACAAGATTCAGATATTGCATGCGCTGAAGAAATTGATTTCGGAACTGAAGCCAATAAAAATGATGATGCAAAAACTGAAGTGGCCCCCATGGTAACGATGTTTTGAGCTGCATTATTATCCATTTCCTGCATGAACTCTGTCATTCTGACATGTGGCACAAGAAATTGTCGCCAAACCCCTCTCTTACCTCATGGCAATGCTGAAAATCCATGTTCTCAATTATTTCATTACATCTGCAAAATGATAATTAGCTGACCTTAAAATTATCAAGGTATATTATTTACCTTGTTAATGTGTGACCCATGTTTGAACTAAAAGCTTCATTAATCCTTGAGAATTTATTTTCTGTACAAATATAAAAGAAATATACAAAAATGCCTTATGTTACACTCATTTACAACTATTCATCACTCTATCAATTCATTATCAATTCTTCTTCGCTATTACCTTCTGAGTGAGGCGAAGAAGGTCTAAGCCGCTTGTGAGATGGTTCAAGATCTTCTGCATCTTCTATTGATGTTTCCATGGGTCCTGGAGTGTGCGAATGTTCTGTACTCCTCGAGATAACTTCCGGTCTAATATCTGATTGATGTTCGTTCTCAGACTCCGAGATTGAACCAGATTCACCTTCAGAGCTATCGCACTTATCTGGAGGGAACTTTCTCAAATACGCCTTTATGGATCGTTGGGGTACTCAGTTGAGACCCAATCTATCCACTTGTTCAGGTCCTCAACCATGGTCTTATCCTTCTCAACGGCAAACACACATGTATGCCGAAGGTAACACTCCTTCAAGACGGACCCCCTAGTGCAGTAGTCAAAAACCCACGCATCACTGTGAGGACCCCTGATCAAGTTGACGATGCTCCGTGCCGCTTGACTTGTAATGTTTGGATAACGTACATTGCCGAATACGTCACTCATACCTATCGGTGTATCGGATGGAGGTTCAGGGCCGTTGGAGTGCAAACAGATGCCTGGCCAGTCATTTGGAAGCTTGAAATTGTTTGGCGCATTCCTAACAACCAAGTGAACAACAGTATCAATGCACTTGGGATTAGCATCGTTCATATAAAATCCTGTCCAACGATGTCTATTCTTCTTGGCGAAGGCGAAGGCAAAAGTATCGGTGACATGAGCAAGAATCAAGAAATAAATACCTGAAAAAGTAGGTATCAGTGAAGAGCGCAAGCATGAATTCAATAATAAATACCTTCTATGTATATGCTTGCACGGCTAAGTTTCTCCACCAGATCCTCTAGTGCCCTATCTGTCGAAAGATTTTTTGACACCCGCCGATCCATCACGAACAATTGAAACGGTTTCCTACAAGCAGTGATGTTACCCCATAAAGTCTCCGAATCTAACAACAAACATCTGTAGGGCTTGTCGTGATTCGTAGCATCCTCCTTTATAAGGTTCAATTCGGTTCTCCGCTGCTGAAGGACTGCCATAAGAGAAGGCGTCATCCCAATGTTCTCCTTTTTGGCGTTGGCGTGCAATAGATTCTTGCCTAGATCTTCCGATTGGTTCACCCATTCGACAAGCATATCATCGTTCGTCACATGCAAATATTTGCTAACCTCTTCATATGTTGAAGTCGAGGTCCAACCCAGTTTGTGGCAGTGTATTCCCAACCACTCCTTGAAATGCCTGACCGTCTTCACTCCATGCCTTGAGATGAAAAGGAGAGGTTGGGCTGCTGTTATTAATTTGTAGTTTGCCATCGATCACCAAATCAGCCAAGACTTCCATCTCCTCCATCGTTGTTCCATTTAAAGGCTTCAACCATGTGAGCTTGAAATCGTTGTCTACATCCTTTGTAGATTGAACAGACTTAGCCTTCGGCGTCTTACTGGGTTTCTTTGCAGACTTTTCTGAGGGCTCCCCTTCACTTGTCTGCTTCTTCTTCAGTGTTCCTTTTGAAAAGGATTCCATAATCCCCAACCATTTGGCAAAGATCCTATCTTCGGGGCAAGAAATCAACATCATCAGAAATGATGTTTCCTTCCCGCCCACCTGGGCAAAATCAACTGCTGCAATTTCTTCAACTCTCTGAGGAAAAAGACAGATTAATATACCGGCGAGATAAATCCCGCCCAAACAATTTGCTTACCCGGTATTCCGCAGATTGTGTATTCCCTGCGGTAGCTCTTTGTGGTCGCTGAAGAGATTCCCACACGGCTCGCGTGTGTTTAAACTTCTCCCATATTTTGCTGTTGTAGTGGTTGGTGTCGGCAGCGTCCCATTCCGCCGATAACTTATGGTACTGCTCGATTGTGAGATTCGGCTTAGCTAAAAACGCCGATCTTTTTGTCAGCTTCTCACGGGTATGCTCGGAAAGTTTTGTTGCCATCGTTCCTTTGTTGTGTTCATCGAGAAGTCGTTGGGCTGCCGTTATTGTGTGCTGGCCACTAATGATGTAGTACTTGATAGATTTTTATTCTCCGTCTGAATCTTCATGAGTTGTTCTGGTGTTGTGATCCAGACTTTGTCAGCACCCTTCCTTCTTTCATAGTATGGACACAAAACAGCATTATGTGGAACGGTATAAGAATTGTCGTCCTTCATCTTCTCCATGAGCTCAGCTACACGTTCCTGGTTGAGTGGCCTGTAATTGAAGTTTGGGTTGACGCTGCAATATTTAACCCTACAAGGATAAATCTTATCATCCAACATCATTTCCTTGTGACTTATTGCAGCATGAGATGCCACAGGTGCAGCTGACAAAACGATTGATGATTTTCTTTTGCGATCCGAATCAACATGTGTGATCCCCGACTGCAGCTGTTCTAGTGTTCTCGGCACACTCTTCCAGCTCCCGAAGCTTCCTAAGCAAATTGAACGTGATCTGTAGAGAACCTGAGACCGAGCCACCTTCTCAATCTCCCTTATGATGTCGCTGTGTTCTTCTTCAATGTGAAGAGGGAAGATTGCTCCACTTGCTGATTTTCTGTATTGTGAAGCAATATCTCCTGACAATACACCTACTCGATGAGTCTGAAGATCTTCGAAGTAGACATCCAGATGGATCCCCTCCATAGATGGGCTTTCGTTGAGTTGAAGAAGAACTCCAAGGTCAACATCATTAGTGAACACGTGAACGTCATTATCCACAAGTCGACAAAACCACCCGAGATTAATGTTGTAACTGACGACCTCTGGATCCGAGAACGTGACATTGGATGGAACAAGGCATATCTGTCGAGCATCGTCCAATCTGGGTTCGCAGCCTGCTTTCGGGTGCTTGACTAGCGAATCTACTTTCCATTGTTTTGCTTGTCCATGAGATGTGACAGAGGTTAATTTGACAGCAACCATGGTTGCTCCAATGCGCTTCCCATTTATCTTAAAATATGGCCAAGTTGATTCCAGAATCCCCCTGCCCATCTCTTCTCCTGCTCTTGTCTTTAAATGTCACTCAATTCCACATCTGAATACAAAAATGATTAGTTCAAGTATCCGAGTATAACAGATTTTATTTTAATTCTTACCCAGAATTTGACGACGACTCCATACTAATGACTCGATCTCCTTGTTTGATCAAATCGTCCTTCTGCAAAATAATACACTATAAATATAAATTATATAAAAACGCACACACACTTGTATAAACCCGAATATACAAAAATAATACACAGAGAGAAGTAGACGTAATTAACTGTCCGAAGCTCACATTTGTGTTAGTGCAAAAGAAAGATAACATTTCGTTTTAGAACCACCACAAATGTGAGCTCTGGACAGTTTTACATAGATTCCTAGCTTTTACTCGAAATATTATGATAAGATGATAAAAGTAAATAAAATGAGATATGCAACTTATATATACTAATACACATATATATTCACATGGAAATTAATCTCGCCACCCCTTCAATGCCTCCTGAAAGAGTGGGCGGGATTAATCTCGCCACCTTTCTGGAGGCCTTGAACGGGAGTGCGGAATTAATCTTGCCACCCTTCTCGGTCTCAGAGAGAACTGGGCAGGATTTATTTCTCACACCCCTTCAGTGACTCCAGAAAGGAGGCGGGATTAATCTCGCCCACCATGTAAGTGATGGTTAAATGAATTTCCCCACCTTCCCAATTCTCTCCATTGGTATGTTGAAAACCTTCTACGTCTCAGACAGAAACGTTTGGGATTGGTCCGACTCACCAATGGAGAAAACAAAGGAAGGGTGGCGGGATTCATTCCTCCAACAGGCATTGAAGACTCGGCGGGATTAATCCCGCCGCCCAGGGCCTTCACTCGGTCCCTATGCGGCGGGATTAATCCCGCCGGACGCCAATTTCCTCGCGAATCGGGCGGGATTAATCCCCGCCTAGGCACTTCAGACAGGCCAATGGCGGCGGGATTAATCCTGCCCGATTCCGAGCAGGGAATTGGCGTCCGACGGATTAATCCTGCCCGATTCTGCGCAGGGCATGCGTACGCGGCGAGATTAATCCCGCGTCCCAGGCCCTTCACTCAGGCCTTAGTCGGCGGGATTAATCCCGCCGAACGCCAATGCCCTGTGCAAAATCTTGCGGGATTAATCCCGCCGCCTAGGCCCTTCAGGCAGGCCAATGGCGGCGGGATAAATCCCGCCCGATTCTGCGCAGGGCATGCGTATGCGGCGGGATTAATCCCGCCCACCATGTAAGGGATGGTGAAATTAATCCCACCACCCTTCTCAGTTCCCTCCATTGGTATTTTGTAAACCTTCTCCGTCTCAGACAGAGTTAGTCGGGATTGATTCAACATACCAATGGGGTAATGAAGGTTCGGAGATTAATCTCGCCACCGGGTAATGAAGGTTCGGAGGCTAATCCCGCCGCCCTCTCGTAAATCATGCGCTCACACATATATATTGGCTGCGGCATTTTTGAACAGGGATGGGTGGGGGCGGGATTAATCCCGCCGCTTATATCCTGCGGAAGTGCCTGAGCGGCGGGATTAATCCCGCCGCCTTCCGCGAAGGGCATGAGCGTGGGGCCGGATTAATCCCGCCGTTCATGTCCTGCGTGAATTCCCTGGGCGGCGAGATTAATCCCGCCGCTCTACGACAAACCGAAGAGCGGCGGGATTAATCCCGCCGCCCATGGCCTGCGTGAGGGGCCTCGGCGGCGGGATTAATCCCGCCGCCCATCCCCTGTAAATGCCCTGCGCGGAATCCGGCGGGATTAATCCCGCCCATTAGAACCTTCACACAGGCCATTGCCGGCGAGATAAATCCCGCCGCATTCCGCGCAGGGCATGGGTGAGCGCGGGATTAATCCCGCTGCCGAGGCCCCTCACGCAGGTTATGGCGGCGGGATGAATCCCGCCGCTCTTCGGTTTGTCGTAGAGCGGCGGGATTAATCCCGCCGCCCATAGCCTGCGTGAAGGGCCTCGGCGGCGGGATTAATCCCGCCGCCGAGGCTATAAACCTATAGCGGCGGGATTAATCCCGCCGCTCGAGGGCTTAGCGAGATAAAAACACACACATATATATATGTGTGTGTGTGTATATATATATATATATATGTATGTATGTATGTATGTATAGGAGTGTACGTGTGTGTGCAAGAGATAGATAAATAAATAAAATTATACAGTACTGGTACACCTAATATATGTGTGTACATAGGTATATATATGTGTGTATATGTATATCGTGTGTATGCGTGTGAGCGAAAAATAAAATCATACAGATAAACAAACACACACACACACATATATATACACAGGAGTGTGCGTGTGTGTGCGAAAGATAAAACTAATAAATAAATAAAATTATACAGATAAACACACACATATATATGTGTGTATATAGATATATAATCTATAGAGAAAGAGAGAGAGTCTATGAATATATAAGCATATATATAAACTAGTGTTGTATGTATGTATATATGTATATAGGTATATATATGTGTGTATATGTATATTATGTGTATGCGTGTGTGAGCGAAACAAATAAAATCATACAGATAAACAAACACACACACACACACATATACATACACAGGAGTGTGCGTGTGTGTGCGAGAGATAAAACTAATAAATAAATAAAATTATACAGATAAACACACACATATATATATGTGTGTATATAGATATATAACCCATATGAATATATAAGCATATATATAAACTAGTGTTATATACTATTTGTTAATATGCATTGATTATATATATATATATATATATATATGTGTGTGTGTGTGTGTGTGTGTGTGTGTGTTGTGTAAAGCAGTGCGCGTGTGTGTGGAGAGATAGATCAATAAAAAAAAAATTTACAGATACTGGTACACATAATATATATATATATGTGTGTGTGTGTGTGTGTGTGTGTGTGTGTGTGTGTGTGTGTGTGTGTAAAGCAGTGTGCGTGTGTGGGAGAGATAGATCAATAAAAAAAAATTTACAGATACTGGTACACATAATATATGTATGTATATATGTATATAGGTATATATATATATGTGTATATGTATATCGTGTGTATGCGTGTGTGTGCGAGAGATAAAACTAAAAATAAATTTATATGCACACTCTTATACATATATACATACATACACACACACACACACACAGATCTCACCTGTGTGCACAGCCGCCGCCGCCGATTTCACAGCCGCCGCCTCTTGAAACCCTAAGAATATACCTAAACCCTAAAGGAATTAAATATATATATTAACCCTAATAGAATATTCCTTCTGAGAATATACTTAAACCCTAAAAAGAATAAAATATAAATTCGCCCTAAACGAATATTCTTTCATTATATTATTAGCGCGTGCGTGTGCGTGGGTGTATCACATACACCTCAAAAATATAAATCATGCAGGGATTTAACATGTGTGTGTCCATGAGAGTGTTAAAGTTTCATGTGTATCAATACATACATACACATTGCATATATTAATACACATAATATATACATACACACGTGTATACACACAGACATACACACATATTAGTACATAATATTAGAGAGACCGAGTACATATTATAGATCATGCATGTGTATATGTTTGAGAGAAGAGAGACAGTACATATTAACATGGATCATGCATGGTGTGTATGTATGAGAGAAGACAGAAAGTACACATATATACATATAGAGTACACATATATACATGCACACGTGTATACACACAGACATACATACATATTACATGAGTAAATTCATTGTGTTACATATTAGGGTTTAGGGTTTAGGGTTAGGGTTTGCTCCCAACAAGTTTAATATAAATATTACACATGTAAATTCAATGTGTTACATACAGTCACACAGATTGAGTACATATATCATACATGCGTTGAACATGATGTTTTCAATAAAGAAGCAACCTATTTCTTCAGTTTGGTTTAGGGTTGTGCATGTGTTGCATATGTGTTTTTGTAAGTTCTTGTAATGCGTGTGTAAATTTATGATTGTGTTTATATATGTGTGCAAAACAAACATCGAATAATTAAGAAAATAATATTAATAAACACACTAGGAACATATTTTAAATTATACATAATAATATATGATTTTATCTAATATATAGCCATATATAGTTTTAATAATATATATTAATTTAATATTGATAAAAAGGTTTAACATTGAAATATTCTTGAAATAATAAGAAATTAATTGAGAAAATCCCATTAATATATACAAATGTAAATTAAGTACTCAAATAATTAACTAAATTAATTATCATAATCATGTTTAATATTGGAATATTCTTGGAATAATAAGAAAATAATAAAGAATATCCCATTAATATAAAGAAGATTAATTAATCAAGTAATTAAGGAAATGATATTAATATATATATTATTAAAACTATATATGACTATATATTAGATAAAATGATGTATTATTATGTATAATTTAAAATATGTTCATAGTGTGTATTAATTTAATATTGATAATAAGGTTTAACACATGAATATTCTTGAAATAATAACAAATTAATTGAGAAAATCCCATTAATATATACAAATGTAGAATAATTACTGCAATAATTAAGAACAAGACTAATTTAATTATGATAATCAGGTTTAATATTAGAATATTCTTCAAATATTAATAAAATATTAAAGAATATCCCATTGATACTAGGAAATGAAAACTAAATACTCGAGTAATTAAGAAAATAATAATAATAAACAGACTATGAATATATTTTAAATGATACATAATAATATATCAATTTATTTATTGTATAAGTATATATATATATATATATATAATATAAATATACTTGAATACTAAGAATGTAGAATATAGTCTAAAATTTCGTAATATTAAACAGCTTGAATCACTTGAATAACATTAAATGCAATTTTAAAATACTCATTGAACTGGAGAGTATATATGTCAGAGTGTCGGATATTTGTGTCAACTCATCTTAAATTTTATTTTCTGTTCTTTTTAAAAAATTTGAATTTCTGACATATGTATTATCGGTCTGACATGTAAATTTGAAAATGCATTTAATTTCCCACTCAAATTCAGATCTGGTTCTTTCTCCGGCAAGGGTTTCTTCATTTCTGTATTTTTCACTCTTTAGATCTTCTTTTTTCTTCATAGTGATCATCTCAGGGGCGAGATTAAATTGGGTG
Organism: Selaginella tamariscina; assembly: GCA_003024785.1. NCBI lineage: Eukaryota > Viridiplantae > Streptophyta > Lycopodiopsida > Selaginellales > Selaginellaceae > Selaginella > Selaginella tamariscina. The sequence continues at coordinate 324,526 of PUQB01000016.1, forward strand.
CTATTCTTTATAGGAAAGCACGGTGCCTTCAGTGCTTTTTACAAGTAAGTATTATAAACAAATTTAAAAATACTTATAAAGATTCACTCTCTTACATTCTCTCTTAAAATTACAATTTAAGGGTTTAGGAATGCATTAGGATTATAATATATTCCGTTAGGGATTTATCCCATTTAAATATCCTTTTAACTTAATATTCTAGGTTAACCGGGCCGGCGGGATTAATCCGGCCATTTCTTTTTGGCCTCTTCGAAGAGGTGGCGGGATTAATCCCGCCACCATCTCCCGGGCAATGCTTCTCCGCCACTGAAAAAGAGTGGCGGGATTAATCCCGTCGATAACCTTCTCAACTGATGAAGAGTTACCAGAATTTATTAGAAAGATGTCGGCGGGATTAATCCCGCCAACCATTTTAGGAGGCAGGGAAGGGGGGCGGGATTAATCTCGCCACCACTTCCCTGTTTTAAAGATTTGGGGACAGGATTTATCCCGAGATCTCTTTGAAATCATAGTTTTGGAGAGAGTTATGTGCGGGTTTAATCCCGCCACCCATTCCCCGTCGTAAGAATTGTGGGCGGGATTAATCCCGCCTTGGACTCCTCCGACAAGGAAGAGCCGGCGGGATTAATCCCGCCGCCTCTTCCTCCTCGGGGGAGTCCGACGGGATTATTCCCGCCGACTCTCTCCGGCGAGGATGAGTCGGCGGGATTAATCTCGCCGGACTCCCTTCCTCGTCGGAGAGTCGGCGGGATTAATCCCGCCGGACTCCCCCCGAGGAGGAAGAGGCGACGGGATTAATCCCGCCGGCTCTTCCTTGTCGGAGGAGTCCAAGGCGGGATTAATCCCGCCGACTCTCTCCGAAGGGTTGAGTCGGCGGCGGGATTAATCCCGCCGACCGTTCCTCGTCGGAGGGATTCGTGGGCGGATTAATCCCGCCCATCAGTTGTATTAATCAAACATGAGATATTATCTCTAAACATAATTATGTATTATTGCATATGCATATTATTAAGTAACCGTAATTCAGATTTCTTAGAAATATTGCATAAACAGATATCATAAATAATACAATTATTTATGTGCAGGACAATATGTTTAATACTGGAGATAAAGTATGTCTTCTTCGGAATAACGAGATAGTTGGCACTGGAACTGTGGAAGTTCGAGATAATAATGCATCATGTCACAATATTGCCCAAGGATCTGTGTGTACGTATGGGTGAACACCATTTACAGTATGTTGAGGTTCTGGGAATGGAATTTGAGGAGGGTTCTCCTGTATTGTGGAATTTGGATGAAGTCAAGGCTGACACAGAATATGCAGAGTCACAAACAAATAGTAGCACGAGTTTACCAGATGATGGCTTGCCTGCTGTAATGGATGAGGTGATTCTCTTTCTTCGTGAGATTGAAGTCGGAAGAGGCATCATCACAGCTATAAATCCAATGGAAGCAGTGTCAGAAGAGAAACTAGGGTCCGACTTCGTGGGTGTAGTTGTGACAGAGGTTTCACCTAATGGCACATTGTATCCTGGATCCCTCGTGAGGTGGCGAACATCTGAATTAAGACGGCAAGATGGTTCAACATATTCTGGGTTGGATTTCAATAATAACAACCCGGAAGAACAACTCATATTTGAAGAGGTTCCTTGCATTGGTCCTATTGTAAGAAAAAGGCGATTCATGGGTTGTAGATCTTCCCCTGCAAGTTTCAGCAAGAGGGTAAAGATGGATCCTACATCTTCCGAAAGTGTTACGAGCATTTCCACGATTGACTGTTGCAAGAAGAAGTGTTGTCAGATGGCAGACCGGAATGAAATTACCCAATGTAGACATGTCTTTCGTATGCTCACCCAAAAGCAAAGGCATGAGTTTGTATATGCTGCACTAACTGGGTGTATTGATGGAATGGCCTCGGACACAGGTTATCAGAGTACATCCATGGTATTTAATAAGGTGGCCATCTGCTTCAAAGCTTGGTACAGTATATACGGGATCCCAAAGACCACGTTCTACCGTCGGAGGGATGAGTGGCTAGATGGAGCGCGAACCTCAGTTCATGGGAACACTGGCTTGGTCAAAACCCGCTCTCACATCATGGCAGCCATAGAGATACTCAAGGCTTTTGTGGAAGCAAATGCAGACAGGATGCCTCACAAATGCCGAACCACAAATGCAGGGGTCAGGGAAAATCTCAAGGTTTTACCTTCAATCTACACTCAATTGAAACTGTGTGAACATGTGAACAAGTGCCTCAGTTTGATGGGGCTCCAAGCAATCTGCACTGGTACCTTCAACAACATATGGAATACTCATTTTAAGGATGTGGAGATTGCAAAACACTCTAGCTTTTCTAAGTGTGACACTTGTACATCATTGAAGGCTGCAGAGGCTTGTGCAAAAACCTTGGTGGAGATCACTACCATTCAAAGGAAGATGGAGGCCCACATGATTGCACAACAAACTTGCGGTCTCAGTACTATGCACACCGCATGCTTTCTGTGTCACGCCCATCAGAGTACCTGTGCTTGATCCATGACAAGATGGATCATTCAAAGACCAGCATTCCAAAGCTCTTTGCAACACCAAAGTGCCTTGGAAATGTCATGAAACTTCCGATTTCATTGACAGGTGTGCTAACACATGGACACGGTTGTGAGTCATATGGACACTTTTCACTTCCACATTGGTCTAGCGACTCCAATTTCACTATTGGGTCGTTAGCCATGTGTTTCAGAAACCTTGAAGCCCACTCACAGACAAGTCCTATCAGTGATCTCAAAGTGAAGAAACAACACCTTCAACCTTTACATAATGCTCTCATGAACACGTCTGCACTTGAGGCTACTTGGGAATATGAGAGGCATTGTCAGCAACCTGCACAAAAAACAGATGGCCCTGTTGAGAGTTCAGGTTCAGTGGAGGGATCTAGCTCAAATAGTGTACATGTGTCCTCAACATCAAATAAGCTTCCTCGTCATTTGCTTTTACAGATGGATAATTGTGCAGCGAGAACAAAAATAGGTAAATCATTTTACTTAAGGGTTTCTCAAGCTCATACTTACTTTTATTTTCTAGATATGTGCTAGCATACTTGTCAATGCTTGTTGCCAAAGGTGTGTTTGAAACAATCACGCTCAGTTTCCTTATGGTTGGTCACACTCATGAAGATATTGATGCGTTCTTCAGCAAGGTCTCCAACTCTACAAAAAGGACAAGTGCACTTACCTTACCGCATATGATGAATCTTTTTGAAAATTGCATCTCCAAAAAAAGTTGTGCTTTGCTTGTGACTGAGGTGCCAGACTTCAAAAAATTTCTCAAGGAGTATATAAAAGAAGGGAGTGATTCTTTAGTTGGTCACCTTGTGCCGCTACAATTCTTTTTCTCCATACGAGATGGTATACCTATTATGCAGTACAAGTTACGGCCATCAGAGCAGGAGTGGTTACCGAAAGAGGGCTTAATGCTCTTCAAAAGTGGAGAGGATGGAAAGCCACTTCTCCCAGAAGGACAACCAGACCCTATTCCATTGAGTGCCCAGCTCAAGGAACAAGAGGTTATTATTGATGGCATCAAAAAATATGTGGCATGGGTTCAAAAATCGATGCCAAAGAATTCTGATAAGGCAACTGGTTACTCAGAACTATATAAGCATGTGGTCAACTATTGGGAGACTGTTGTTCGAGAGTTGGAAGGGCCTACTGTCACAAGTACAGAATTGCAACACCCTTTTGGCCTAAAACAAGGTGGCGAGAGGAGATTGAAATGACATCACTGAGCACAGACGACATAGAAGCCAGTAGTGATGTGGAAGTGCAAACCCCACATTTTGTTGGACAAAGGAACCAAAAACCTAAAGCATACTTTGATTGCTGCAAGGATCTTCAAAAACTAATGATGGTTCTCATTACTCCAGATGCGTCATATAATCAGCCTATTTGGATGGGTCAAATTATCGACACACCTGAAGTAATCACAAAAAATAGTATTGTTAAGGTTGCATGGTTCAAACCACAAAAAAGGCGACACGAGAAGGAGAGCGAAAGATATAATGGATGCCTAGAGAAAACATGGTCTCCCAATCAAAAAGACCCAGCATGTTTTATAAATGTTAAATCCATTCGATATGGGTGGATGTCAAGAAGCGTTGATAAAGTCACGATTAACAAAACTGCAAGGGAATGTATGTTTTCTGAAGCTTAAAGCAATTACAAAATTATAAAATATCATATATTTAATATTCATAATTATTATAAACTCTTTAATAATAGTACCAAATTGTATACTTAACTATATAAATTTAAAAAATGATATGGAAGATTGACTATATTATTATAGGATTTTATATATATATTATTACTACTACAAATTTTTAATTAATAATGTTATATTTAAATATTAATATTTTAATAACAACATCAATATTTATATAATGTACCTCTTATGCTCTTCCTTAATTGTTATATTAGGCAATATATTATATAATTTAATACATTCTACTTTTATAATGTTATTAATTTTTGTTCAATGAATGCTATAATTTATTAAAGGGTAGAATACAAAATAGAATATTCTAAAGAATATTCTCTTTTCAAACATATATTCTAAAGAATATTCCTTTAATATTAGAAAATGCTAATTAAATAGCTAAAATTGCTAATTATTAGGAAATGGGACTATAGCCATGCCCATTTTAGTTACAACTTGCATCTTCGTCTAGGAGCCGCGAAGTTGGACGTAGGTGTAGGCTTCATTGGTGCTGCTCATACCATTCAATCACTCAAGTTTCCTGTACACATTCATCTCAATAATCGAGAGCTTAAGGAGTTTGCCCTGTTAAACACTGGTGCAAATGCATGCTTCATGGATGACACTTTTGCAACTCAACATAGCATTCCGGTGGTGGAGTTGAAGCGTGCAATTCCTGTAGAGGTGGCCAATGATCGTCTGATTGCTTCTGGCGCAGTTACCCATGCTATCAAACCTCTCTCTTGCAGTCATGGAGCATTCAACTGTTCAATTTCCTTCAATTTGATAAAGACGCGGTCGACTCCCATCATTTTGGGCATGCCATGGTTCGTTGTTGTAAATCCGCAGATCGACTGGAGGTCTAGGACGTTCACGTTTCCTCTCCGGCAGCCAGGATCATCCTGTACCTTCCTGCGTGCAGGATACATCCTTAGTATCTGAGGTAGTACAAGCTACAGGATTGACCGTGCCTATTCCTATATCAGTGTTGAAGACTCCTCCTCGACAGGATTCACCTCATGTCAGTTCTTCAGCACATCCGTAGGCTCTCTCCACTCCTGTAAGATTGCGGATTCCTGTACAGGGTTCTTCCAATTCTGTATCAGTGTCGAAGGTTCCTCCTCAACAGGATCCACCTCCTGTTGGTTCGTTAGCACACTCGCAGGCTTTCCTCACTCCTGTGCAACCATGGATTTATGTACAAGATTCTTCTAATCTTGTACACTCGTCAACATCCACACAGGTTTTTCCCAATCCTGCCTCTTTTTGTTACTCTGCTTCTGTTTCACCCCCAAGATCCTTCCTCTTTTTCAGTCACAGCTCCCTCCTTCTCCTCTCCGAGTTCTTACCACTACTGAACTTGCCACTAATCCTGCTCCTTTCCATCTTTTTGCCTTTCAAGTAACTCCTACATCCTCTTCTACCTTTCCTGTATCTGACTCTCCTATTTTTCAATTTCCTTTTCCTCCTTCTTCCCTACCATCCAAGTATCACTCCTTTCAAGATGTTTTTAACAAGCACAAGGCTGCAATTCTTCATGTTCACAGGTCCTACGACTGTTCTATTGATCTTGCAGAAGGAAAGACTCCACCGTTCGGACTGATCTATGCACTGTCACCCACAAGTTGGAGGTTCTTCATCAGTACATCGAGGACAACTTGGCATCTAGCTTCATTCATCACTCAAAGTCCTCTACAAGAGCACCTATCTTCTTTATCAAGAAGAAGGATGGGAGTTTACGTTTAGTTGTGGACTACAAGGGTTTGAATCAAGTCACCATTCGAAACCGATACCCGTTGCCATTGATCCGGAACTTCTCGATCAGCTGTGAGGAGCAAAGGTGTTCATGAAGATCGACTTACGAGGGGCCTACAATCTTGTACGGATTCGTCCAGGCGATGAGTGGAAGACTGCCTTTTCGTACAAGGTATGGACATTTCGAGTACACGGTGATGCCTTTCAAACTTACCAATTCCCCAGCTATGTTCCACACATGGTGAACGACATCTTTTGCGACTTCTTGGACTAGTTTTGTGGTGATCTACCTCGATGACATTTTGATTTCTCCAAGGACCAGGCGGCACATGACAAGCATGTACGATTTGTGTTCTACAGCGGCTTCGCGAGCATGGCTTGTATGCAAAGTTGGAAAAGTGTTTTTTCGACAAGGATTCTGTGGAGTTCTTGGGCTACATCGTCTCTCCTGCTGGCATTTCCATGGACATGCACAAGGTGAAGACCATCGCGGAGTGGGAGAGGCCCAAGTCTGTATGAGACGTACAATGTTTCCTTGGCTGTACAAACTTCTATAGGCGGTTCATCAGGACTTCTCCACGTGTGTACTTCCACTCACGGAACTCACCAAGTGCACAGGGGTTTTCTCTTGGTCCGACAAGGCGGAACATGCATTCACAACACTCAAGGACGCCTTCACGACAGCTCCGATCTTAGTACATCTTGATCCTTCCCGTCCCTTTTCGTTGAAGCAGATGCTTCGGATTTTGCGGTAGGTTCTATCCTATCACAAATTGGAGAAGACAAGTTACTCCATCCTGTAGCCTTTCACTTTTGTAAGTTCCTTTCGGCGGAGATCAATTATGAGATTCATGACAAGAAACTCAAGGCCATTGTGGATTCGTTCGAGGAGTGGCAGCACTTTCTGGAAGGTGCTGCGCATCCTGTACAAGTCCTTACGGATCGCAAGAACTTGAAGTTTTTCAAACGGCTCGAGTTCTCAGTCGGTGACAAGCTAGGTGGGCGGAATTCCTATCACGTTTTGATTTTGTCATCATCTACAGGCCCGGTTTCCGGAATGGTAAGGTAGACGCATTGTCTAGGCGCTCTTACCTTGCACCGACCCCAGGCGATCCTGCATATAATTGTCAAAGGCAAGTGTTGTTGGGTCCTGATCGTTTTCGGCTTGCGGCACTACAGGTTCATCAGGCTCCAGCAAATTCAACACTTCTACAAGACATCAGTTCATAGTTGGCTACAGACGACTTGATAAGGAATGTGTTTTCACACATTAGTCCTGACACCGCAAGTTCCTCTTCCTCCAGTTCCCTTACAGACTACAAGTTGTTTGCCATACAGAACAAACTCCTGTACCAGGAAGGTCTCCTGTACGTTCCTGTTGGTGTTTGCAGGACTCGTGTGGTACAGGATTGTCATGATACCCCGGCTACAGGACATTTTGGTGTGGCCAAGATAGTTCAGTTCGTGACTCGCAACTATTGGTGGCCTGGGTTGCGAAGTTTTGTGGACAAGTTTGTACGGAGTTGTGACACCTGCAATAGGTCGAAGATGCCTCGTCATGTGCCCTCTGGTCTTCTTCGTCCTCTTCCTGTTCCTTCTGCTCCTTGGAGATCCATTTCTATGGATTTCCTAATAGATCTTCCTCCTTTTCGTGGATTTGATGCAGTTCTTGTGGTGGTTGACCGTTTCACCAAACAGGCTCATTTCCTACCATGTAACAAGACTGCTACAAGCCAGACAACTACTGAGTTGGTGATCTGTGAAGTGTTTTGACACCATGGTCTTCCTGAGAGCATTGTTTCTTATCGAGGTCCACAATTCATGTCCAAGTTTTGGCGAGAGCTTCTTCGGAGTCTACAGGTTAAAACGGATCTTTCTTCAGGATATCCGCAAATTGATGGCAGTCAAAACGCACAATTCAGACCTTGGAACAGTATCTTCGTTGCTTCATCAGTTACCAACAGGACAACTAGTTGGACCTTCTTCCAATGGCGAAGTTTGCCTACAACAACTCCGTTTACACATTTACAGGTCAGACACCTTTCTTTACTCTTATAGGTTACCATTGACGTTTTGACTTTACTCCTCCTGCTTCTCCTTCTTCCGCTCCTGCAGTACAGGATCGTCTCTATCATCTTTGTCAGGTACAAGAGAATCTTCGGGTTCATCTTCAGCAGGCACAGGAACGGTACAAGCATCATGCTGATGCTCATCGACAGCCGACACTTGCATACAAGATTGGTGATCTCGTGTGGCTTCTTCGTCGACATATTTGCACCAACAGGCCTTCTTTTAAGTTGGATTTTCAACGATTGGGCCCTTACAGGATTGCGGCAGAGGTCAATCCTGTAACTTTCAGACTCGAGTTACCATCTACGGTGAAACTTCATCCTGTGTTTCACACCTCTTTGTTGGAGCCGTATCATCCTTCTTCTCTTCCTGGTCGTGCTTCTTCTCCTCCCCCTCCTGTGGTCATTAACGATGAACTTGAGTACGAAGTTGCAACCATCCTTGATTATCGTCTTCATTGCCGCCAACTTTAATACTTGGTGGATTGAAAAGGTTATTTGCTTACCGATCGCACTTGGGAACCTGCATCCAACTTACTTTATGCTTCTTCCAAAGTTGTTGCTTTCCATCGGCATTATCCTGCTAAACCAGGTCCCAAGACTCGTGGAACTCGTCCTTAAGGAGGAGGTGCTGTCACAACCGATACAGGATACAGGATTTTGGATATAGGATACGGGATATAGGATATGCCTGTAGGTATTCCTAGAGGATATACCTATAGGATATTTCTAAAGGATATGCCTACATGATATACTATAGGATATGCCTAAAGGATAAGGGACATGTGGACTCGTTTTAGCCTCTGCATGCATATAGCCACTTTTAGATGCATGCAATCACTTTTAGCACTCATGCCTAGATTAGCTCTTGGAGTTGTGAGCATGAAAGCACCTAATTATTGTACAATCAGTTACTATCAACACCAGTCATTCTACGATCATTCTTGCTTTTGTCTTGTTCGTGTCTTACTCCTTACCTCATGCTCTAATAGTCGTCGAAGCTTATTGACAAAGCAAAACACCAAAGGTACCATAACGCTACACAAGTCGCTTTCCATATTGTGTTATTTGTACTATGATTGCAATAACAGCCGCAACTGGTGCGAAAGAGATGAGAGTAAGAGGCTATTTCTTATTATTGCAACGTTGCTTGCTTTTATAATTACCAGCTTTCTTTCATGATCTTGGAGCGCTCCAGCACAAGCTTGCCTTCCTTATATTTCTGGGACTGCTCATAGGCTTGCTCGTACTTCCAGCCTAAGACCTCCTGGCACTGCAAGCATGAAACATCAACCACCGCATGCAATTTGGTCATGAGGTGCCTATCTTCTTTCAATCCGATGCTCACATTCTGCACGTTATATGCTCTTCCATTTAACAGAGAAAGGACATGTGAGAAATAGGGGGCATTCGCTTTGCTGGGAAAAGCTACAGAATCACGGTGCAGAGGGATGAGATGCAGAAAAAATTCCTCATGGGTTTTGCAGGAATTGTGAATTCTAATGCACCTGGAATGCTATGGAAATCACGTCATTGTGATCCGCGACTGCGTTGCGGCAATTTGTGCAATTGTAGAGCCGCTCCGCTCTGAGCGTTGTGGGTGTTGCTAGTGCTACATGACTGCTACTCATTCCTCTGTCCCCCTCTCCTATGCCCTTCTCCTCCCTCTTCAGCTTGGTGCTTGGACCTCTATGCTTTTGTTCTTGGCCCTGTTTCTAAACATTGACAGGATGTTATATCTTGTTTATTTGTGTTTTTAATTAATGGTCCAACTCTATAACTAAATAATAATAGATGAGTGTCTTTATAAATCCACAATCTTGTTGCTATAAAACATTAAAATAATATATATAATTTAGAAAAATAAAAACAGCAACAGCAACAAAAACCCATTTTAAAAAACCCCACTATATTAGTCTAATCTTACATTTCTAAAATCCGAATCAAAACCCACAAGTTAGCCGCATTTTTTTTTCTTTTCCCTTCATTTGAGTGGCCCGAGTTCCTCGGGCCGAGCTAGTTCAGCTCAATGGTACTTGCTCACAATCGGAATAGATCAGTAGGAGCAACATGGGTTAACATGGCAATCAAGGCGAGTACAAAAATCAAAGAATGTCATTGCCTAGGCACCTATATAGACATTTCGTAGATGATAATATGCTCTATCAATAGCTAGTATATAAACTGGTAGTCTTCCTCTGCTCAAGCTCTTTCATGTGCATCTAACTAGTTCCATTCCACTTGTTGAGATATCCAGCATGGAGCCCAAGCTTTGACGAATAGCCATATATATCCTAGGCCATATACAGTTATGGATAACTACTGTATAAATAGTATCCAAAAGTACAAAAACATAGGTTAGTTGATATTTGGCTCGGCTTGTGCTTTAAGAGCTTTTCACAACATGGTATCGGAAGCAAGAACAACAGCAGTTCAAGGGTCATAAGAAGCAGCGAGTGCAATTTGTGGAACGTTATATCCTCAAGAATGGTTAGTTAGTGACAGATGTACTTGAGCACATGACGACAAGCCACAAATCAATCCCAATTCCGGTCTTTGATGGGCACGACTTTGAGAACTAGCAGCGGGAAATCTTGTTTATTATGATGCGTGACAATTGTATACGAATTGCAGATGGTAGTGAGGTGAAACCTCAGACGAACCTAGAAGATTGGCAGGTTCGACACGACAAAGCGTTGTCAGTAATGGGGATTGGGCTTGGTAGGCATCACTACCATCACTTGGATCTAAGCAAGTCAGCTTCTGAGAATTGGACATAGTTGAAGGCAATTTTTGGCAATCAGGCACGGAAGGAGAGATCCGTGGTATCACTGAAGGGAAAGTTTTCTAAGCTTGAGTTTGGTCCCACAGAACCAGCATATGTGTTCCTCGAAAGAATGAAGTCCATTCTTGCTTAGCTCGCTGCTCTCAAACAGACCATTTCAAATATAGACAAAACCATGGTGCTTCTCGAGGTCTTGACCAGGCCAGACCACGTGACTCTCAAGACGACACTGGAGAATACATCAGGGATGTCTTATTAGGAGATTCAAGCTGCAACCATCAACCATGATCCAAATCCTCAAGCAAACATAACTAGTGGTATGGTGGGACATTCTCAAGTCCTCTTCACTTCGAGCCAATTCGAGAAGAAAACCAACTTCAACTTCAATCTACATTCAGTGAGGAGTGGGAGCAGTGCTTCACACTATAAAGCCAGCAGTAGCACAAATAGGCAGGACATTCCACCGTCAAAGCTTGGACCGTGCAGCTACTACAAGAAGATAGGGCATTTTGCCAAGAGCTATTCGAACAAGGCATTAGGAAAACCACAAGCAAGCGAATTGAAGAACAAAGGCAATCAGCGGATGGCCCTCATAGTAACCACTAACCTCAGCCCTTTCGAGGAAGAAAATATCCTCTGGTTGGACAGTTGTGCTAATGTTCACTGTATCTAGTATTTGTCGCTTTTAAGACATATCAGGCAATCCCAATGGAAGAAAAGTTTACACGGGAAATCATCGACCATTAAGCATTACGGGAGTTGGGATAGTAAAGATTCAACTCCAGAGTGGTGAGATTGTCGACCTTCGACAGGTTCACTATGTCTCCACACTCAGCGAAACTCTTATCTCGGTCGGGAAGATAGCATATGATGGTTGAAAATGTCAGATCGATAAGGACAAGATCACTTACACTAACAAGCAAGGAACCATAGTAGCACATGGCCAGAGACATGTTAGGAACTATAGGCTAGACGCCACATTGGTGATACCCAAGAGAAGAATCTTCTCCACAACTCTTCAACAATGGCATCAACGATTGGGACATGCAAACGAGGTAGCTGTCACGACCTGATACAGAATACAGGATTCCGGATACAGGACATGGGTTGCAGGACTTTCCTACAGGATTCCGGATACAGGATATGGGTTGCAGGATTTTCCTACAGGATACTCCTACCAGGATTCCGGACACAGGATTCGGTTGCAGGATATTCCTACAGGATATGCCACAGGATATGCCTAGAGGATAAGGGACATGTGGACTCATCTTAGCCTCTGCATGCATGCAATCACTTTTGCTATGCATGCAACCACTTTTGCATGCATGCCTAGATTAGCTCTTGGAGTTATGAGCATAAAAGCTCCGACCTAATTGTTGTACAATCAGTTACTATCAACACCAGTCTTACTACGATCAATCTTGTCTTGTCTTGTTTCCTGTCCTGTTCCTGTCTCGTTCCTATTTCCTGCCCTGTTCCTGGATCCTGTCCTGCTCCGGGATCCTGTCCTGTTCCTGTTTTGCTCCCGGATCCTATCCTGTGCTTTCCTGTCTTGCTCCCGGATCCTATCCTGATCCTGTCTTGCTCCTAGATCCGTCTTGTTCCTATTCTGGTTCCTGTCCTGCTCTCGGTCCTGTTCCTGAGTCAAGCCTTCATGTCCTTGGAATCCTGCTCTCTTCCTGTTTCCTGGATCGTGGCTTGACAGTTTTGATAGTAACTGCTTCATAGTTCTCCGTTTTTCAGCTACCTTTTTCTTGATTCCTTTCCTTCATTTTCCTCCTTTTTTTTCTTTCCATAGATCATGGCTGATTTTGAGCGTTTTCAACACGAGCACCAAATGCTACTTCATGAGCTGGCCACCTTGCGCCAAGTGGTCACCGACCTGCAAGGTTCCACCACTGCGGCACATGCAGCTGCTGATGCATCCTCCCAAGGCTGCTGCGCAGGCTCTCTCCCAGGCATCGGTGGTTTCCTCTTCATCAAACTTTTCTTCGGAGCCGAAGGTTAGCATGCCAGAGAAGTTCAGTGGTAATCCGTGCCGATTTCCAAGGTTTCCTGAATCAGATCCGACTCTTGATCCGTATGCAACCACGGCGCTACTCGACTGATGCTCAAAAGGTGGGTCTTTTGGCATCCTTACTAAGTGGATCTCCACGGGCTTGGGTTGCCCCTTGCTGGAGCGTGACGATCCACTGATGGAAGACTTTGAAGGTTTCGTGGCTGCCTTTGAAGCCTGTTTTGGAGATCCTGATAAGTACCGTTCTGCATGCACGAAGTTACGGAAGCTCACTCAAGGATCCCGACCAGCTTCCGTCTATGCATCCGAATTTCAGCAACTTTGCACGAACATTCCATGGGACGAGACTGCATTGATCGAACACTTCCGTTTTGGGTTGAGGGACGACGTGAAGGACCTTCTCCTTACGTTACCGGATGCCCAAACATTAGCGGAGATCATGCAACAAGCTGTTCGTTGCGACAACCGTTTGTTCGAGCGTCGTCAGGAAAGATCCCGTCAACAGTTCCTGCAAACCAATCCTACAGCTGTGGTACATGTTCCTGCACCACCTTCTGGAGTAGTTCCTATGGAGGTTGAGAAATCCAAGCGTGGCTCTCTTTCCGCTGCCGAGAAGCAACGTCGTCGCAGTGAGAACCTGTGCTTGTATTGTGGTGGAGCAGGACACAAGGTGGCAGATTGTCCTATTAAAGCCAGGAACTTCAAGACGCGTGAAGTCGAAGCCGAAGTTCAGTCGGAAAACTCCAATGTCCACTTCGTCTAGGAGCCGCGAAGTTGGACGTAGGTGCAGGCTCCATTGGTGCTGCTCATACCATCCCGTCACTTAAGTTTCCTGTACACATTCATCTTAATAATCGAGAGCTCATGGAGTTTGCCTTGTTAGACACTGGTGCAAATGCATGCTTCATGGATGACACGTTTGCAACTCAACATGGCATTTCGGTGGTGAAGTTGAAGCGTGCAGTTCCTGTAGAGGTGGCCGATGGGCGTCTAATTGCTTCCGGTGCAGTTACCCATGCTACCGAACCTCTCTCCTGCAGGTATGGCACATTCAACTGTTCAATTTCCTTCAACTTGATCAAGACTCGGTCGACTCCCATCATTTTGGGCATGCCATGGTTCGTTGTTGCAAATCCGCAGATCGACTGGAGGTCTAGGACACTCACGTTTTCCTCTCCAACTTCTAGGATCAATCCTGTACCTTCCTGCGTGCAGGATACATCCTTAGTATCTGAGGCAGTACAAGCTACAGGATTGACCGTACCTGTTCCTGTACCAGTGTTGAAGACTCCTCCTCGACAGGATTCACCTCATGGCAGTTCCTCAGCACATCCGCAGGCTCTCCCCATTCCTGTAAGTTTGCGGTGTCCTGTACAGGGTTCTTCCAATCCTGTATCAGTGTCGAAGGTTCCTCCTCAACAGGATCCACCTCCTGTTGATTCGTCAGCACATTCGCAGGCTTCTTCCACTCTTGCGCAACCACGGACTCCTGTACAGGATTCTTCCAATCCTGTACACTCACGGTGTCCTGTACAGGATTCTTCCAATCCTGTACACTCATCAACAACCACACAGGTTTTTTCCAATCCTGCTTCTTTCTGTTACCCTGCCTCTGTTCCATCCCCCAAGATCCTTCCTCTTTTTCAGTCACAGCTCCCTCCTTCTCCTCTCCGAGTTCTTACCACTACCATGCATGAACTCGCCACTGATCCTGCCCCCTTCCACCTTTTTGCTTTTCAAGTAACTCCTACGTCCTTCTACCTTTCCTGTATCCGACTCCCCTGTTTTTTCTCCTTCTCCTTCTCCTTCTCCTCCTTCTTCCCTACCATCCAAGTACCACGACTTTAAGGACGTTTTTGACAAGCACAAGGCTGCAGTTCTTCCTGTTCACAGGTCCTACGACTGTCCTATTGATCTTGCGGAAGGAAAGACTCCACCATTCGGACCGATCTATGCATTGTCACCCACAGAGTTGGAGGTTCTTCGTCAATACATCGAGGACAACTTAGGATCCGGCTTCATTCGTCACTCAAAGTCCCCTGCAGGAGCTCCTATCTTCTTTGTCAAGAAGAAGGATGGGAGTTTACGTTTGGTGGTGGACTACAGGGGTTTGAATCAAGTCACCATTCGGAATCGGTATCCGTTGCCATTGATCCCGGAACTTCTCGATCGGCTGCGAGGGGCAAAGGTGTTCACGAAGATCGACTTACGAGGAGCCTACAACCTTGTACGGATTCGTCCCGGCGATGAGTGGAAGACTGCCTTTCGTACAAGGTATGGACATTTTGAGTACACGGTAATGCCTTTCGGCCTTACCAATGCCCCAGCTGTATTCCAACACATGGTGAACGACATTTTCCGTGACTTCTTGGACCAGTTTGTGGTGATCTACCTCGACGACATCTTGATTTTCTCCAAGGACCAGGCGGCACATGACAAGCATGTACGACTAGTTTTAGAGCGGCTTCGCGAGCATGGCCTGTACGCGAAGTTGGAGAAGTGTTTTTTCGATAGGGATTCGGTGGAGTTCTTGGGCTACATCGTCTCTCCTGCTGGCGTTTCCATGGACATGCACAAGGTGAAGACCATCGTGGAGTGGGAGAGGCCCAAGTCGGTACGAGATGTACAATGTTTCCTTGGCTTTGCAAACTTCTACAGGCGGTTCATACAGGACTTCTCCAAGCGTGTACTTCCACTCACAGAACTCACCAAGCGCACAGGACTTTTCTCTTGGTCCGACAAGGCGGAACACGCGTTCACAACACTCAAGGACGTTTTCACGACAGCTCCGATTTTAGCACATCCTGACCCTTCTCATCCTTTCTTCATTGAAGCAGATGCCTCGGATTTTGCAGTAGGATCCGTCCTATCGCAAGTTGGAGAGGACAAGTTGCTTCATCCTGTAGCCTTTCACTCTCGTAAGTTCCTGTCGGCGGAGATCAACTACGAGATTCATGACAAGGAACTCAAGGCCATTGTGGATTCGTTTGAGGAATGGCGGCATTTCCTGGAAGGTGCTGCACATCCTGTACAAGTTCTTACGGATCACAAGAACCTGGAGTACTTTCAAACGGCTCGGGTCCTCAGTCGGCGACAGGCTAGGTGGGCAGAGTTCCTATCACGTTTTGACTTCGTCATCGTCTACAGGCCCGGCTTTCGGAATGGCAAGGCGGACGCATTGTCTAGGCGCTCTTACCTTGCACCAAGCCCGGGCGATCCTGCATTTGACGGTCAAAGGCAAGTGTTGTTGGGTCCTGATCGTTTCCGGCTTGCGGCACTGCAGGTTCATCAGGCTCCAGCAAATTCAACACTCCTACAGGACGTTCGTTCGCAGTTGCCTACAGACGACTTGGAAAGAATGTGTTCTCACACATTCATCCTGACGTTGCAAGTTCCTCTTCCTCCAGTTCCCGTCCAGACTACAACCTATTCACCATACAGGATGGACTCCTGTACCGGGAAGGTCTCCTGTACGTTCCTGTTGGTATTTCTAGGACTCGTGTGGTACAGGATTGTCATGATACCCCGGCTACAGGACATTTTGGTGTGGCCAAGACAGTGGAATTGGTGACTCGCAACTATTGGTGGCCTGGGTTGCGAGGTTTTGTGGAGAGGTTTGTACGGAGTTGTGACACTTGTAGCAGGTCGAAGATGCCTCATCATGCACCCTCTGGTCTTCTTCGTCCTCTTCCTGTTCCGTCTGCTCCTTGGAGATCCATTTCTATGGATTTCCTCACAGATCTTCCTCCTTCCGTG
The DNA here is from genome assembly GCA_003024785.1 of Selaginella tamariscina. Lineage (NCBI taxonomy): Eukaryota > Viridiplantae > Streptophyta > Lycopodiopsida > Selaginellales > Selaginellaceae > Selaginella > Selaginella tamariscina. The sequence goes on from PUQB01000016.1 coordinate 341,159, forward strand.
GATTTGATGCAGTTCTTGTGGTGGTTGACCGTTTCACCAAGCAGGCTCATTTCCTACCCTGCAACAAGACAGCTACAGGTCAGACAACTGCCGAGTTGGTGATCCGCGAGGTGTTCCGACATCATGGTCTTCCTGAGAGCATTGTTTCCGATCGAGGTCCACAATTCATGTCCAAGTTTTGGCGAGAGCTTCTTCGGAGTCTACAGGTCAAAGCGGATCTTTCTTCAGGATATCACCCACAAACCGATGGGCAGTCCGAACGCACAATTCAGACCTTAGAACAGTATCTTCGTTGCTTCATCAGTTACCAGCAGGACAACTGGTTGGACCTCCTTCCAATGGCAGAGTTTGCCTACAACAACTCCATCCACGCATCTACAGGACAGACACCTTTCTTTGCTCTTACAGGCCACCATCCACGTTTTGACTTTGCTCCTACCGCTTCTCCTTCTTCCGCTCCTGCAGTACAGGATCGTCTTCAGCATCTTCGGCAGGTACAGGATGATCTCCAGGTTCATCTTCAACAGGCACAGGAACGATACAAGCATCATGCTGATGCTCACCGACAGCCGGCACCTGCATACAAGATTGGTGATCTCGTGTGGCTTCTTCGTCGACACATTCGCACCAACAGGCCTTCTTCTAAGTTGGATTTTCAACGATTGGGCCCTTATAGGATCGTGGCGGAGGTAAATCCTGTAGCTTTCCGACTCGAGTTACCATCCACGGTGAAACTTCATCCTGTGTTTCACACCTCTTTGTTGGAGCCGTATCATCCTTCTTCTCTTCCTGGTCGTGTTTCTTCTCCTCCCCCTCCTGTGGTCATTGACACGGAACCTGAGTACGAAGTCGCAGCCATCCTTGACTCTCGTCTTCATCGTCACCAACTCCAATACTTGGTGGATTGGAAAGGGTACCTGCCTACTGATCGCACTTGGGAACCTGCATCCAACTTACTCCATGCTTCTTCCAAGGTTGCTGCCTTCCATCGGCATTATCCTGCTAAACCAGGTCCCAAGACTCGTGGAACTCGTCTTTAGGGAGGAGGTGCTGTCACGACCCGATACAGAATACAGGATTCCGGATACAGGACATGGGTTGCAGGACTTTCCTACAGGATTCCGGATACAGGATATGGGTTGCAGGATTTTCCTACAGGATACTCCTACCAGGATTCCGGACACAGGATTCGGTTGCAGGATATTCCTACAGGATATGCCACAGGATATGCCTAGAGGATAAGGGACATGTGGACTCATCTTAGCCTCTGCATGCATGCAACCACTTTTGCATGCATGCCTAGATTAGCTCTTGGAGTTGTGAGCATAAAAGCTCCGACCTAATTGTTGTACAATCAGTTACTATCAACACCAGTCTTACTACGATCAATCTTGTCTTGTCTTTCCTGTCCTGTTCCTGTCTCGCTCCTATTTCCTGTCCTGTTCCTGGATCCTGTCCTGCTCCGGGATCCTGTCCTGTTCCTGTTTTGCTCCCGGATCCTATCCTGTGCTTTCCTGTCTTGCTCCCGGATCCTATCCTGATCCTGTCTTGCTCCTAGATCCGTCCTGTTCCTATTCCTGGTTCCTGTCCTGCTCTCGGTCCTGTTCCTGAGTCAAGCCTTCATGTCCTTGGAATCCTGCTCTCTTCCTGTTTCCTGGATCGTGGCTTGACAGCAGCGATTTGAGCTGTAACTCAGGACCAGGACCAACTTTCAGACTTTCAAGTACTTAGGACAACCTTGAGTTCTGTGAGGCATGCTATTTTGGAAGACAACATAGGCAGCCATTCCCCAGTAAGGGCATCTACTGTAAGACCACTCAACCTCTAGAATTAGTGCACACATACATGTGTGGACCAATGCATGTTCAGTCATTGAACAAAAGGAGGTATTTTGTAACATTTATAGATGATATACTCATTACACAGTGGTGAAATTCTTGATTAACAAATCAGAGGTAGCAAAAATGTTTCGGCTATATAAGATTGCTGCAGAAAACGTGTGGCAAAATTTGAAGATCCACATACTTAGGAGTGATAGAGGTGGTGAGTATCAAATAAGTGTGCTCAAGAAGCTATGCAAAGAATCTGGGATTCAGCAACAGTTTACAGCCCCATACTCAACTCAGCAAAATGGAGTGGTAGAGAGAATGAATCGGACTCTAGTGGAGATGACAAATGCATGCTTATGCATGCAGGAACACCGCTCAATTATTGAGCAAAGGCCTTAAGCACAGCCAGCTACATCCAGAATCGACTTCCTACAAGCAGCATTGGTGGAGAAGTTTCATTCACCCGGTGGACTAGGAAGCGAGCCAGTTTGAAACACCTCTGTCCTAGCATTTGCGCACGTTCTGGATGAACTCCATCATAAGCTGGAGCAGAAGAGTAACATGTATATCATGGTGGGATATTGCTATGAGAGCAAAGCATATAGGCTTTATGATCCCACTCACCAAAAAATTGTTGTGAGCCGAGACGTTAAATTTAATGAGGATATGCTTTACAAGGATAGGTTACGGTTCAAGTTAATCCGACGACGTATATTCTAGAGGAAGAGCAGCCACAGGATCCACCGGCACAGAGGCCTGATCCAGGGTGGATTGGGTAGATCCAGGACTGCAGATTGCAACTGATCTAGATCTGAGTGAGGAGGAGCATGAAAGCGAGGAGGAGATTCCTCCACTTCAGCAAGCACCTCCACATGTATCTAATCCAGCCCGACCCATCAACATAATCACGAGAAGTGGGAGAATTAGCTACAAGTCACAAAAGGCAAGAGAAGCTGATGAGTCTTCAACCTCCTTCTTTACCTCCAGGTATCCTCGGAGCCCCAGACAGTGCATGAGGCGATGCAATCGCAAGAGGTGGCAGAATGGAGGGCCACCATGGAGGAGGAATATGCTTCTCTCCTCAAGAACCAGGTTTGGGAGCTTGTTACTCTTCCCACGGTCGCCGCACAGTAAGTACCAAGTGGCTATTCAAGAGGAAGTTGGATACGCAAGGCAAAGTACTCTAATACAAGGCTCGATTCGCTGCACAAGGGTTCTCACAAATCACTGGAGTTGACTTCTACAAACATATTCACCAGTGGTGAAGATGGCTTCCATTCATCTCATTCTTCGGATAGCAACTCACTTGAATCTGGAGGTTCACCAACTTGATGTAAAGACTGCTTTCCTATACGAAGAGTTGAAAGAGGAAGTCTACACTACACAGCCTGAGGGATTCGTGGTCCAAGGACAGGAACACAACGTTTGTCATCTTCAAAAGGCCATGTATGGCTTGAAGTAGTCACCACGAGCCTGGTATGATCATGTAGACAGGTTTTTCCCCTCCATCAGTTTCCAGAAGTCCATTGTAGATGGAAACATATATGTCTTTGGCAAGGAGTGGACTTTACATACCTGGCATTATACGTTGATGACAACATCATGGCCACAAGCTTGTTCAATTCTTCAAACACCAGTTTCGATCTCAATTTGAGATCTCCGCAGCTAGCGACCTATGCTATTGTTTGGACATTCAGGTGTTCCAGGATAGAGCTACAGGGTGATTCAGCTATCTCAAGCACACTATGTGCAAGAGATACTTCAGAAGTACGACATGGCTGACATCAACCCCATCAGCACCCCATGGACGTACACACACAGCTTTCAAAGGATCAACAACCGACGTCTGAGGAGGAGAGACGAGTCATGGCACATGTTCCTTATAGGCAAATAATTGGTTGTTTGTTATATCTAGCCATTTCCACTTGACCAGACTTGGCTTTTGCAGTTGGAATGGTTCCAAGTTTGTAGAGAATCTAGGAGAGGCTCATTGGACAGCAGTCAAACTTATCTTACAATACTTGCGAGGCACAGTTGGGTTCTGTCTCCCATATTCAGCTAGTGGGAGCTCTACAGGAGACCACATGGTAATGGATCTAGTGGGTTTCATAGATTTAGATTGGGGAGGAAAAAAGGAGACCAGGAAGTCCACTTCAGGATATGTGTTTCTTTTGGATGATGGGCTTATTAGTTGGATGAGCAGACTGTAGCGAGTGATTGCACTCTCCTCGATGGAGGCCAAGTATATTTCAGCAACAGAGGCAGCCAAGGAAGCAACATGGTTGATGAAGTTACTGAAGGACATAGGGATTTCATTTCCGAGGCCGATCACAGTATATTGTGATAGCACCAGTGCCATAGCTACTTTAGAGAAACCCAGACACCATGACAAGTCAAGCATGTTGATGTGAAGTACCACTTCATTCGACAAGAGGTTTGAACCGGGAACATCAAGCTCAAGCATGTGTTTATTACCACATGGTTGCAAATATTATGACACTTTCCAACGACACTGGTCTCAAATGACCATCTTAAACTCTCATGGTTGAGTGGAAGTGTTGAGATATCCAGCATGGAGTCCAAGCTTTGACGAATAGCCATATATATCTTAGGCCATATGTGGCTTAGGCCATATTTAGTTATGGAGAACTACTATATAAATAGTATCTAGAAATACAAAAAACATAGGTTAGTCGATATTCGGCTCGGCTCGTGCTTTAACAGCTTTTCACAACACACTCCCACTCAAAATGCATTGTACCTCTCACCTTTCTGTTTTCTGCTTCTCTCTTCTTCTCAAAAGCTTAGCTACGTTCTCAAAGGAAAAACCTTACCAGTCTGTGGTTGTTGCCTGCTGCTGCACTACTCTACCACCACTGAAGGACAATGAACGGACAAACGGACGGATAGTCGACGATTGCTTCTGCTGTATACAAAAGGTTGAGCAGGGTTACCCGATAACGCATGCCATATATTTGATGTTGATGAAGGCATCCTCCCCTCCGTACTGTTCAAACAACTCCAAAGTTTTATGTACAAGTTCTCTAGTGCAAGCCTTCTTCTGTTGAGTGTAGTCAATGTTATCCCCGATGGGAATGCTGCTCTTGAAAATATTCAAAATTGGGAGCACGCCAATAGTATGGCACTAGTGACTGCCCCACATCTTTTTCTAATTCCACAAGCTTCATCATGAGCTGCGAATTCCAAAATCCAAAAGAAAGAGAAACAATTAGTAAAGCGATTCAAGCCAAGAAAGGTGGAGTGAGTTACATGTAGAGTAATGTTCATTATAGACGGGTCTCGGGCGTTGAGAGCGGTTTTGATGGGAATTATAAGCTGCGAAATCACAGGAAGTATCTTCCCTTTGCTTGCCCCAAGGTGGTTGATATGAATAATGATAATGCGAGAGGCGACGTACCCTTAACAGTAATGAACCTGAATGGCTCTTCCTTTTCTCAAATACCGTCAAAGAAGATTGGAAGGTATGGTGGTAGTCCATTTTGTTGATGTCCGTCTTCCAAGTGATGGTTTTTAGCTGCTCCATGGTTCTACTTTTAGGGTAAGTCACCTTGCTCATAAAGTTTCCTGAACTGGAAAATGCAAGAGCAGAAAGACATTAAGTGTAAGAAACACGCTTTCAAAACATATAGAGAAGCACAGGCAACCAGAAACTATAATGGTTGTTTAGATCCTTTGTTAGGAGGACTTGTTCGTCTCGGCTTGCTCTTCTTGCTTACTAGAGTGTTAGGAGGATTGTCGGCTTTCGGTGGAGCTTTTTGCAACTCCCCCCGTTTTATTTTATCGCCATCTCCCTTGCGAGTGTAGTCGCAAGGATACTTTTTTGGCATCTTTGTCTGTACACTCCAACACATTTGATTTCCTTCAGAAACCATTCTAGCATGCAGCGCCAAGGAGGACAGTCTAGGGCCAGAAAAAAATCACGCACTCAAACACGCAGCATCCAAACAACACACTCACTTGTATTCGCTGTTTGAAGACCAGTATGGAAGATCCTTGTCACAGGTTGTGCCATCCAGCTCTCTGATTTATCTGCACATAGATCACGATTCGGAACGGAATGAATAATCTCAACTGTCTTTGCTAAGCTTTAGAAATGCGCATTCCAACTTACCGAGATCGGGAGGGTCTGATCAAAGCAGAATAAAGACTGTTTCGTCTTCTTCATCTTCGACTTCCCCTTGAGATGCTTGTTGCAGTACTCATCAGACAGCAATATTGCCGATCTTGTCCAATTTGTCGCCCCCCATGGTGCCGACACGATTTTCCTTCAGATTCTTGCTGATTCTCATAGACGGATCTGTGAATGATCCTCTCCTTCCTAATCAGTAGAAGAGCTAGGAGGGCTGATCATTGATCACAATGTCTCTTGCTGGCCATCGTGGGGTGCAAGAATCACACCTAAGCGCTGAATCGGCTCAAAAACAGCATCAAACACCAAGAAAATCGAAGATCCTGGCAAGCCGAGGAAAAGGAAAAAATTTAGCTGCCCCGGCCATGATTGTGTTTGGGGCTATGAAGCCTAAAATACTGCAGAGTTCGACGTCGTCATGCATGCTTTGTAATTGCCTTCTCTGCTTGAAAGATTGTCTTACGATTGCTATACAAACAACGATGCAGGCACGCACACATCCGAGTCATGTCTAAAGGAGTGGTCGTGTTTGCCCCTTGGAGGCTATAGGTATTGAATTCCATCCTCACTCTAGTTTTTGTAAAACCTTAATATGCAGCATATTGTCTGCACTTCCCCAAATCGACATGTTTGACAAAACTAGTGTGCTGGTAATGGCAACAATGGTTCTTTCAGGACTCTACGCTAGGAGCAAATTTTCCTTTATCAGTAAGCATGAATCTTTTGATTATCAACATGCTTGTGAAGCTGAGTGTGTTGTTTTTGCAAACAAAGCTTGATTGCTCTTTTGGCAGCTGTCGATGCTGTGTCAAAGGTGGATGGACTGAAAAAGATGAACAAGCAAGTCAGTTTAACATTTAGTAGTGGTTTGACTTGACAATGATGTGGTACTAGTGATCTTCTTATATGTAATGCAATCTTGGAGGCTAAAGATTCTTGTGGAGTGAGTCAGTTTCTGGGCTCAATGCTTCAAATATGCATCAAGTTCATTTAGTTTAATGTTTATTTGCTAAACTAAGCAAGGTCTGTACAGATCTTAGAAGTCGGATCGGTTGGGCAGGCTATCGCAACATATTTTATGCACATAGTCAAGATAAGCAAGTGGGTCGCTTTGCAGACCTATTTGCTAACCAGGGAAATCTTCGATGCCAAAACCTCAACGTCAAAGTAAGATGGCTAGCGAACAGAATCCTAGAGTGCCTCCATCTTCTATCATGCCATTTCTACAAAAGGTATAAAGATGTTTTTTATTCACATTGTTGTTGAAGACTTTGATACCAAATTCAGTAACAACTTCTAATATAGCCATGTTGATAATGCTGGTGAGTCTTGTTGCCGCTCTCTGTCTGAACAAAATAACACATTGCTTGTTATAGGTATTGTATTTGAAGACTCCATTTTAACGCATTAGCAATAGTCGCTCGTATTGTCTACAAACATGCACACAGTGATTCGAAGCATTGATTTGTCAGACCTTCAGTCAATTACCGTCAATACTTCACTTGTGAAAGAGCTTATAAGCTGCCTCCTCATAGCAAATCTGGGAATGGAATGTGGACTTGTGAAGAGCCTGATTTCTCCAACTCAAGTCGTTGCAAATCACTATGTTGGCATTCTCTTAAGATCTCCATCCACCTCGCTGCTTCTAGAGAATCTAGATGACATGACCAAGTTCATATGGAACTTTCTAGCCAACCGAAGAAATCTGATCCTACCACTCCAGTAGTACAATGCACAAAGAAGTGCAAGGATTCCAATGTTGGTGCAACTACGGAGCGCAAGGACTCCACAACCAAGTCTAGGCTTTCATCCACGGAAAGTCTTGTTGTTCATATGCTTTTCCTGTTTGAGCAGGTACATTCCTGCATATTCAACCCGGTTACAATACAAATCTGGCGGCTGGAAACTCCTTCCTGTGGAAGCCGGTGATTTAATGGACAGTGTCGACCCGTGTGGACTGAAAGCTTTTGGAAAAGCTTGACACTCTGGGTCTACTTGATAGACAACCCTGCCACAAACAGGCTTGTTCTTTTCGCCGGCTGCTGTGTCACAGTTGCGTCTGCTATTGTTATACTCACAACTCAAATGTAAGTTGTAACTAAAATAGGCATGGCTATAGTCCCATTTTTTAATAATTAGCAATTTAGCTATTTAATTAGCATTTTCTAATATTAAAGGAATATTCTTTAGAATATATTTAAAAACAAAATATTCTTTAGAATATTTTATTTTGTAATCGACCCTTTAATAAATTATAGCATTCATTGAACAAAAACTAATAATATTATAAAAGTAAAGGTATTAAATTATATAATATATTATATTTAAGATTGTATGGGCCTAATATAACAATTAAGGAAGAGCATAAAAGGTACATTATATAAATATTTATGTTGTTATTAAAATATTAATATTTAAATATAACATTATTAATTAAAAATTTGTAGTAGTAATAATATATATATAATATACAAAACCTATAATAATATAGTCAATCTTCCATATTGTTTTATAAATTTATATAGTTAAGTAAACAATTTGGTACTATTACTAAAGAGTTTATAATAATTATGAATATTAAATATATGATATTTTATAATTCTGTAATTGCTTTAAGCTTCAGAAAACATACATTCTCTTGTAGTTTTGTTAATCGTGACTTTATCAACGCTTCTTGACATCCCCCATATCGAATGGATTTAACATTTATAAAACATGCTGGGTCTTTTTGATTGGGAGACCATGTTTTCTCTAGGCATCCATTATATCTTTCGCTCTCCTTCTCGTGTCGCCTTTTTTGTGGTTTGAACCATGCAACCTTAACCATACTATTGTTCGTGATTACTTCAGGTGTGTCGATAATTTGACCCATCCAAATAGGCTGATTATATGACACATCTGGAGTAATGAGGACCATCATTAGTTTTTGAAGATCCTTGCAGCAATCAAAGTATGCTTTAGGTTTTTGGTTCCTTTGTCCAACAAAGTGTGGGGTTTGCACTTCCACATCACTACTGGCTTCTATGTTGTCTGTGCTCAGTGATGTCATTTCAATCTCCTCTCGCCACCTTGTTTTAGGCCAAAAAGGGTGTTGCAATTCTGTACTTGTGACAGTAGGCCCTTCTAACTCTCGAACAACAGTCTCCCAATAGTCGACCACATGCTTATATAGTTCTGAGTAACCAGTTGCCTTATCAGAATTCTTTGGCATCGATTTTTGAACCCATGCCACATATTTTTTGAGGCCATCAATAATAACCTCTTGTTCCTTGAGCTAGGCACTCAATGGAATAGAGTCTGGTTGTCCTTCTGGGAGAAGTGGCTTTCCATCCTCTCCACTTTTGAAGAGCATTAAGCCCTCTTTCGGTAACCATTCCTGCTCTGATGGCCGTAACTTGTACTGCATAATAGGTATACCATCTCGTATGGAGAAAAGAATTGTAGCGGCACAAGGTGACCAACTAAAGAATCACTCCCTTCTTTTATATACTCCTTGAGAAATTTTTTGAAGTCTGGCACCTCAGTCACAAGCAAAGCACAACTTTTTTTGGAGATGCAATTTTCAAAAAGATTCATCATATGCGGTAAAGTAAGTGCACTTGTCCTTTTTGTAAAGTTGGAGACCTTGCTGAAGAACGCATCAATATCTTCATGAGTGTGACCAACCATAAGGAAACTGAGCGTGATTGTTTCAAACACACCTTTGGCAACAAGCATTGACAAGTATGTTAGCACATATCTAGAAAATAAAAGTAAGTATGAGCTTGAGAAACCCTTAAGTAAAATGATTTACCTATTTTTGTTCTCGCATGCATAATTATCCATCTGTAAAAGCAAATGACGAGGAAGCTTATTTGATGTTGAGGACACATGTACACTATTTGAGCTAGATCCCTCCACTGAACCTGAACTCTCAACAGGGCCATTTGTTTTCTGTGCAGGCTGTTGACAATGCCTCTCATATTCCCAAGTAGCCTCAAGTGCAAACGTGTTCATGAGAGCATTATGTAAAGGTTGAAGGTGTTGTTTCTTCACTTTGAGATCACTGATAGGACTTGTCTGTGAGTGGGCTTCAAGGTTTCTAAAACACATGGCTAACGACCCAATAGTGAAATTGGAGTCGCTAGACCAATGTGGAAGTGAAAAGTGTCCATATGACTCACAACCGTGTCCATGTGTTAGCACACATGTCAATGAAATCGGAAGTTTCATGACATTTCCAAGGCACTTTGGTGTTGCAAAGAGCTTTGGAATGCTGGTCTTTGAATGATCCATCTTGTCATGGATCAAGCACAGGTACTCTGATGGGCGTGACACAGAAAGCATGCGGTGTGCATAGTACTGAGACCGGCAAGTTTGTTGTGCAATCATGGGCCTCCATCTTCTTTTGAATGGCAGTGATCTCCACCAAGGTTTTTGCACAAGCCTCTGCAGCCTTCAATGATGTACAAGTGTCACACTTGGAAAAGCTAGAGTGTTTTGCAATCTCCACATCCTTAAAATGAGTATTCCATATGTTGTTGAAGGTACCAGTGCAAATTGCTTGGAGCCCCATCAAACTGAGGCACTTGTTCACATGTTCACACAGCTTCAATTGAGTGTAGATTGAAGGCAAAACCTTGAGATTTTTCCTGACCCCTGCATTTGTGGTTCGGCATTTGTGAGGCATCCTGTTTGCATTTGCTTCCACAAAAGCCTTGAGTATCTCTATGGCTGCCATGATGTGAGAGCGGGTTTTGACCAAGCGAGTGTTCCCATGAACTGAGGTTCGCGCTCCATCTAGCCACTCATCCCTCCGACGGTAGAACGTGGTCTTTGGGATCCCATATATACTGTACCAAGCTTTGAAGCAGATGGCCACCTTATTAAATACCATGGATGTACTCTGATAACATGTGTCCGAAGCCATTCCATCAATACACCCAGTTAGTGCAGCATATACAAACTCATGCCTTTGCTTTTGGGTGAGCATACGAAAGACATGTCTACATTGGGTAATGTCTGCCATCTGACAACACTTCTTCTTGCAACAGTCAATCGTGGAAATGCTTGTAACACTTTCAGAAGATGTAGGATCCATCTTTACCCTCTTGCTGAAACTTGCAGGGGAAAACCCATGAATCGCCTTTTTCTTACAATAGGACCAATGCAAGGAACCTCTTCAAATATGAGTTGTTCTTCCGGGTTGTTATTATTAAAATCCAACTCAGAATATGTTGAACCATCTTGCCATCTTAATTTAGATGTTCGCCACCTCACGAGGGATCCAGGATACAATGTGCCATTAGGTGAAACCTCTGTCACAACTACACCCACGAAGTCGGACCCTAGTTTCTCTTCTGACACTGCTTCCATTGGATTTATAGCTGTGATGATGCCTCTTCTGACTTCAATCTCACGAAGAAAGAGAATCACCTCATCCATCACAGCAGGCAAGCCAGCATCTGGTAAACTCGTGCTACTATTTGTTTGTGACTTTGCATATTCTGTGTCAGCCTTGACTTCATCCAAATTCCACAATACAAGAGAACCCTCCTCAAATTCCATTCCCAGAACCTCAACATGCTTGTAAATGGTGTTCACCCATACGTACACACAAGATCCTTGGGCAATATTGTGACATGATGCATTATTATCTCGAACTTCCACAGTTCCAGTGCCAACTATCTCGTTGTTCCGAAGAAGACATACTTTATCTCCAGTATTAAACATATTGTCCTGCACATAAATAATTGTATTATTTATGATATCTGTTTATGCAATATTTTTAAGAAATCTGAATTACGGTTACTTAATAATATGCATATGCAATAATACATAATTATGTTTAAAGATAATATCTCATATTTAATTAATACAACTGATGGGCGGGATTAATCCCGCCCACGAATCCCTCCGACGAGGAACGGTCGGCGGGATTAATCCCGCCTTGGACTCCCTCCGACAAGGAAGAGCCGGCGGGATTAATCGCCCCGCCTCTTCCTCCTCGGGGGGAGTCCGGCGGGATTAATCCCGCCCACAATTCTTACGACGGGGAATGGGTGGCGGGATTAAACCCGTACATAACTCTCTCCAAAAACTATGATTTCAAAGAGATTTCGAAATAAATCCTGTCCCCAAATCCTTAAAACAGGGAAGTGGTGGCGAGATTAATCCCGCCACCCCTTCCCTGCCTCCTAAAATGGTTGGCGGGATTAATCCCGCCGACAACTCTTTTTAATAAATTTTGGTAACTCTTCATTAGTTGAGAAGGTTATCGGCGGGAGAAGCATTGCCCGAGAGATGGTGGCGGGATTAATCCCGCCACCTCTTCAAAGAGGTGAAAAAGAAATGGCCAGATTAATTCCGCCGCCCCGGTTAACCTAGAATATTAAGTTAAAAGGATATTTAAACGGGATAAATCCCTAACGGAATATATTATAATCCTAATGCATTCCTAAACCCCTAAATTGTAATTTTAAGAGAGAATGTAAGAGAGTGAATCTTTATAAGTATTTTTAAATTTGTTTATAATACTTACTGAAGGCGCCGTGCTTTCCTATAAAGAATAGCACCCAATTTAATCTCGCTCCTGAGATGATCACTATGAAAAAAAAGAAGATCTAAAGAGTGAAAAATACAGAAATGAAGAAACCCTTGCCGGAGAAAGAACCAGATCTGAATTTGAGTGGGAAATTAAATGCATTTTCAAATTTACATGTCAGACCGACAATACATATGTCAGAAATTCAAATTTTTTAAAAAGAACAAAAAATAAAATTTAAGATGAGTTGACACAAATATCCGACACTCTGACATATATACTCTCCAGTTCCAATGAGTATTTTAAAATTGCATTTAATGTTATTCAAGTGATTCAAGATGTTTAATATTACGAAATTTTAGACTATATTCTACATTCTTAGTATTCAAGTATATATTTATTATATATATATATAAATATATACTTATACAATAAATAAATTGATATATTATTATGTATCATTTAAAATATATTCATAGTCTGTTTATTATTATTATTTTCTTAATTACTCGAGTTTTAGTTTTCATTTCCTAGTATCAATGGGATATTCTTTATTATTTTTAATATTTGAAGAATATTCTAATATTAAACCTAATTATCATAATTAATTAGTCTTGTTCTTAATTATTGTAGTAATTATTCTACATTTGTATATATTAATGGGATTTTCTCAATTAATTTGATTATTTCAAGAATATTCCTGTGTTAAACCTTATTATTAATATTAAATTAATATATATTATTAAAACTATATATGACTATATATTAGATAAAATGATGTATTATTATGTATAATTTAAAATATGTTCATAGTGTGTATATTAATATCATTTCCTTAATTACTTGAGTAATTAATCTTCTTTATATTAATGGGATATTCTTTATTATTTTCTTATTATTCCAGAATATTCCAATATAAACATGATTATGATAATTAATTTAGTTAATTATTTGAGTACTTAATGGGATTTTCTCAATTAATTTCTTTATTTTCAAGAATATTTCAATGTTAAACCTTTTTATCAATATTAAATTAATATATATTATTAAAACTATATATATATATTAGATAAAATCATATATTATTATGTATAATTTAAAATATGTTCATAGTGTGTTTATTAATATTATTTTCTTAATTATTCGATGTTTGTTTTGCACACATATATAAACACAATCATAAATTTACACACGCATTACAAGAACTTACAAAAACACATATGCACACACATGCACAACCCTAAACCAAACTGAAGAAATATGTTGCTTCTTTATTGAAAACATCATGTTCAACGCATGTATGATATATGTACTCAATCTGTGTGTATGTAACACATTGAATTTACATGTGTAATATTTATATTAAGCTTGTTGGGAGCAAACCCTAAACCCTAAACCCTAAACCATGTGTATACATGTGTGTACAAAAATAATTTTTCAACACTCTCTCTTCACACCATGCATGATCCATCCTAAACCCTAAACCCTAATATGTAACACATGAATTTACTCATGTAATATGTATGTATGTCTGTGTGTATACACGTGTGTATGTATATATGTGTACTCTGTATGTATATATGTGTACTTTCTCTCTTCTTTCATACATACACACCATGCATGATCTATAATATGTACTTGGTCTCTCTAATATTATGTACTAATATGTATGTATGTCTGTGTGTATAATACACACCATGCATGATCCATAATATGTATTGTCTCTCTTCTCTCTCATATACTATGTATGTATATCTGTGTATAATATGTGTAAGTATATATGTGTACTAATATATGCAATGTGTACAAAAATAATTTTTCAACACTCTCTCTTCTCATACATTACACATCATGCATGATCCATCCTAAATCCAAAACCCAAAACCCTAAACCCTAAACCCATGTAATATGTATGTATGTCTGTGTGTATACACGTGTGTATGTATATATGTGTATTAATATATGCAATGTGTATGAATTTAATACTTTAACACTCTCTCTCTTCTCTCATGCATACACACCATGCATGATCCATGTTAATATGTACTATCTCTCTTCTCTCAAACATACACAATATGATCCATAATATGTACTTTGTCTCTCTAATATTATGTATTAATATGTATGTATGTCTATGTGTATAAAACTATGTGTGTATGTATGTATTGATACACATGAAACTTTAACATTCTTATGTACACACACATGTTAAATCCCTGCATGATTTATATTTTTGGGTGTATATGATACACCCACGCACACGCACACGCTAATATTAATGAAAGAATATTCGTTTAGGGCGAATCTATATTTTATTCTTACTCTCAGAAGGAATATTCTCTTAGGGTTAATATATTATATTTAATTCCTTTAGGGTTTAGGTATATTCTTAGGGTTTCAAGAGGCGGCGGCTGTGAAATCAGCGGCGGCGGCTGTGCACACAGGTGAGATGTGTGTGTGTGTGTGTGTGTGTGTGTGTATGTATGTATGTATATATGTATGGAGTGTGCGTATAATTTTATTTATTGATCTATCTCTCGCACACACGCACACTCCTGTGTATATATATGTGTGTGTGGGTGTGTGTTTGTTTATCTGTATGATTTTATTTGTTTCGCTCACACACGCATACACACGATATACATATACACATATAATATACCTATATATATACATACATATATTATGTGTACTAGTATCTATATAATTTTTTTTATTGATCTATCTCCCCACACACACACACACTGCTTTACATATATATATATACATATATATAATCAATGCATATAACAAATAGTATACAACACTAGTTTATATATATGCTTATATATTCATATGGGTTATATATCTATATACACACATATATATATGTGTGTGTTTATCTGTTTAATTTTATTTATTTATTAGTTTTATCTCTCGCACACACACGCACACTCCTGTGCATATATATGTGTGTGTGTGTGTTTGTTTATCTGTATGATTTTATTTGTTTCGCTCACACACGCATACACACAATATACATATACACATATATATATACCTATATACATATATACATACATATATTATGTGTACCAGTATCTATATAATTTTTTTTATTGATCTATCTCTCCCACACACACGCACACTGCTTTACATATATATATATATATATATATATAATCAATGCATATTAACAAATAGTATACAACACTAATTTATATATATGCTTATATATTCACAGACTCTCTCTCTTCTCATGGGTTATATATCTATATACACACATATATATGTGTGTGTTTATCTGTATAATTTTATTTATTTATTAGTTTTATCTTTCGCACACACACGCACACTCCTGTGTATATATATGTGTGTGTGTGTGTTTGTTTATCTGTATGATTTTATTTGTTTCGCTCACACACATACACACGATATACATATACACACTATATATACCTATGTACATATATACACACATATATTATGTGTACCAGTACTGTTATAATTTTATTTATTTATCTATCTCTTGCACACACACGTACACTCCTATACATACATACATATATATATATATATATAATATATTATATATATATATATTATATATATTATATATAATATATATATATATACACACACACACACTATATATGTGGTGTGTTTTTATCTGTATAATTTTTTATTTATTAATTTTATCTTTCGCACACACGCTAAGCCCCTTGAGCGGCGAGATTAATCCTGCCGCTATAGGTTTATGGCCTCGGTGGCGGATTAATCCCCCGCATATGGTGGGGCCATGGCGGCAGGATTAATCCGCCGCTGAGGCCCTTCACACAGGCGATGGGCGCGGGATTAATCCCGCCGCTCTAGGACAAACCGAAGAGCGGCGGGATTAATCCCGCCGCCCACCCATGCCCTACGCGAAATGCAGCGGGATTTATCTCGCCGGCAATGGCCTGTGTGAAGGCCCTAATGAGCGGGATTATCCTGCCGGATTCCGCGTAGGGCATTTATAGGGGATGGGCGGGCGGGATTAATCCCGGCGCTCATGAGGCTAACCGAAGAGCTTGCATGAAAGATCCTGCACAGAAGGCTAACCGAAGAGCCTGCATGACATGTCCTGCGGCGTAAGGCGGCGGGATTAATCCCGCCGCCCAGGGAATTCACGCAGGACATGAGCGGCGGGATTAATCCCGCCCCACGCTCATGCCCTTCGCGGAGGGCGGCGGGATTAATCCCGCCGCTCAGGCACTTCCGCAGGATATAAGCGGCGGGATTAATCTCGCCCCCACCCATCCCTGTTCAAAATGCCGCGGGATTAATCCCGCAGCCAATATATATGTGTGAGCGCATGATTTATGAGAGGGCGGCGGGATTAATCTCTCCGAACCTTCTATGCCCGGTGGCGGGATTAATCCCGCCACCCTTCTTTTTTTCCTCCATTGGTATGTTAAATCAATCTCGACTAACTCTGTCTGAAACGGAGAAGGTTTACAAAATACCAATGGAGGGAACTGAGAAGGGTGGTGGGATTGATTTCACCATCCCTTACATGGTGGGCGGGATTAATCCCGCCGCCTTTTCGGAGCCCCTGAAGGGGTGTGAGAAATAAATCCTGCCCAATTCTCTCTGAGAACGAGAAAGGTGGCGTCCAGCGGGATTAATCCCGCCGCGTACGCATGCCCTGCGCGGAATTGGGCGGGATTTATCCCGCCGCCATTGGCATGCCTGAAGGGCCTAGGCGGCGGGATTAATCCCGCAAGATTTTGCACAGGGCATTGGCGTTCGACGGGATTAATCCCGCCGACTAAGGCCCGAGTGAAGGGCCTGGGCAACGGGATTAATCCCGCTGCGTACGCATGCCCTGCGCGGAATCGGGCGGGATTTATCTCGCCGCCATTAGCCTACCTGAAGTGCCTAGGCGGCAGGATTAATCCCGTCCGATTCCGCGCAGGGCATTAGCATCCGGCGGGATTAATCCCGCCGCCTAGGGCCGAAGTGAAGGGTCGGGGCGGCGGAATTAATCCCGTTGCCCTGCACGGAATCGGGCGGGATTAATCCCGCCGCCAAAGGACTGCCTAAAGGGCCTAGGCGGCGGGATTAATCCCTCCCGATTTCAAGCAGGGAATTGGCGTCCGGCGGGATTAATCCCGCCGCATAGGGACCGAGTGAAGGCCCTGGGTGGCGGGATTAATCCTGCCGAGTCTTCAATGCCTGTTGGAGGAATGAATCCCGCCACCCTTTGCTTTTTTCTCCATTGGTGAGTTGGACCAATCCTAAACGTTTCTGTCTGAGACGTAGAAGGTTTACAACATACCAATGGAAAGAATTGAGAAGGGTGAGGAAATTCATTTAACCATCCCTTACATGGTGGGCGAGATTAATCCCGCCTTTCTGGAGTCACTGAAGGGGTGTGCCAAATAAATCCTGCCCAATTCTCTCTGAGACCGAGAAGGGTGGCAAGATTAATTCCACACTCCCATTCAAGGCCTCCAGAAAGGTGGCGAGATTAATCCCGCCCACTCTTTCAGGAGGCATTGAAGGGGTGGCGAGATTAATCCCGCCGCACCTTCCATGTGAATATATATGTGTATTAGTATATATAAGTTGCATATTTCATTTTATTTACTTTTATCATCTTATCATAATATTTCGAGTAAAGCTAGGAATCTATGTAAAACTGTCTAGAGCTCACATTTGTGGTGGTTCTAAAACGAAATGTTATCTTTCTTTTGCACTAGCACAAATGTGAGCTTCGGACAGTTAATTACGTCTACTTCTCTCTGTGTATTATTTTTGTATATTCGGGTTTATACAAGTGTGTGTGCGTTTTTATATGATTTGTATTCATAGTGTATTATTTTGCAGAAGGACGATTTGATCAAACAAGGAGATCGAGTCATTAATATGGAGTCGTCGTCAAATTCTGGGTAAGAATTAAAAAAAATCTGTTATACTCGGATACTTGAACTAATCATTTTTGTATTCAGATGTGGAATTGAGGTGACATTAAAGACGAGAGCAGGAGAAGAGATGGGCAGGGGGATCTGGAATCAACTTGGCCATATTTCAAACTAAACGGGAAGCGCATTGGAACAACCATGGTTGCTGTCAAACTAACCTTTATCACATCGCATGGACAAGCAAAACAATGGAAAGTGGGTGTGCTAGTCAAGCATCCCAAAGCATGCTGTGAACCCAGATTGAACGATGCTCGACACATATGCCTTGTTCCATCCAATGTCACGTTCTCGGATCCAGAGGTCGCCAGTTACAACATTAATTTCGGGTGGTTTTGTCGACTTGTGGATAATGACGTTCACGTGTTCACTAATGATGTTGACCTTGGAGTTCTTCTTCACTCAACGAAAGCCCATCTATGGAGGGGATCCATCTGGATGTCTACTTCGAAGATCTTCAAACTCATCGAGTAGGTGTATTGTCAGGAGATATTGCTTCACAATACAGAAAATCAGCAAGTGGAGCAATCTTCCCTCTTCACATTGAAGAAGAACACTGCGACATCATAAAGGAGATTGAGAGGGTGGCTTGGTCTCAGGTTCTTTACAGATCACGTTCAATTTGCTTAGAAATTTCGGGAGCTGGAAGAGTGTGCCGAGAACTTAGAACAGCATCAATCGGGGATCACACATGTTGATTCGGATCGTAGAAGAAAATCATTAGTCGTTTTGTCAGCTGCACCTGTGGCGTCCATGCTGCAATAAGCCACAAGGAAATGATGTTGGATGATAGGATTTCCAGTGTAGGGTTAAGTATTGCAGCGTCAACCCAAACTTCAATTACAGGCCACTGAATCAGGAACGTGTAGCTGAGCTCATGGAGAAGATGAAGGACGACAATTCTTACACCGTTCCACATAATGCTGTTTTGTGCGCATAACGAGAAACAAAGGCGCTGACAAAGTGTGGATCACAACACCGGAACAAATGAGGAAGGTTCAGACGGAGAATAGAAAATCAGTTAAGTACTACATCATTAGTGGCCAGCACACAATAACGGCAGCCCAACGACTTCTCGACGAACACAACAAAGGAACGATGGCAACAAAACTTTCCGAGCATACCCGTGAGAAGCTGACGAAAAGATCGGCGTTTTTAGCGAAGCCGAATCTCACAATCGAGCAGTACCATAAGTTATCGGCGGAATGGGACGCTGCAGACACCAACCACTACAACAGCAAAATATGGGAGAAGTTCAAACACACGCGAGCCGTGTGGGAATCTCTTCAGCGACCACAAAGAGCTACCGCAGGGAATACACAATCTGCGGAATACCGGGTAAGCAAATTGTTTGGGCGGGATTTATCTCGCCGGTATATTAATCTGTTTTTTCCTCAGAGAGTTGAAGAAATTGTAGCAGTTGATTTTGCCCAGGTGGGCGGGAAGGAAACATCCTTTTTGATGATGTTGATTTCTTGTCCCGAGGATAGGATCTTTGCGAAATGGTTGGGGATTATGGAATCCTTTGCAAAAGGAACACTGAAGAAGAAGCAGACAAGTGAAGTGGAGCCCTCAAGAAGTCTGCAAAGAAACCCAGTAAGACGCCGAAGGCTAAGTCTGTTCAATCTATAAAGGATGTAGACAACGATTTCAAGCTCACATGGTTGAAGCCTTTAAATGGAACAACGATGGAGGAGATGGAAGTCTTGGCTGATTTGGTGATTGATGGCAAATTACAGATTAACAACAGCAGCCCCACCTCTCCTTTTCATCTCAAGGCAATGGAGTTGAAGACGGTCAGGCACTTCAAGGAGTGGTTGGGAATACACTGCCACAAACTGGGTTGGATTTCGGCTTCAACATACGAAGAGGTCAGCAAATATTTGCATGTGACAAATGATGATATGCTTGTCGAATGGGTGAATCAATCGGAAGATCTGGGCAAGAATCTATTGCACGCCAACGCCAAAAAGGAGAACATTGCGATGACGCCTTCTCTTATGGCAGTCCTTCAGCAGCGGAGAACCGAGTTGAACCTTATAAAGGAGGATGCTACGAATCACGACAAGCCCTACAGATGTTTGTTGTTGGATTCGGAGACTTTATGGGGTACCATCACTGCTTGTAGGAAACCGTTTCAATTGTTCGTGATGGATCGGCGGGTGTCAAAAAATCCTTCGACAGACAGGACACTAGAGGATTTGGTGGAGAAACTTAGCCGTGCAAGCATGTACAAAGAAGGTATTTATTATTGAATTCATACTTGCACTCTTGACTGATATCTACGTTTTCAGGTATTTATTTCTTGATTCTTGCTCATGTCACCGATACCTTTGCCTTCTCCTTTGCCAAGAGGAATAAACATCGTTGGACAGGATTTTATATGAATGATGCTGATCCGAAGTGCATTGATTCGGTTGTTCACTTGGTTGTTAGGAATGCGCCAAACAGTTTCAAACTTCCAAATGACTGGCCAGGCATCTGTTTGCACTCCAACGGCCCTGAACCTCCATCCGATACACCGATAGGACAGAGTGACGTATTCGGCAATGTACGTTATCCAAACATCACAAGTCAAGCGGCACGGAGCATCGTCAACTTGATCAGGGGTCCTCACAGTGATGCGTGGGTTTTTGACTACTGCACTAGGGGGTCCGTCTTGAAGGAGTGTTACCTTCGACATACATGTGTATTTGCCGTTGAAAAGGATAAGGACCATGGTTGAGGACACTGAACAAGTGGTAGATAGGTTCTCAACTGAGTACCCCAACGAATCCATAAAGGAGTATTTGAGAAAGTTCCCTCCAGATAAGTGCGATAGCTCTGAAGGCGAATCTGGTTCAATGTCGGAGTCTGAGGACGAACTTCAATCAGATATTAGACCGGAAGTTATCTCGAGGAGTACAGAACATTCGCACACTCCATTACCCATGGAAACATCAATAGAAGATGCAGAAGATCTTGAACCATCTCACAAGCGGCTTAGACCTTCTTCGCCTCACTCAGAAGGTAATAGCGAAGAAGAATTGTTAATGAATTGTAGAGTGACGAATAGTTGTAAATGAGTGTAACATAAGGCATTTTTGTATATTTCTTTATATTTGTACAGAAAATAAATTCTCAAGGATTAATGAAGCTTTTAGTTCAAACATGGGTCACACATTAACAAGGTAAATAATATACCTTGATAATTTTAAGGTCAGCTAATTATCATTTTGCAGATGTAATGAAACAATTGAGAACATGGATTTTCAGCATTGGCATGAGGTAAGAGAGGGGTTTGGCGACAATTTCTTGTGCCACATGTCAGAATGACAGAGTTCATGCAGGAAATGGATAATAATGCAGCTCAAAACATCGTTACCATGGGGGCCACTTCATCATCATTTTTATTGGCTTCAGTTCCGAAATCAATTTCTTCAGCGCATGCAATATCTGAATCTTGTAAGGATGATGTACAATTAAATGATGAAGGGATAGGCAACGAGATAGTGGCAACGGATAAATGTGAAAGGGAGCAAACAAGTGATTTGCAAAGTATTCAAGAGGCAACGCTATCTCATGTTACTCATGGCCATATTGTGTTGTTGGATGTCAATGGTGTTCTGCTTCATCGACAAAGGCCCGAGGATAGGAAAAAAAAATCAAACAAGGAGATTTCATTCCTTGTCATGGTAAATTTCGATATGATATTATTTTTCGTCCAGGGTTGGATCGTCTCTTTCAAAAGCTTAAGGAGATGGGTGCGCTTGTGGGGATTTGGTCATGCATGCAGATTCATAACTTAACACCGCTGTTGAATTTGCTTAAGAAACATTGTAGTGTTGCAGAAGAGGTGATTCGTAAAGATTGGATTTTTGACCAGCGAATATGTTTATAAACCTCTCGAATTTCACAATATAAGAAAGGAAAGCAAGCCTACTTCTTCAAGAATGAAAGAATAATTGGGACTCATGGGGAGATCAGTCGCTTAAGGATAATGAAGAAGCACAGATGTTAGTAGTAGACGACTCTCCTCAGAAGGCTATGCTCAACCAAAACATTGCTTGTATTCATCCAATCACTTTCGATCCATATTCTGATACCGATATCATGGATGAGCTAGTGAACTACTTGGATACGTGCCTCAGAAAGAAGAATCTCGAAAATTTTTGTGAGCAGTATCCACCGTATCATACATTTCCTGAAGCTTTTCTTTCTCGTGATTTGAATTTTATAAAATGAAGGATAGCAACCGGGCACTTTATAATATTATTCTTAAGGAACGTCATTTTTAGATGAGCCTTTATGCAGACCTTCTCTTATTACATCTTATGTATTAACAAGGATGGCAACTCCCAATTGCATTCGTGAGAGTGTTAGTGGTGGCAACAACATCAAGATATTGACCAAAATGATTTGATTAATCCGGAGAGTGATGATTTAGACAAAATGAGAAGATTTCTTGTATGATAGGAAGAAAGTATTTATAAAAAATTAACATGTTGATAAGAAATGATTTCATTTGTAATTATGTTTGATAGTATTTCTTCATTATTGTAAACTATTTTTAGAATAATATGAATATTCTAAGATATTTTAGGAATATTCCTTACTAAGTAAGGTTATTGAAGGATTAATTAATTAATTAATTAATATTTAAGGCTTAATTACATATTAATTAAATGATTAATTAATAATTAAAACTTAAGTATTAATTAGTAATTTATTTTATATTCCCATTTTCACGTATCATGCCCACTTTAGTTACAACATGCATTCAAGCATTATTCAGAAAGAGGCTAAAAAGCGTGTGATCACCACACGAATTACCACTAGGCATTCCTTTGAAGCAACTCTAGCCCATGTGAGTTCTTTCTATCGGACACTTTACTTGTTTGCTCCTGACCAGTTTGAACAACATAGGGAACTTTGATGACAAGCTGTTGATCGATCAACTTAGTCGAGATAGTTTTGGTTAACAAGGAAGTACATACCATCCTAATTTGCACAGCATAAGCATGTTTGCTTCCGACGAGCTTCAGATGGAAAGCATAACGAGCTTACACAATTTCAAGTGCCGCAAGGAGAATGGCATTATGCAGCTCCAAAGTCTCCGTATTAGGGTTCTAACGGCTCGTCCATGTGTCGCTGTTAATCCTGCTTATAGCCTTGTTCAAGAAGCACTCAAATCTCATATTCAATAGTGGTTTTGAGGTAGCCGAGGATGATCGTCTCGAAGTCGGAGGCGTCTACTCTCCAAGTAATTAGCCGTGTTCTTGTTTTGGATGAGCCGCGCATCAAAATCAAGTCCGATGCTCTCTTCACCATGATGACAGTTGAACAAGGTACGCTAATTGCACAAGGCAAGTTCCTGGTAGGCAACAGGAAGATCGGTTGGTTTGAAAAGTAGCCGCCACAACATCTCCAAGCACAATTCGACTCATCATCATCTGGCATTTATGTTGAATGCGACTGGTCAAAAGGTGTTGAGGTTTGCAAGCATTTTATCTAAGCGGAGATGGTGTATCATGGCCTCTCCAAGTTAAAGTAAAGAGTGCATGTTTAGGCTAGCATATAAAGCTGCGGGTGCTCGATCATGGGCAATATGGGAATATCTTTGCATGGGCGAAAAGTGGCATTGAAGATGGCGAAGGGGGCTTTCGATGTGTGTAGCCTAGAGCAGGAAGAGGAAATGCTATGAGCAATATCATTGGTGACAAGTGACAACGACATTCACATCAAGGCTCCATTCAGCTATGGGTATTTCCATTGCCATGAACAATTCGAGAGGCTTCTGGGTTGTGCAGGACCTAAATCAACTGTTGTGCTTCCCTTTGGTTGCCATGGAATGCATACTGGTTGCAAATAAGCTACTACCCCACGAGCGTCATAAGACACATTCAGTTGCGGCAAGCCGGTAAAGCGTGGAGGATATACATAGGTGGTTTAATTGTTCCACCTGCAAAGCAATTTTTCGAGGCACCAGATGTTGTAGAACACAGATTTATTGATCATGACAGGAGCAACCCAAGTGCTTCTCTACAGAGCGGTCAACCTAGATTAGAAGGAAGTGTTGTAGTTTATTCAAGGGGCAAAAAAAATATAACAAATGCTTCCTAACTTTTCTCTGTTTTTTCCTAATCCGCCTACCTACTACTAGGACTTGAGCAAAAAAAATTCTACACTAGCCACGTCACTAGCCACCTCATCTTCCATGTCATCTAACACGTAACCTGCCACCTCACCTGACACATAACCTGCCACCTCCTACCACATCTCCTGACACCTCATCTACCATGCCATGCCACATCATCCATCACGGCCAAAAGCCACCTAGGTGGATTCCACCTTCATCGGATTTGCGATTGTTGTTTGACTCCAAGGCACGGAATCCATAGTCGCTCCATTAGATCTCGCTCGTTCAAGTTCCCCCTTTCTCGTGTATCTCATGGTAAGATGATACTGCTGATACCAAAGTTGTCCAGAAGAATGTGACCATGCGTTGCACTGACCATCTCTACCCTTTGAAAACCCCGGCATTACACGCTCGCCAAATCGACCACATGGCACATCCCCTCACGAAATACCAATGGATGGAAGATATTACCCAGTGGCTCTTCCACCACATCCATCATCATATCCTGCCTAAAACTAGGGAGCTCCTCTCCATCCGTTACTATCGACCACATGCCTGCAACTTTAAAACATGCTTAGCATGTTCACCTAAGCAGGTCACTTCCCAACTCACCAAGGAGTCTAATCGACTCAGGTGCTTGACCAACCTCATCACATGTGCCCATATCTCTCGCGCGCAAATACATTCCCAGAAACAGTGTCTCTCTGACTCCAACATCCCACAAGGATCACATCCCTGATAAGGCAACCCCCATACATTACCTCTCGCCACCAGGCTATCATCACTTTGATTGCTGAAGGCCATGGTCCAGCTCACAACTCCCTACCGAACTCCTTACTTAGTGCGCGTGGTAGCCTTGCTGCATGCAAATGGTCAGCTAACTTAGAGACTAGAAGAAGCCTCCTCCCCATGCGTGGTTCATAACTGAAAAGATTGCTACCATTCTCACCCATACCCCATCTCCATGCCTTGGGGTCAAACACTAACTCCTCCACTGGCTGTTTGCGGAATAGATAGAGAATCCTCCACTCCCCATGCCGAACTTTTGGATCTATCACCGGGCGCTTATGGTCCATATCCACAACCCGTGCTAACCGGGGAAAGCTCCCAATTGCCACGCTGTGTGGTTGAAGGAGACCATCCTGGGAACACTAAAACCTCGCCCCTTCCCTACCCTCCACATCATATACAAACCATATCTCGTCCTCCAACATTAGCCAATCACCTGTCCAAAATTCCTGAAACTGCTAGTCGCCCATTACTCTTAACCTATTCCTGATATACCAATGTCATTGCTACCTGTTGGATCAAGCCTGAAATTGATCTGAGTGGATGTTCCTCCCACCGCTGAATCCACTGTCTCAACAATCCGTCCTCCTCCAACACCAAGTCCTCTAACTGTTGAACCGTCCTCAAACCAACTCTATGCCACCTCTTGAAGCAATCACAAGTTGCCTGGGCCATCCTTTCATCACCGGTGCCTCATGTACTCCGCTCGGTAACTCGGAGCCATTGGTTGTAGTGCGTCCTTCAACTTCCCACGTTTCCAGAATCTTCCCCGTAAACAACTCTCATAATACTGGAAGCGGTCAACCTAGATTAGAATGTGGAGAGGTCATCTGCCCTGCCTATGTGGCAAAGCCATGCTAGAGGGAGTCCACAATGTCCCTCCAACACACCCACTCATCACTCTAACAGGGGTTAAACTATGAGAGTGGTACAGTGCTTCTCAAAGCAATCTCGAGGTAGAGCCTTGGTGAAGATATCCGTCACCATGTTGTTTGTTTTGTAGGACAAGCAGAGGCCATAGTCGAGGGTGCCTTGGAGGTAGCAGAAAATCCTCTTCATAGCTGCCCAATGTGCCATGCTAGGATTAGCAAGGAATTTGCTTACCTAGCTGATGGTGTAGGCGATGTTGGTTATGGTGCAGACCATGAGGAACATCAGGCTCCCCACTACGCTACTGTAAGGAATGTTCATCATCGCTACTTGCTCAGCATCAGTGCTTCTCCAATGATAGCTTCACATGTGTGTCCATGGGAGTTGCCACCAGGTGGCAGCTCTCCATCCCATACTTGTGGAGGATGTCTCATAGGTACTTACCTTGGTGTAAATGAATCAACTTCTTCTCTCGGTCATGAACAATCTAAATGCCGAGGCAGTACTGGGCCTCACCAAGGTCCTTCATCGCAAAGTGGTTGGCAAGAACCTCCTTCCCGAACGGAAGTAGCTGGTTGTTCTTGCTGCTGATGATCAAAAGGTTGTCAACATACACTGCTATGAAGACGAAGTCAGCTCCCACTCACTAAATGTACACATTGTGGTCGGCATTGCTCCTGAAGAAGCCAACTTGAAGGAGGAACTTGTCCAGTTGAGTGTACCATGTGGGTGGGCTTTGTTTCAGCATGTACAACGACTTCTTGAGCTTGCACATAGCGCTCTCATGTCTAGGAACTTGAAAACCTTCATGCTGCTCCATGTAAATCTCCTCTTTTAACTCCCCATAAAGGAAAGATGTTTTTACATTCATTTGGTGGATTTTGTAATCCCTAGCTATTGCCACCAATGAGAAGAATAGACGTAGGCTGGTCATCTTCACCACGGGAGCAAACATCTTTGTGAAGTCGATGCTAGGAAACCTGTGCACATCCCTTGGCCACAAGCCTAGCTTTATACATGGCGATGGTGCCCATCAACATGAAGATTGAGTGTGAAACATCCACATGCTCTTGATCAGTTTGCAATATGTTGGAACCTCTTCCAATGCCACCAAGTCGTAGGTCTCATTCTCAACCAAGGATCTAAGCTCCTCCAGCATATTGCATGCTAGTGCTATGTATCTGTGACACCTATGCCTATCTCAAGTTGGAGGGCACTCTATACACAACTTGTGCCTATAGGAGCATGGTCATGATGAACTTGTTAAGTGCCTTGCGGGTGCAAGGTGGAAAGGGTGCCTTGCTGAGCCAACAAGTCACCGACCCTGTACTAGGGTTGTACCAAGTGGGGGAGCGCTTGAGGAGGCGCTCGTGACCATGGGCAATGGGGCTTGAGCTGCAAGGTCTGTTGTAGAAGTGCCATGTGCTGGAGCTAGTGTAGCATCAGCACCGTGGGAAGCTACTAGAGGCTAGTGACTTGAACTTCCACTAGTTGGTTGCACTTGGAGCAGGATTTCCACACCTTCTGGAGCTGAGTTGAATGGCGAGGTTTCAATTGCATGTGAGCACTCACTAAGTCTAAAGCTGGAAGAAGCTCTATGAGTTGCTGAGGAGTCTTGATGGTAGTTGAGCAAGGGGCGTTCATTGAAGACCACATCCTGCTCAAAATTGGTTTCCTAGCAATGGGATCGTACAGCTTGTAGGCTTTCCTATTTGTGTAGTAGCCTAGAAAGCAACACCGAATGCCCTTGGCATTAAGCTTTTTGAGCAACGAGTCATCAAAGGCATGGACATAGGCCTCACAACCAAAGATCTTTAATCCTGCTACATATGGCTTCCTACCAGTCTAGGCTTCATGTGGCATCATCCCTTTCAACGCTGAGGTTGGTAGGCGATTTTGTAGGAAGTTGGCGGTGTGTAGTGCTTTTAACATTTGTGAGAGTTGGCTTGTTTGGAGCATGCTCTGTATACCTCCATCAACGTCATGTTCTTCTTCTTTGCCGGCCATTCTACTGTGATGAGTTGGTCATTGTCAGCTCTTGTGCAATGCCAGCTGACTCATAGAATTGGTAAAAGGCATTGGAGGTGTACTCGCCACCACCATTAGAGCATAGGCATCGTAGCGTCTAACCAGTTTGGATGCTACCCAGTGTGTAGTACAACCGCATGTAATCTAGGGCTTGTGATTTTTCTCGAAAGAAATACACGGTACAGTAGCGACTAAAGTCGTCCACAAAGGTCATTAAGTAGCGAGCGCTAGTGTAGGACTGAGTTTGCATCAGCCCACAGAGATCTATGTGCACGAGCTCAAACACTCTAGTCGCTCTGGTTGCTTCGCTGTGGGGGAAAAATTGGCAAGGCATCTTTCCGAGCTAGCATCCCCTACGAAATGGCAATTTCCCAACGAGGGGAATTGTCAGTCCTTCTACCATTTGTTCTCGTGCCAGATGAGCAATTTGTGAGGTCGCAGCATGGCCAAAATGTTGGTGCCACAACTCTAACTCCTAAGTGTGACCTTGAGTGACCAAAGCTTGTGGTTTGGGGAAGTTCGCTTGAGCTCCATCTCTAGCTTGTACAAGCTCCCACTACCATCGCGATGTGCATGCAGTGCTGGTGCATGTCTTGTTTGGGGTGTGAAGGAGATGCTAGTGCCATCATCGTGGAAAGTGTAGCTGGCATCACAAAGCTGCCCAAGTACTAACAAGTTGACTTGGAGTAGAGCATGTCCTTGATTTGCACATGGTGTCCACTCAACAGGGTAAGACAAATCATCCTAGATCTTAGTATGGGAAGAGGGCGTCCATCTCCCACCAGCACATATTATCCAAGTAAAACTGCTTTGAAGATCATGTACCAATTGCGTGTGTTCGTAATGTTGTGCATTGTTGCCAAGTCCACATAAAAGGTGTGGGGGTTCATCACCACCACAAATGTATGGACCATGTACATTGCTACATCACCAACGAGAAGAGCCTTCCCACGCTTGTCAGCATGGGCAGGCTTGAGTTCTGGGTGTTTAACCTAGCACTTTGTCTCCTCGTGGCCTTTCTTTTTAATAATGAGAACACTTCACCTTGGGCTTGGATTTTCACCTTGATGAGCTAGATGAGCTGGTGTCCTCATTTTGTTTCTCCTTGCACACTGCCATGAAGAGGGTAGTGCTTGGCTACTACTCCATGTTCTTTCGCCGGGTGTCAAGGTCTTGCAATGCCGCTTAGACCTCAACCAACTTGAGTGGAGTAGTCTGGCAGCCTAAGGTGGAGACAAGCGAGTCGTACAAGGGGGGAAGCAAGTACAGGATGTACTCGCACTACCTCATCCATAGTAGCTCCCACTCCCTAGAGGGTGTCCAGTATGGCTCTTACCTTTGCCAACATGATTGAGAAGAGAGTCTCCTTCAGTCGTAACGATGGTGAACATCTTCCACTTGAGGTAAATGTGGTTGCTTGCTCGTGGAGCCTTGTACGTTGCCTTGAGGGATGTCCAGACTTTGGTAGTGCTTTTACAATGCACCACTATCCAAAACTTGCGTTGCTCTAGGGCTTTGGCTTTACAGTCCTTCTTCTCCCATGCGACTATGTCAACATCAGGAGTCGTGGGCTTGGCTTTGATGCCAAACACATCTTCCAAAGCTCCAAGTCTTCTAGGTAGAGTTGCCAAAGGTAACTATGAATTTGGGTGGTGGCGCGTCCATGATGACAATCTGTTGCACTGCTGCCATTTGGTGCGCTGGTGGAGTGGGGTGGTTAGGAGGGGTTCCATGTGATTTAGAGGGAGACCAAGGCCAGCTGCCAAGGTCTAGGAAACCCTCAAAATCAAACTTGAACCCCAGTGTCCTGTCAAAGTAGAGCCTAAGACTCTACCAACGCTCTAGCTTCGATACCATGTTGCAGAACACAAATTTATCGATCACAAAAGAAGCAACCTAAGCACTCCTTTACAAAGCAGTCAACCTAGATCAGAATGTGGAGAGGTGATCTGGGTGGAGCCACGTGGAAGAGCCATGCTAGAGGGAATCCACTATGTCCCTCCAACACCAGCTGTTTACGAGGACAAACTTGGATGCCTGCCCCTGGAGTTACGCAGGATCACACATGAAATGGGAATGGTTTTGGGGCGGATTGTGTTCAGATTGGGATTTAGTCCACATGATGTAGAATTCCTGGTTTCTGCTGGAGGTCAAAGGCAGCAACTCAAGGTTTTCTGCATAGATTTTGGTGGTTTCACCAAGCATGAGAGTAGTGCTGCGAATTTTGCTTCAGCAATATGCAACAATGACCCGTACGTGCCCAGACCTTCAACAAAGTATGCAGTTGACTTCAAGGCTAGATTTCTGCGTGCAGCCCAAGAGGTGGAAACCGGAGGGGTCACACTTGCTCAGGAAATCTTGAAGGCAATGCATGAAGTTGCAGACAAGAGGAAGACGAACAGGTTCCTTAAGATCAGGTAAACAATTTCGGTGTTTCTCACGCTTAAATCGTTTTGTTTTTGGCAGCGGTTCTACTCGCGAGAAGTAACATCGTGCAATTTGTTGTGGGATCCATGTAATTGCAGATGTAATGGATTTGAGTGCTGTTGGAGTCGGAGAAGTGGTCTTCAAACTTATATAATAAATATATTTTGGAAAAATTACATTTATACGCCTGAAATTTATCATATTTACACATATATCCTTCAAAAATTTATATTTACATATATATCCCTTTAAAATTATAAATTTACATATATACTCTTTGTAATATAATAACAATATTAATTAAAAATATATTTTTAATTCATAATATATTGCGAATGAAATAATTAAGTATTAAATGTTAAAAATTATCATAATAAAAAATGAAATATTTTAAAAATAATTATATTATATTGTGATATATATCTTTAATTAATTGTATTTTGGACTTAAATATAATAAAATATAAATTAAATATAAATTTTTATTAATTTTTTAAAAATGTTTTTTAATTTTTAATTTTAAAATTTATAAAGTTTTAAATTGAAGTTTCATGAGTACATATGTAACTATAAAACTTATAAGGTATATATATATATGTAAATATGATAAATTTTAAGGATATAAATGTAATTTTACTATATTTTTTTAATTTAACACGAATAGCCCTAACTTAGGTTGAGTGTCATGGAGCAGCGGGAAAAACAGCAAAAGCCGGTGTTGGTACTGGATCTCGACGGGACACTCATCACCTCGTGCGACAGCAGGCGCTGCAGCTCGAGGTACGATTTCCAGGTGCAGATCCGCCATTCTGAAACGTACACGGAAACCCTCGCTGTGACTAAACGGCCTGGGCTGGACGATTTCCTTAAGCAGCTAGCGAATTTGTATGAAATCGTGATTTTCAGTTACTCTGTATTACCCTGCGTGAATGCGATCGTTGACAAAATCGATCCGGAGCAGCGCCTGGTGACTGGACGCCTCGGCTGGGATTCATGCCCCGACGGATTGAAGCGACTGGACAGTGGGTTGTTTGGGGAGATTTGAGCAGGATTATTTGGGTGGACGATTCTCCATTGCCATTCAGGGATAGTCCCAACAACGGGATTGTGGTTCCCCATTTCAATGCACAAGGGAAAGACTCGGTGCTTTCTCAGCTGTTGCCTTTCCTCAAGGCTGTTTCGGGTTTAGCAGACCTTAGAGAAGCAATTGCTTTGTATAAGGCCAACAAGTGCAAGGTGGTAGACGGGGCTCTTTTCGTGAGGAATAGTTATGGCTGGGGCTGGCATCCGTTTGGGCAAGAAGAAACAGCATCAACAATGAGACTTTGCACCATCCAATGATATGTTGTTTTCATTTTTTTTTAAGTCTGAAATGATCAAACATAATCTATAAGCAAACATCATCTTCTCGAATTCCTCGTCCATGCTCCAACCCCAATGGGATTGATCGACCTCATCTCAATCTCATTTTGAGAAAGAAGCAGAATCCAAACTTGCCATCAGGAGGAAGGAATACGGCTTCGAACCTGGTATGTGTTATAGAACAGTAAAAGGACCAATGTTCTTTGAGGATCTTAGTTTCGGTGCTTTGAGGTGAAGCAGCCTTCAGCGGCGGCAGTTCAGGCCAGATCTGCTTTAGTCGAACGACAACTGAAGCTCACCGTTTAGAGCGATATTCAGCAGTCCGCACTGAAACTGGCGTAAGCAACGGACTTTCACTTCCATTTCCGGCATCGTCGTAGCGTCCATAACAGAATCCGGAATCATTACCGCGTCGAACATGTTCATCAATAGCGCATCTCCATAAGCCTGCAGACATAGTATATTCTGTAGTACTATTGACCGTTAGATTAGATACTGCAATACTAGGAGTGATGTATTTGCATGTACCAACGATGTCAAGTTGCCCTGGTCGACTCTCTATCACGAGTTGTGAAGCTATGTGGGAAAACCAAGGATGTTACACAGGGAAGGGAAGTTCATTTGCAAATACTCGCAACAGAACACAAGAACGACAGGTTCCTTGCGAATCTGCTGGTGGACATGTTTGGAAAATGCGGGAAGGAAGAGGAAGCGAGAGCCGTGTTCGATCAGATACACGAGCCGAATACACATTCTTGGAATATCATGCTCGTGCATATGCCCAGAATGGGCATCTCCACTCAGCAGCGGGATTCTTCGAGCAAATGCCCAGGAGAGATGTCGTGAGCTGGAACACCTTGCTGCAAGCATTCTCGCAACATGAGAGCTTTCATAGTGCCAATCTCTTGCTGGAGAGAATGCCTATGCACAATGTAATATCTCTAACTACGACTATGGTTGCATTTGCCCAGACAGGGCATTCTTCCGTGACAAAGCAGTGCTTCGATCGGATACCCTTACGTGATGTTGTCTCTTGGAATGCCTTGTTACAAGCTTACATACGGAGCTCTGAACTCGAACAATGCAGAAGCGCGTTCATCAAGATGCCCTTCCATAATGTATTCTCGATGAACGTTTTTGTTACAGCAAATGCCCAATGCGGGGATTTACAAGGTGCGAGAGAGGCCTTTGAGGGAGCTGCTGAAAGGGATCTAGTGGCTTGGAACTCCATGATAGCTGCATACTCGCAACATGCCCATGTACATGAAGCAGAATCTGTCTTTCAGAGAATGCCACAGAGTAATACCGTCTCATGGAATGCGATACTCACAGCATATGCCCAATCTGGGCATGTCTTACAAGCCAAGGCAGTGTTCCAGGAGATGCCCGAGAAGAACATTCTTACATTAAACTGCATGATGCGGACATATACGCTGAATGGTTACTTCATGGAAGCTCTAGAAATAATCACAGCTCTGGATTGTATAGATATGTTCACATCCAATACAATGATATCCACTTATGGGGAAGCTGGAAGAGTCGAGGAGGCAAAACTGACATTTGATTGCATGCTACAGAGGAATATAGTCTCGTGGACTTCGTTGGCTGTTGCATATGCCCAGAACGAGCATATTACAGAAGCGAGCTTTGTGTGTATACATATGCCAGAGACTGATTTACCTACTTGGAACGCGATGATACAAGGCTATGCCCAGAATGGAGATCTGAAGGAGGCTCAGGCCATCTTTGAAAACATGCCAGAACGCGGTCTGGAGTCATGGACTACACTGCTCATGGGATATGCCCAGGGTGGGCATATCGAACGTTTAAGAGCCACGTTCTACAGAATGCCTATGTTTGTGCTCAGTTCATGGACTAGCATGATGAGTGTATTCTCACGAGAAGGATTTATGCCTGAGATAGCTGAGTATATGGAGTTCGTCCCTGAGCAAGACGTAATCTCTGTGACTGCGACTATCGCTGCATATGTCCGGAATGGGCATAACACTCTTGCAGTGGATGCCTTCAGAAGTATGTTATTGATGGGAATTCTACCAAATGAAGTGACTTGTACTGTTGTTCTTGGGGCTTATGGTGGCCCTTGCAGTATGGAAGTGGCTAGAGAGTGTTTTATCTCCATGTCCTTGGATTATCATGTGAAACCTTCGGGTGAGCACTATGCATGTATGGTGAACTTGCTCGCTAAAGTTAAGCAGTTTGTCATGGCTGAGGAACTGCTTATTACAATGCCGTTTGTGCCCGACTTGGCTGCCTGGACAAGTTTGTTAGATGCATTGAGGATATCTGGGGAGGCTAGAGATGCTGCAAGAGTTGCACAACTGGTGGCTGACTTAAATCCGGGTCAGTCTCTGCCATATGTTCTTCTTTCAAATATGTATGCTGAATGTCAATCTTCGAGGTGAAATCTGGTGTGTGTGAGTGTGTGAGTGTGTGTATACCCATCCTGTGCTTTTAAAATCCAAGAGGTCTTCCATTTATATGTTAACACACTTGTTGAAATCTCCATGTTTCACACGGTTTAATTTAAGTCAATTTTATACGGTTACTAAATATATTATAATCATGTTTAGAAACAATTCTAGGTTTATATAATAAAGTAAAGTTAAGATGTATTATATGGATATATTATAAATTTACACTTATAAATTCTTAATTATGAAATAAATTGTTTTATCTTATCGACATATTTATTTATGTATTTATAAACAAAGTTTAGTTTCATGAATATATTATAATCAATCATTGTTAAGGCCTTTTTTTCCATACGACAATGTTCATAAGACATATAAAACTATAATTTTAAATAAATATTTAAGATTGACATAAGATATGTACGGTTACCGGATATGGTCCGTACGACCATATTAATAGCAAGGTTTTTTAGAGGCACGCCCTTATGTTCCACTTGGATGCCCAAGAAGAAGAAAAACTTTGCATTTGGCTATCAATTTTTTATATAAATCTTATATGTTATCTTTAAATATCAAAAAGTAAATATGATAATTAAAAACTAAGTCAATTTGACTCTTTTTGTCATATCATAGCTTATATATTCTCATCACCGTTAAATAGAGTTGTAAAGTCTTTAATTGCATAAACATGACGTTAAATTTATTTTTAAACTTATATTAACAAAACTTTGTTTTGAAAATCCTCTTTCGGCTGAGCAGTGTTAATATGAATCACTATTAAAATACTTCAAAGTTTTATTAATGTAAAAAACACATGCACATTTGAATAGTTCTTTGTATTGCCTGAGTCTTATTAATTCTTACTTCGTAAGTTTAAGCATGAAAGGCATGGAATCTCATCTTGTAAATATATAGGGCATAGAGTCTCACTCTATGGGACATGAACCTTACTAATTTATTTAAAGTCTCACTTTGTAATTTATGGAACTTACTTCATGAGTTTAAAGTTTCCTTAAAGATTATCAAGTCTCATTTCATAAGTTTAAAATCATGTGACATAAGTTTTACTTCTTTTACTTGGAATTTTATTTTATAATTCATGAATTTCATTTCGTGAGATTGAAATTTCACCTTATAAGATATGAACTTTATTTTTTAGCTTTAAAACTTCAGTTCATGAAGCATAAGTTTTACTTTGTGGATATGATTCTTAATTTGTGATTTCCAAGTTTACAAAGTAAGAATCAGGACGTACAAAGTAAGACTTCAAGCTATATAATGAAATTCATAACCTCACTTTATAATGCAAAAGTCTTTTAAAATTTCGTTTCACAAGGGGTGGTCCTTAACCTTCACTTTGTAAAGGTGGTGTTTCACTTTATAAGAATAATAATTTTCAATATATTTGATCTAATAATGAATAATAAAACTACATGAAATTATCTTTTTATATTTAATAATATTAAAATTTTTTAAATAAAATAAAAAATAAATTTTTAAGTATTATCTCGTCGGACAGGCTTCCGCACCTACCGTACATAGTAACATAAATGTATCATTACATAAATTATTCTTTTTTAAAACCTTTTCAAATAAGTTTTAAAAATTTATTAAGAATTTATTCATTTATAAAGAAAACAAATTTTATATATTTAATATTAAATGAACGATGCATTCATATAGTGAACTTTAAATCTAACAATCTTTACCATTTAAATTAATTAAATCTATTAATCATGATAGAAATAACATGATAGTTAAATAACACATTAGCTTCACAAACTCAAACTTATGAATATACATAGATAAAGAGGTTAATGATTTAAATGTGTTTACAATAGTTAAATCTTCAGTGAAACTTCGTTAAATAAACTCATGCATTCTTAAAAACTTTTGCATAAAAAATTTAAAAATTAAGAAAACTAAATAAATTACTCAAAATAAAAACTTTGAATTAACACATTTGCTCACTTCCATGATAATATGTCTCACTTTGTAAATCACATACTATGGTGTGAAATGACACCCCTGAGATATTTTGTAAATTATTGTATTTAATGATAGCATATATATAATATATGTAACATGGTGCAATTAACTATGTCAATGTGTGATTTATTTTCTTAACAAATCATTGCTTGCAACACATCATCACTCATTTCTGAAAATTCAAGTTTTATATACACTATACATTTTGCATTTCATATATACAAAATGTATATACATATACCACAATCCTAAAAAGATTAGATAAATTAGTTAATATGTTATCACACACATCTATGTGCATGCGTGCATGCATTAATGACATATCCTATTACATATATGTCAAGATGCATATATATATATAATATATATATATGTGTAAATAACATTAATTAATTAAAAAGACTATATAATATATGGGTGTACACATGTATGTATACAATATATAAAAAGTTAAGTGTAGGCTGTGTAGTGTGTGTATGTACATACCTTAGTCAGGAGTTCGATATTTCATCCTTCGATTGCATTCCTCATCCGGATATCTGAAAACAAAACAATATTATATATATTGGTTCTTTAATATTTAAATACTCTAAAATAAACTTAGTTGTATGATTTAGTGTTATATTGTAAAATACATATAATATTATAACATAATCATATGTAATAATCAATAATAATAAGGTTCTAAACAAACACATTTATGAATCACATAAATAAATATATATATATATAGATTTAAGAAGAGGAAATCAATTTAATCCTATTAATCTCTATTTTAGAAATTAAACATTTATATATTTATTACTTACAGGATCGGCTGCAGGATGTGTGTGTGGGTGTGCGTGTGGGCTAGAGGGATTAGTGTAAATGTAAGGAAATATAAGATATTATAGAGAATGTGAAATCTATAGAAAATATTCTTTATACATTTTTGTAAACAATGTCATGCTTGATTACAATATAATTAAGATTAATGTTAATCTGAATACAAATATTTTATAATTGACTAATTCATATTAAATGATACATTTAAACTTGTTTGGGTTTTCATAAATATTTAAGCTTTGGTAATACACTAACATTTAATAAACCTCTTAATTTATCATAAAATGCATTAGATTGTTTGTTAATCTTCATAAACTGTATAAGAATAGCACTCAGTCTTTTTTTTTTGATTTATTATCTGGAAAAAAAATTATATAAATTATATATGCTACTTGGAATACATTCATTTAAATTCATTCAATGTAGGGATAATTCATTTTAAATTTACTAATTTAGTTTAAAGTAATAATAATTGTTTAATTTATTTAATTTAGAGAATATTTAGTAAAATTCATTAATTTTATTTAAAACACTTCTAGTAAGGGTTAATAATTGCTGGATTTAAGAGGCTACATAATACAATATTTAAAGGTTATTTACGAAATATTCCATATTTTAGAAAATGTATATAAATAACAAGTTAATCACGAAAATTTACATTTATAAAAAGTTTCCTGTAACTTAGTGGTCTTCCCCACTTTTAACTTCTTATAAATTCAAGTACTAGTATTCTCATGCTCATCTTCAATGCTCTCCGTCGTTTCATATTGTGTAGCCAAACACATAAAACTTCCCACTGGTGGATTCCCATTAACCCCCGCATTTGGATCTGAACCACACATTTACATTACACGCACACACACACACACACACACTATATATATATATACTGTCAAAACTTACCAAACAATGTCTTGATTGAGGGTCTCTTTGGTCTACCTTTCTTCCGTAGCTCCGCTGGAAGAAAATGAAGTCTTATTTTTCATGTACATACATAGCAAATTATCCATATATATTATAAGTTTAATCAATTATATTGGATTCAGAATGAAGTTTCCCAAATCGAAACTTCTATTTACGAATAGTATATGCATATATGTCTGGTATATACATACATACACTTACCAATTCCTGGTACACGAGCATCTTGATGAATTTCAAAGTTCTTGTATGTATATCCCACAAAGTTGGCATCTCTTGAAGGTATCATACAGACATCAAAAATAACTTAAAGATAAACAATGTTATAATTTAAACGACTACTTTTATGTACATAGTAAGCCAGCTATTATATTATGAACCATCATTTTATATTAGATCCTGTATGACATGCATTATCCAATGTATTAAGAAGCTATATTAATTAAGCAATTAGTTAGTTACCTTTCTCCAAGGCCCCGATTTTGGGTTGGTTGAGACTGAGAATTACTATTCTGCACAAAAAATAGTTCATAGAAGTGTATTAGGGGGCTTTCACTTTCAGCTCTGTGTGTTGTGTGAGAGAGAGAAAACTTGTACTTTTAGACAGGTGTTTTAATTGTGTATAAATACATATATCGTACTGATATATGTGAATATACACATTATAAAAGATAATTACATATACGAGGAGAGAGAGCAAACAATCATATAAAAATACCAGAATGACATCCATGTACGCGAACATAACAAACACAAAGCATGTACATCAAAGCATATAGATGTGAGTGCAGAATAAATGTATAAAATGAGGAGAGAGAGAGAGAGTACATCTTCAAATTTCTCGAAATTCTGCGTGTCCAGCTCGTTTGTCACTTCAGGCTTAAAAGCTGCTTCCCTTTCATATAGTTTGCTCCAATTCAAACCTTTAAACCAGGGATGTTTCTACATAGCAAAAAATAAAAGATTCGAGTTTTTATACAAAATGCATTATACTACAGTGCATTTGTTGGTTACATTAATGCATAAACAGGATAATACACTCTACATTGTAAATGCTATATACGCGCGAGCGTGTGTCTATCTATCTATCTATCTATCTATCTATTAATAAATACTATTAGTATGTTTACATACCTTTATTTCATCAACGCCTCGTGTTCCAAGGCGATGTTGGACATCACAAAGCAACCGGTTGATGAAATCCTTGGCTTCGGCGGACAGCTTGGCTTCTTCTGGAAATTTCAAGTGCATTCTCCAGTTGACAATCTGTTATTAAATATATATCTGAATACGTAAATGCTCTATATAATAGTGTGTAGTTAATATGCATATTAATCTCAATACTTCTCAGTATTCGATACAGTGTTTTTGTTGAAGTTGCTACTAACGATAAATAATTAAATAGATATAACGAATTAAAATTTGCATGTATGCAACTATATTATAACATTAGTATTAGCATTGTTAACAATCATGATATCATGTAGAAAAAGAAAGCTGACCTTACGGCAGGTAGACATTGGCTCATCGGAATAAAAAGGTGGATAACCAACAAGCATCTCATACATAATCGCT
The DNA here is from genome assembly GCA_003024785.1 of Selaginella tamariscina. Lineage (NCBI taxonomy): Eukaryota > Viridiplantae > Streptophyta > Lycopodiopsida > Selaginellales > Selaginellaceae > Selaginella > Selaginella tamariscina. Next base: position 380,938 of record PUQB01000016.1, read on the forward strand.
CCAAGAGACCACCTAAACGTTAAAAAAGTCATTACGAGAACTTAGACACAATAGTGCTAAGCAACATAAATGTAATAACTACGTGCGTGTGTATGTGTGTCCATACACACACATATATATGGTTGATACATCTTTAAGACAACAAGCAGCTTACCAGTCGCATTCCATTCCGTATCCCTTCTTCAGCAAGACCTCAGGAGCAATATAGTCTGGTGTACCAACCGTAGAATATGCCTATTTAAAACAAAAGAGCAATTATGTAACTAAATAACATATTGTATATATACGACCTTGCACGTTAACGTAAGATTCTACGTGTCAACAAAATAAATGATTAATGAAACAAAACATAGATACTTCACATACACATGTTCTCACGTATGTGTTTGTGTGTGTGTGTGTGTGTGTGTGTGTGTGAGAGAGAGAGAGAGAGAGAGAGAGAGACCAGCATGCGTCGGTTGCGTTGCCAGTGCAAAAGCTGCTCCTGCTGTGTCGTCTGCGAGCGGGAGATTTCAGTCCTCGAAGGTTAATGCTTCTTTGAGCTTTTCCTCAATACCTGGTTCATGCTCGTACAGAGTTGGCAAGTTAGTACAGTCTAAAGGCTTGCATAATCCAAAGTCTGACAGTTTCATGTGACCGTTCTTGTCTAGCAGCAGGTTATCCGGCTTTATATCCCTGTCACAAAAGCACAAATACACTTTTCACACATATTATCAACTGCATACACTAACTATTACGATGTACTTTAAAATGATTGGAAGGTTGTGGTGTTTTCATACTAGTGCTTAATTATATCCATAGATACAAATACGTACTATATACACATATGTATATACGGTACATGATAATGTAAATAAAATTGTTACCAGGTGGCATATAGTATTGTCTGTAATAGTTAGAAGATATGCTCTAGACACAGTGAAAACGCCTGCATACACTTACGCACATATAAGGTATGACTTGAAAAGCTACCAAACAAAATGTATGTGTCTGTATATACAAGCTCGCAGGCGTACCGAAACAGTGCACAGGTTTAAGATGGGCATATTGACAGCTGTCACAGACACGCACAATCATAAACACAATGCACACACACATATAAGTACAAAACGATAGCTAATGGACTTATGCTGTGCCTAGTCTATATAACTAGTGTAAATAATGTAGTATCAAGCTTAGCCAGGTCATTAGCACCGAGACAGGCTCATATGGTATCATAAAGGGAAAGTTTACCTGTGTATATAATTGTGCGTGTGAATGGACTCAATGGCTAAAACGGCTGTCCAACGTAAAACCTGGCTTCATCTTCAGTTAGTGTGTCTTTTCTCATTAGAAGAGTCATCATATCACCGCCAGGAAGATATTCCATAATCAGGTACAAATACTTCTCGTCTTGAAACGAACAGAAGAGCTTCACTATACAATTGCTGTCCACTTCCGCTAGTAAGTTTCGTTCCGCTCTACATGTTCCACCTTAAGAGAAACTTAATTCGTGTAATATCTGAAGATTATGGTTAATAAAACATTCTTATTGTCGTAAATAAGCATTGATAAATGATAAAGTTACTAGTAAGTCCTCTCAGCTCTAGCATACACGTACAAAACTTACACCATGTCGATGTATGTTACAGGTTATATACGATAATATAATGTACGAGCACATTTGCATATTGACACTACTTATTACAGGATGTTAACATCAAATACCGTGCATTATATATCACTAACTGATTCTTCTAGTAAAGCCACATTAAGCATACTAATAGAATGGTCAAGAATTGGGACCGCACGTCTAACACACACATATAGATAACTCGTGTAATGTTGTACGACTTATACCTGTTTACTCTAGACTCTGCTTGAAATCCTCTTTTACCTCTGTTATCAGCTGTTCAACAAGCCTCTAACACTACAAAACATACAACATGCTGTTGTATATCTGAAAACTACACATGCTCTAGGTATATATATTAGATATGCATTGTCTTAATGAAGATTATAATCTAATCAAGCGCGATTAGGTTAAATAATATGGTATTAATAAGATACCTGTCCACGCCTGAGCATCTCAGATTTCTCCAGCTTCTTCATTGCATAAACCTGTCCAGAACGTTTCTCCCTACACAGTCTAACCTGCCAAACAGTTCATTCACGAGTGAGTTTTCTCATATATTTTAATAAGAATTCAATTAAATTTACTCAGCATACCACCTACCTCACCAAATGCCCCCCTACCGATAATTGTTAGTAGCTCAAAGTCATCCACACCCATCTTGTGCCTTTGTAAACGCATGTATTCTGTCTCTTTCCGTGCTAAGTCCTACAGATACAAAACCAAGTGCGTATATTTTAATGGTATCAATAATATACTAGTGGTATACTGTAATATAAGGAAATACACGTGGATCTGGTACCTTACGTATTCTGTTCTGCTCTTCCTCGCTCACGTTTGAAGCTGCTAATTTCCTCTCCAGCATCCATCGTCTGTAATTGCAAAAGCATTCAAATAATAAATACTAGAAGGGACCACCACATTAAGTGCATGAAACAGCAAGCGTTCAATTGGTTTTGTTCTTTACATAGTTTGGTGCATTCTATATGGTAGAGATGCATTGAGAGAGAGAGAGAGAGAGTTTACAAATCATATAACAACACCAGAATGCTATCCATGTACGCGCACATAACACGCACACAGTACATATATGTACGCAGGAATTCAAAACAAACCCATGCACGTATTAAATGTCTACGCTAAAAATCACAGAACAACATATTGAATGCAGAAATAATAAACATGAATACAACACGTAAAGAGTATATAATATATAAAAGCATATAGAAGTGGGTGCAGAATAAATGCATAAAATAAATAAAACATACCGTTCTCTGCGTTCCTGGAGGTTCTTCATTTGGGATTTATAATGATTTTCAATGTACTGTTTAGCAGCAGCGACCTTTTGCTTGGTCACATTCGACGGCTGCTCATTACTCCCCACTACTTTCGATGTGTACTTCTTCGGCTTACCCGTTTTCACCCTCTCCAGCTTTTCTGGGTCTGAATTCTTCGCCTTCTTCCTGTACAGCCAGCTGAACCATCCCTTGCTCTTCTCCATACTTTCCCCCTTGTGAACAATGTCACCTTTGATACATTTCGTCCCCTTCAATCCCGAAATTCTGAAGAAAATGCTTCCGATTCATGCAATTCTCACGATGCGGCGGGATCCGAGAGGCCAAAACGGGATTCAGGAGAAAGCGTCATTGGATTCAAGAGACTCCAATGAGAAAATCACCTGATGCGGAGAAGATGAGGCGCCGCGGGCCTCATGAAAAAGAGCGTAAAATGCGGGATTTTGGCGGAGAAAACGGGGCTGACGACTGTCGTTGATGCTGATTCAACCCTGTATCGGAGACGCTAGGACTCAGATGACGTGATTGCTAAAATTATCTGAAATGCGGGATTTTTGCGGGGAAAATGGGGATTCAAGAGACTCCGACTGAATATAACCTGTAATCAATGGGATTCGAGAGACTACATCACCTGTATTGCGGGATTTTGTGGGATTCTTTAGGACAGTACCAAGGCGCTGTAGGATTCATTGAGCAAAACGACCTTCAAGCTGTAGATTTATATTGTTCTTGTTGCGCCATCGCCATCCCCTACAAGAGTTAAACCTAGTGTTGTTTTGTCACAGATGATACTCTCTGTGCGTTTGGTGACGCACGGGAGATCTAGCCGCACATCTAGACGGCCAACAAACACCGCGTGCTGTACCGCGCAGTTAACCGCGCGGGGAAAACAGTGTTGAATTAAATGTGTGCGCCTGCACAGCTGGCGTATTAAAGGCCGTCGATCTCCAAGGCCGGACGACGACGATTGTTTTATTGCAATTAATGAGTCCATGTGGTGAAGGTTATTGAAACCACCGCATCACGCGTCATGGATATTCTGTTTTAGATTCCGACATGGGTACCATGCGAACAATTCCATAAAACATAAATTTTAAATTTAAAGTTAAATATTTTATACAAAGTAATACTACAACATTGTACACGTTGAATCCTATGTGAATACATTTTTGCATGCCACGTGTACTGCGAGCATTAATAAACCCTAAACCCTGCTTCAATTAGGGCAGCTTGATTAGGGCATTTTCTTATGGCAGCATCGCTCCTGGGATCGTCGCTTTGTGCAACATCTTTTGTGCCCAGGTGTGTCTCTCTTCCTCTCTCTCTAGATAACATATCGATTATTTTCTATGTGCAGATCATGTCTCCTGAGCTCCCCGAGATGTGCAAATTTTGGTAAGTTTATATATATATATATATATATATATGTATATATGTATGTATGTATGTATGTATGTATATGTATATGTCTCTCTGTGTGTGTGTGTGTGTAATTTTCTTTTAGAATATGTGTTTAGTCATTCTTATTATATTTTTTAAGCAGGTGGGAGAGATGTTGATTACAAGAAGCTAACACAGAGTGTGGATGCTAAAAGGAGCGTGAAATGTAGAGCACAAGTGATGATGATGCCACTTGGCGTCCCTAAAGTCCCTTACAGAGCTTCCAGTGAGAGCAGCTGGCAGTATGTTGATATCTGGAATGTCCTGGTGTGTGTGTGTGTGTGTGTATTTATTTACGAAAACAATGAGATGATTAAGAAACATATACCTATGCGTCCATATGTGTGTATGTAGGAAATGGTGGTGTTGTCTTGATATTAGTGCTACTTGCTCATACATTTATATATATGTGTGTGTACACACACAGACACATATATACATAAGTATAACGTACATATATTTAATATTATGATGAGCTTCTATATGTGTGTAGACAGTTGATTCTTGGTGATTAACTATAAATATATTTGCAGTATCAAGAGCGAATTGTTTTTATCGGGCAGCATATTGATGATGAGCTGGGAAACCGTGTGGTGGCAACTATGCTTTATCTCGACAGTGTGGAGTCTGATAAACCTCTCCACTTCTACATAAGCTGCCCTGGTGGTAATGTAAGTGTGTGTGTGAGAAGCGAGAGAGAGATAGAGACAGAGACAGAGATATTATATACACCTAGATAAAACATATATAGCATTGATAATAGTTATGGTAGTATATAGTTTATTTTAATGATCGAAATATAAGTTACGTGTTTTTTTTTAAAACTGAAATAAACTTAAACAGTTAACTCCTTCAATGGCCATTTACGATACCATGGGAAGTGTCAAGAGTAAAATAGGAAACTCTCGCACTTGGAGCTGCATATGATATAGCAGGATTTTTACTTGCTGCTGGTGAAAAAGTAATCTCTCTCAATCTCACACACGCACACACACACACATCTATTTTTATGTTTCCAGGGCATGCGAATGGCAATGCCACTTGCCAGAATTGCATTGCAGCCACCTGAAGGAGAAACTCATGGCCAGGTATTTATTTAATAAATAATCACATTTATTCTAAGTTTTAACAAAACATAATCAAAACAAATAATATTATAAATGAACACTTACAGTCTTAAACAAAAAATGAGATTAATTATTACAGTTTACATGAATAAGTCACGCATGCATGTGTGTGTGTATTAAGGGTTATATACTATATAATATTGAACTTTGTATTATTAATTCATGTTTTGTTTTTCAGGCCGATGATATCCAAAGTGAAGTAAATGAGCTTGGTCGAGTTCGGGACTGTCTTTATCAGCAGCTGGCAATCAACACGGGGCAGCCACTAGAGAAAGTAAATCACATACATATGTAGATACGTATACAAAAGTAGATAATTTAATCAGATAAATTTGAACAATGATATTATACATTATATATATCTGTATGCTGATCTTTACTTATGTATTATTTTACATTACAGATCCACAAGGACTTAGACAGGATGAAGATATTTGGTGCACAGGAAGCTTTGGACTATGGCATTATTGACAAAATCGTGAAGCCGCTCAAAACGTCCAAGCCAGACATTGGTGGTATGTTAATTAACTAGTTAAACACGTTATTAAACAATAAATAAAAACTTTAGGTGTGTAATATACTATACATATTAAATGGTAAACTTCTGTATATATTAGAATCAATAATTTCAGTAATAGTGAGTAATTACACTCGCGTACGATTACACTCTTCCTCTTGAAGAATAGGTTCTGAGAGCCGTTGGTTAATTGACATTTGTCTCCCCCACAGTACAGAGTAGAAAACCAAGAGCAATCACTATTCCCCCAACAAGGCTGCATTTGAAATATCCATGTAAATAGCATGGTGTAATCCTTATAGGTACTTATTAAGTATGCACTAAAGTGTTTTGAAGCAGTGTGTATATATATATATATATAGAGAGAGAGAGAGAAGAGGAGAGAGAGAGAGAGAGCAGCGTATACCAGTATATGCAAGTGTATGCTGTGTGTTATACCAACATAGTATAACGCTGTGATATGGACACACATACACACACACACACACACACACACCTGCCCACGTACAGAGGAGATTTGAGTACAATATATGAAAGAATGGGAGCAACAACAAGTTGAATAGGCATGTAGA